>OU015770.1:16199052-16680554 GCA_907173295.1 Fagus sylvatica | reverse complement strand
TCCCCAAATGCGCATATGTCACAAACTTGGTTTCCAACCTTTCCATAATTCAAATGACGTTTTAGGAACAGCCTTGGTTGGAACTCGGTTTAATATATACACTGCCGTCTTAAGTGCTTCAGCCCACAAGGATTTAGGAAGATTGGAGCTACTAAGCATACTCCGCACCATGTCCAATAATGTCCGGTTTCTTCTTTCTGCTACACCATTTTGGTCCGGTGAACCAGGCATGGTGTATTGGGCAACAATCCCATGCTCTTGAAGAAACTTTTCAAATGGCTCAGGTGCTTGTCCATCCTCTATGTATCTACCATAATATTCTCCACCTCTATCTGATCTCACGATCTTAATTTGCTTACCGCATTGTTTTTCTACTTCAGCCTTAAGGATTTTAAAGGGATCTAATGCTTCGTTCTTGTTATAAAGCATGTAGAGATACATATATCATGAGTGATCATCTATAAAAGAGATGAAGTATTTCTAACCATGTGAGTCTATGTCTGGACTACATATATCAGTATGTATGACCTCTAATATGTCCGAACTCCTATTGGCACCTTTCTTGGACTTGTTGGTCTGCTTTCCCTTTATGCAGTCCACACAAGTCTCAAAATCAATAAAATCCAGAGTATTAAGTACCCCTTCATTTACTAATCTTTTAATTCTTTCTATGGAGATATGACCTAATCTCCTGTGCCATAATTTAGAGGAATCCTCATTAATAGCACATTTTTTAGTGCCAGTGCATTGAATCATAAGTAGCATTGTTTTGTAAATTAATGCAGTAAAGACCATCAGATAAAGTACCATTCCCAACACAATCAGATTTATAAAATAAATTGAATGATGAATCTGAAAAATTAAAGGAATATTCAAAAGGTACAAGCCTTGAAACTGAAATCAAGTTTCTAGAAAAACTTGGAACATAAAAGGTTTTTTCTAACTTAAAAAAAAAACCATTACTTAAAATTAAATAGCAAGTTCCTATAACTTCCACATGCGAGCCTATCTTATTTCCTGATAAAATGCTTTGCTCACTTCCAACTGGCTTCCTTAGGTTTTGCAAACCCTGCAAGGAATTCATGTGGATTGTTGATCCAGAATCAATCCACCATGTGTTAATATTTACATTAACCATATTAGATTCATAACAAACAAATGAGGTTGGATTACCTTTGTCCGCAAGCCATTTCTGAAATTTGGCACATTCCTTCTTCATGTGTCCTTTCTTTTTACAGAAGAAACACTTGGAATCTTTTTTTATATCAGTTTGGGGAGGTATTTTACCTTTCCCTTTCTGATTGGCTTGAGATTTGCCCTTTCCACGCGTTGCCAGCATTGCACTTTCACCATGTTCCATCACTAGTCTCCCTTCCTCTTGAACACACATGGTCATGAGTTCATTAATTGACCATTTATCCTTATGTGTGTTATATGAGATTTTGAAGGGTCCATATTGGTGTGGAAGGGTGTTCAGGATGTAGTGCACCAGGAAGGACTCCGACATTTCAACCTCAAGTTTCTTCAATTGAGCCACATTGTCCCTCATTTGCAAGATGTGCTCGCGCACACCTCTCACACTGGTGAGCCTTAGGGATGAGAACTTCATGATTAGGGTGCTTGCTAATGCCTTGTCTAAAGTGAGAAATTGTTCATCAATGGCTTTCAGCAAGTCTCGGACCTTTTCATGCTGATCGACAGAACCACGAATACCAGCAGAAATTCTAGTCTTAATGAACATCATGCTGAGGCGATTAGATCGCCCCCATCGCTCATAAAGCGTGATGTCCGCTGCAGTGCTGGTATCAGTGAGTGCTGGTGGTTCGTCTTTCCTAATAGCATAGTCTATGTCCATCCACCCTAAATGAAGAAGAACTCTCTCCTTCCAGATCTTATAGTTATCTCCCTTAAGTTCAGGGATATCACAACAAATATCAGAGAAATTTGCAGGTTGTACAACTGCATAAAATTATAGATTACATGCTTACGTTAAAAATGAGGCCTAAATAAAATTTCATGCTCTACCAATGTAAATCATGCTTAAAAATTGAATAAAAATATGTCTGTGGGCTAAATTTTTAATTCAAGTAGATTCAATTATTCTTTATGATAGAATTATATCAAATTATTTACTTAATTCATAATTCTAAAGGTATATTATGATTATAATTTGATATATATATTCTATCTTAGATTAAACTTTATGATAAAACTATCAAATTATTTACTAAATTCATAACTCCTGTGGGTAAGTTATGAATAACTTGATATTTTATCCTAATTAATAATATAAATATAATAAAAATTCCTGTGGGATAAAATTTATTATATTAAGTATAATTAATTACAATTAATGTCTAATATTCTTTATGTGATCCTAATCAATCATAATATATAATTTTATTTAATTAAAGATGTTGTGGCTATTCTCTAATTAATTAAAATTATATGGATCACTAGACATTAAATCGCATAAAGACTAGCTTAATATGAGAATAATTACGAACTACATAATTTTAACTAATACTAATATGTTATTATTATGCACAAAATATTCTCATAATATAAGCATAAATATTGCATAATTAATATTATGCATAACATTTAATTTCATGCCTTTAACTATATATATACTCATCCAAAAATTGCATGTATTAATATAGAGCAGAAATAATCAATTCATGCAAACTAAATATGAGCATATATATATATATATATATTAAAGCAGAAGACGTTGTCATCTATCTGCCATTTGGCATGTATGGCAACGTCTTCTGCATGACACGTGGTAGCTTAGTTGGATAAATGCTGCCACGTATTTGCCATTTATCTATAATAAATGAAAAAAAAAAGAAAAAAAGTAATGCCCTTAAATGTGCAATATTAAATGTGAACTATTAATTCCACTAATTTCCTTATATTCATACTTCAAAAATTATGTGGTTTCACCAAGGGAAAAAATAAAATAAAATAAAATAACTTATAAATAATGAAGCTTTAATAGTGTATATTATTGCTCCTTAATTGTCACGAGTTAATATGTGTCAATATCTATCTATATAATATATATGGCAATTAATTATTTGAAACATAAAAAATGTCCCTTCAAATTTCTTCTTCATATATATATATATATATATATATATATATATATATATATATATATATATATATATATATATATATATATATATATTAATTTTGAATTTCTCATTTGCAAATCAGTTTTCCAAATCATTCATATTCCATGACTTTGAAATTGCCAAAAATGTCAAATGACCTTATATATTTTTTTTAACCCATTTATTTTAATCCTTAAACAAAATAGTTATAATATGTTGTTTCAAATATGCATTTAAATTACAACTTGGACATTTGGCCCAGTGGTCATTTTTCTCCCCAAAAAGTCTCACCCTTCTGTGAGGGTGTGAGTTCAATTCCCGAGATCCACAAATCGTTTAGAATATAATTTTACGACGTATGTGTATTTTACATTCAAAATATTTTTGCTTGGTTAAGTTGTAATCCTTTATTTTATGCAACCAAAAATGCCTTTTTTTTTTTTACAATTTCTGATACTATCTAATTGCATATAAAATTTAGTTTGACTTGATCTTTTTATTTTTATACAATTGGATATGCTAAATTGCGTGGTAAGTATATGTTTAATATATATTTTGGGGGGAAGTGTTAAGCATAAATTATATTTCATCACTCATATTGGAATTGATGAGGCAACATTCAAATTATCTTAGATTTAGGACATCAATGAACCTATCATTTAGAGATAACCAAAAAAGGCAATTGTAAATTTGTTTTAGGGGCAGAGGAATAACATCTTAACATTTTTGTTCTCTGTGTTAAATTTTCCTAAGATACGTATTAGACTTAAGATGACATTGTCATTTTTATCTTCGTCGACCAATTTGTTATAGGATAGACTTCTAAGGTCACAAATATTGTTTCTAGATCTGTGATTATTAATAAGCAAGAAATTACCCAAAAAAAAAAAAAAAAAAAAAAAAAAAAACAAAAAAAGTCAAAAAATGTATAGATGGGATAAATATGTGACAAATTGAAATAAGGAACCTCTGAATATTTGGAATCCCTGTATGTAACAATTAAGGTTCACCAAAGTGATTAAAATTCATAAAAGATGTGAAGTGAGTTTTTTTTTTTCTTTTTCTAAGTGAATGTAACCCCGAGATATAAACCCCCATTGAAAGGAATTGATGCAACTAGGCTAAAAAGTTATTGGTAGTTATCTTTATAGCCTTAGTTTAATACATTTGATGAAATATAAGAAAAATCATTTCTATTTTTAAGCGCAAAAAAAAAAAAAATTATTTACATTTTCTATTATACGCTTTTCTTTTCTTTCTTATTTTTTTTCCTTTTCATTATTGTTATTATTTCTTCCCTCTTCTTGGTTAAGTTGCTTTGTTAGGAATATATTTATAGAAAAACAATAAAAAAGAGCCGCGTATTGCGCGGGTTATAGTCTAGTACTCTTAATAACACATAGCAATGACTATTAAGCTTGCCCTCTATCATTTCCTACAAATGTCTTGTTGAGTGGCCATGGCGCCCCTGCCATCACCACTTCAATCTCCCATATTTCCCGGGAACACTTCGTCATGTTCTTGCAACCACTGGCAGTGACATGCTGCAATAATAAAAAGGCCAACAAAAAAGGGAAAAATATAAAAGAAAATATAAAGCATAATGTATGAAGTGATAAATTGCTATCATAGGAAGACAAAACAGCAGCAGTATAATTTTAATGTGACAACGATTAATAAATCGGCCTTACATATGGCCTACTCAATAACTTGATGAATAAAGAAGAAGAAAAAAGCACACAGGATGAGAAATTAGCTAAAATGGTTTATTATATAGTATATAAGTTAAAATACTGACTAGCTTAAGAAAATCTACTAAATTTGTGTTTCCAATGTATTAAAAGTTAAATTGGGTAAATCATATATGTGTTTCCAATGTATTATTTGTGTTTTAAAAAATAAGAATAATTTTCCAAACTTAACCAAATTTCATGATAAAGAAATAATGGTCCTTCAACTGGGTAAAGAGAAAGGCAAATAGTGCTTCTCATAGTCTTGCCACCTGGGCTCTTAAGAATCGATTTTGGGGGCCAGTTGATAGTTTTGCTGCTCCTTTATGTTTTGTTGATGCTTGTAAAACTGGCTGGGGGCTAAGCCTCTCTTTCACTTCAATAAAATCTTTATGACTTATCAAAAAAAAAAAAAAATGATAAAGTAAAGTGTCAACATTTTGGAATGACATGACTTCTTGCCCCAACTATTCCGTCTACGTTGGATGCATTGGGAATAGTAGTACGAAGATATTAAGGGAGTGCACTTCAAAGTGTTTGGGTATCTTTTGTATTCCAATTTAATAAAGTTGATAAAGACAGATGTTAAAATTTTGGAATGACTTGATTTCTTGCCCCAAACATACGTCCAAGCATTTGTTATAATTTGAAGATATTTATTTGATCAAAACAGAAGTCAACATTTTGGAAAGAATTCTGGGAAATTATTATTTTATTGTTATGTTAATGGATTGGTGATATGAGATCGTCTCAACTTTCAATTTTAAAAGGAAACGTCAAAATTTAAATAACTCTATTTGATAGAATTCCATAAAAACTATAGAAGATCTTGATCCATCCCAAATATACCTTCTATGCAAGGTATAGACAGAATAGAATTAGAAGATACATTTTGATTTTAAACTTTAACATAAATAATATGTATATATTTGTATACATATAGTTTGATAAAAAAAATGTTTATTAACACACAAAAATGGTCAAAAGCAGATATATACAATATAATATAAAAAAAAAAAAAAAATCTCATTATAGTACTTTATAATTGATTTCGACATGTTTTCATATTTTGAAATCGTTACATAATAATTTCATTATCAATGCTACTAAAAATGTATTTATTTATATATACAATCAAACCGTCATTCATCAACCGATCATCCATTTGACTATACACAAAACACACAGTACACAATCTTGACACTCGATTCACTATAAAAATAAAAAAAAAAAAAATCAACTAACAAAAAAACCTAGCCAAAATAAAATCAACAATGTCTGCCCGTAGAAATAAAAACAGTTTCTATAATCTATAATCTATAATCTATAATATAAATTAAAACCTAAAGCAGAGAGAAAGTGTTTGCCCTCTTTCAAACAGTGCCACATCAGAATCCCTGCACCCACAGAAGTCTAATTATTTCTCTCTCTGTTTCACGTTTCTCTCTCTGCTTCACGCCTGTCTCACTCCCTCTGTTTCAGGTGCGCCTCTCTCTCTCCCTCGCCCCCTCATCTTCAGCCGTTAACCCTTCTTCTATTTAATTAACGTTCTCTACTCTCTCTGCTTCACGTCTCTTTCTCTCCCTTTGTTTCAGGTGCGCCTCTCTCTCTTTCCCTTGCAGGTATTTACAATACTGTCGAACTGAATGCCACCTACGTTTATCAGAATCTGCATCCACATTGCTACAAAATAATAACGTCAAAATCAGACAGGTATTTATGCAGTTCTAACTCATCTTAGAAAGAGCACTCAGTTCATATTAGTCCATTAGTTCCAAGATAGTGCTAGAAGAAATATTTGATGCAAGAAACATGGGAATAGCTATTTGATTTGAGCTAATCCATGTACTTCCTAGAGAATGTTGACAGTTTCATAAAAGGTTGGGCTATTCTGATACTTATTTTTGCTTTTTCTGCAGAGTCTCCCATTCCTTTAAACCTCCTTCTATCCATCAGTCACTCTGCTTTTGTGAAGGGAGATTCTACAAACTTTGAGATTAAGGCTTCTTTTGGAGTGGAGGCTTCTGAGCTTTATCCAGAGGTCAAATACACATCAGTGGATGAATATTTGGATCAGTTTGTCCAAAACTTGGAACATTCGATTGTGGCAATATGTTGACTGATTTTATTGAAATTTTTAGAAACAAAGGAATATATTAAAAAGAATCAGTAAAGTTAAAGAAGATTACAGTAAAAAGGTTTTACAGCTTGCTCCACCAAATCAGTATGATTGAGCAAATCACGCCAGCACATTCCTACTATTTCTCTAATGATTATTCACTCATTGAACCTGGTCAACATTCAATATTTGTAAATTTGGAAAGTCATTGAATATCATGTAATCTTAAATAAAAAAATTAAAAATTAAAAAAACTTTCTCTCATTAACCTCAATAAAATCTTGTACCCAACACAGTCATAAACAACCACAAATTATGTAATCTTCTTTAACCTCTATAAAATCTCTATTCAGGGAAAAAAAAATAAATTAAAAACACAGTCATAAATCTACCCATTGGCAGAGAGAGAAACAAATCAAAATTTCCAGAGAGTACAAAATAAGCAAACCTTAATTTCACAATGAAATCAAAAAAAACTAAATCAAGCTCTAATTGGGTTGAACAGAGGTTTGGAAAAGCAGTTGTGAGAAGAAGACAGGAAGTTCCAAGCAGATCGGCATCACTTGGAGAGGGAAGGGTAGAGTGAGGGAGAACTTAAATAGATAAAGAGCAATGAGGTAATGGCAATGAAGGATAGCAAAGGTCAAGCCATTGAAGAAGAGAGATAAGGGAGAGAAAAGGTCTAGGAACTGAACCATTGGAAGAGGAAGGATTGTGACTGGAAGAGAAGAAGTTGAAGAAGTAGGAAGAGAGGGAGGGGGAGCAATTACGGTAGGGTGAATTAAAGGGTGATGATGATGATAGAAAGAGAGAGAAAAAAATGAGGAGAGAGAAACGTTGATATGGATTTATAAGGGATAAGCAAGTCTGATGTGGTAGGTTTTTAGGGAACCCCAAAACTTTCTCTCAGCTTTAGCTTTTAGTTTATATATAATAGATAATAGATGACAACTTATGCTAAAGCAAATGCTCAGTTTATTGCAGGCTTTTGATGCATACTGATTTACTATTGATGTAAATAATGAAGATTAGAATTCTATAGAAATAAAGTTTATTTGTTTAAGTTTGTGACAAAATTAACTACATTATATATTTATGCAAATTTTTCCGTGCATCGCACGGGTTTGCGATTAGTATAAACTAAAAGCTGAAGCTGAGAGAAAATTTTTAGACTTCCCGAAATACCACCACGTCAGATTTGCTACTCCCATACACTTTCACCTCCCCTTCCCCTCTATTTAATTATCTCTCACACTTTTATTCAAAAATAAATTCTTTCTCTTATGGCTGTTCCTTTACCTCACATCTTCATCTACCTCTCACCTCTTGAACTTCCTGACCTTTTCATTTCTTCAATTAATTACCTCACATTTTCATCTACCTCTCTCTCTCTCTCACCTCTTGAACTCCCGGATCTCTTCATCTCCTCAATTAATTACCTCACATTTTCATCTACCTCTCTCTCACTCTCACCTCTTGAACTCCTTGACCTCTTCATCTCCCCAATTAATTGCACCCCCAATTTCCTATTTAAATCCTATGCTAGGAATTTTTTTTTTAGTCTCCATGTGGTCTCTATAGTTCTATTATTGTTTGAGTCTCAAATGTGCATTCTTTCCCTTTTGGTTTCTGATTGACTTTGCCGAGTTTCATGCGTTTATTTATTTGGTTTTTCTGTTCTGCTCAATATTTTTATTTTTGGGCTTTTGGCATTCTTTGTTACGTTAGTTTTATAATTTTGTAGTTCCTAAGCTTTTCTCAAGCAATGTTCTAATTGTTGTCTTGACTTCATTCGTTTTTTTGTTTATATTGATGTTGTACAACATTATATTAATTAGATTAGATATATATCATGTGCATCGTACGGGTTTTCGACTAGTAATAAATAAATTTGCACAACAATTATCCAAATTGCATATAATTAAATCAAATAAAAATTATAAGCACAACAATATAGCACCAAGGGCGTGGGCCCAAATACCCACTTCATAGACCAAGTATAAAAGTGGAAACTAAATGTCGTTGTTTGTCTCTGTTTTTGGATTTTTTTTTTTTTTTTTTTTTTTTTTTTTTTTTTTTTAACTTTTGACCAAAAAACAGAGATAAACAGAGAATCACTAAAACACCAAGGCAGAGAATAAAACACCACTCTGATACCAAATGTAAGCAAGATGACGATTCTATAATGCAGAATAAATACTTAAAAACAGAATCGAAAAGCTTTAATGCTAAGGAAACAGTACCTCCAGCCATTGATGTTCCTCACGGTTTTGCTGCGATCTCTCACTAATGTTTGGTACTTCCAAACTCTGATCACTCTATTTAGATGGTGTAAGACTGAAGGAGATTGTGTGTTGAGTTTGGGGACCAAACCGTAGTATTTATAGCCAAAGCTTCCATCAAGCTTTTGGTGGCCACGTGTCCCACTTGTTTCAGTTTATCATGGGGCAGTTCAAACGTTCTACGAACATGATGAACATTCGGAGTGGACCACTTCAAGAGCTCCTAAAATGAAGGGAGCTACAAACGGCTCCCGTGAGAAACGGTCAACATGATATACATTCAATTTTGTGATTCTAATTAAGTATAAGTTATGGTATTGACTCACGCTTCTATGACAAAGATATGAACCCAAAATATCCATATCAAAGTACAGATTAGCTGCTAAAATTGCAGAAAAGGAAAGAGACAACTCCCCAATCGATACTAAAAAAATTATTTTGTGATTTGTGATATATAATTTGCATCAACAATACTAAACATTACTTGTAATTTTTCTTAATTTTCACGTAAAGAACTTTTATTCTTTTCCAATCCACCTAATAAATGTTTATTATGTTTATACGTGTAAACTAGCAAACATATGTTTAAACCTTTTTTAGAAGAACATATGTTTATATTTGTTAGGAGTCATTTTTTGCCACACCACGTGTTAAGGTTTGATTGGGCATTTCACTGACCCAGGTTCTAGTTTGGGGAAGTCAAGTTCGCTACTCACATCACCACGGTAAAGGCAAAGACTAGCGGTGCATCTTTTCTCGAATTCAGCCACTTTGTCAACTACAAAAGTGAGAAACAAAGTCTCCAAAGAATTTATATCAATAAAAACATGTGAAAATAACACATAAAAGAGGATATTAAGAGTATAGAGTGAAGGAGAAAGGGACTTCCCCATTTGTGCACCCAATAGCTATTAAGGGTGATTATCTCATCTGCTGGATGTAGTTCTTAGAGCTGCTGGAGGTACTTTATAGTTGTTGCATATATTTTTCTGTATTTCTCTCTCTATTGTATGTGTTTATGAATGACAATATGAGTTTTGGAGAGTTTATGGACATGTATGAGAGCTGTATGGATTTAGGAGCTACTGAATGTATTTTGTTTGGTTTTGGCTTTCACCAAATCATTTTCTCTCTAAGCTCTTTGGCTGAAGCTATTTTGACCGAAGGTTTTGGCTGTCAAAAGTCCCTCCATTTACTACGTGGGATTGTGTTGTTTTATAAAATTTATCAAGGTATGGTAATAACCTTAACAAGTGGTTATACTTGCTAGGTAATAGCATAAGTTGTTGGGTTATTTGGAAAAATGGGTTAAACATAGTTTTAACCAAATAGAGATAACATAATTGGTAAAAAACAGGCTGCAGCCTTCCCTAAAAGGAATAGTGTTTATGAAGCTGTTGGATTTGCAATATCCAGCAGTTAAAAGAGATGGTCGTATTGGTGTTTGTTTCTATCTAATAGACATATCTTTTATCCAGCAAATTTATTTCACTATTCAGCAGATATATGGATTCTTTTAATAACATTGAGATTTACACATTAGGCTGACTAAGGGTTCAATGGGTCTCACAGCTATTCCAAACCTACACACGAGTTTTTTATTGAACCCAAACCAGCCGGAAATGTCCCTTATGCCCTCCAAACCACGCCTCCTAATTTTTCCCATTTCTTGGTCTTTTTCCACATGTGAGCTTGGTCTACATGGTGGGGCCAAATAAAAATCTATGTCTAGGCTTAGTTGTAACTTCTTAAATTGTATCGGGTTTTAAGATTTTGGGCCCGACTATGAAGTATTTTATTTAATTGGCATGGGCCTTGGTTTATGTTTGGGTTTGCGAAAAATCGGCCCCTAACAATATTTATGTACTTACTAAATAATTTTTTTTTAATATTTTGAATAATTAAAAATATATAATACATTTTCAAAATAAATAAAAGTAAGCTCTATTTAAAAACAATAGTGAGAACTTGATAATATTTTTAAAACGATAGAAGTGATAAGTAGTGTTAGCTGCACAAGTATAACTTACTACCAAAGATGGATGTTACTATTTCTAAAATGATAGAAGTAGCGCTAATCATACAATCCAGTGTATTAAAGATTGCTTTTGTTAATATAACCTTTTTGGAGCAAATTATACAAGTAGCTTCATATTTATAGGTAAGTTGAAAATAAATTGGTACAACATTAAAATATGGCCTTCTTTGATTTGCTGATGTGGGCATGTGGGGTAGTAAACATTGCTTAACTTGAGCCTTCAATAAATTTAATGTATCAGCTTTTTGCTTATCCCTCCTATCTCTTACACTATGTGGGACTTTGCAATTGCACATTAACTGGTTCCTTAATTCTTACCTCATCTTAGCTATAACACACTCACTACAAGAAATTTGGCCTTTAGCGATGACACAAAATCGTCGCTAATACTCTAAAAGTTGTCGCTAATTTTGATTAGCAACGACAAAGTCGTTGCTAATCGTCACTGCTATTGCTCCGTCACTATTAGAAATTCAGCAACGATATTCTGTCGTTGCTATTATACTACCAACAGCAACGACATTTTTCGTCGCTAATAGTGACTATTGTCGTTGCAAATAACTTACGAACATTAGTGGATAAGTCGTCGCTGAAATGTTACTATTTGCGACGATAAATATGTCGTCGCTAATATGCTTATAGGTACAGTACTGTTGGTAAACTCTAGTCTCTTCTATCCCGTAATGGCTTGCTGCACTTCCTACCGTCACTATTATAAAGTATAAATAGAATTATGAATATTTATTTTTTGTATTAGTACATGGATGCACAATGAGTTTTAAGTTTCTTATACCAAGATAACAGGGAAGTTGACTATAATAATATAAAATTGGTTTAAATCTCAAAGTTGGCAATTAATTCACCACTTTCATAGTCATTATGGGTGGACGTGGATCATGGATGATGGATCTATCGCTGAGACAACACTAAGCTATTTAGCTTCGATCCTGTCGAGGTCAAATGGAAATATATATGTGCCTTCAAATGTGCTGTAAAATATCACAAACATGTGAAGCTGCTACGTGAAATAAAAATACCTATTTGTGTGCTATAAGGGCAGTTCGCAATTTTGCATTCCTGATGCCAGTTTTATTGTCAATATCCATCAACCATTGACATCTTTTTTTTTTGGTTGCTAAATCAACAATTGCCCTCTTGCTTCATGCACTAGCACAATCTATAGTGCCTTTTGTAACATCTCAAGGGACCAAGCAAGCATTATTGAAAACACAAAATTTAGAATAAGCTATGTCAAAACCAGCATCTGGTTTTTTAAAATTAATTTTTGCAGAAAAAAAAATATGGTTATTCACCCCCCCAAAGAAGCAACCAAAAAAATAAAAATAAAAAGAATAGTGCCACTCCACTAAGGTTATTTTAATGAATGTCATCTTACCCACTGCTATCAAAGCTTATTTAATGTCCAAATTTTGTACACTCCTTCCCAAAAAGGGGGGAGGGGGGTAGAGTTCATATATAATCATGTTATTTTAATTATAAGAATTAAGTAGTAGATCCTTGAGTAAACAATGGAACTCCTCATTTTTAACTCAATTTTAAAATCCTAAATGAAATTTCCATTGTAACGTTCTGGGCTTGATTTGTCAAAGCATCAACAATAGAAATAGTAGTTGATGAAGTGTTGCAGTCAATTTAATGATTTATTGAGAAGGAAATTGTTAAGAATTTCTCCATGAAAAATAATAATGAATGAAGTTTATTATATGAACGGTCTTCGTTGAGTATAACTTTGATGGAAGATGCTAAGTTTGTTCGTTTCATTAATTTATTTATTTGTATAGCAAACTATACAATTTTGTGTGTCTATGTGTGTGGGGACTTGGTAAAGTCACTTAATTTCAAGACTTTTGGCAACTTAATTCAATTTTAAGGCAAATATGAAAACATTAATGTAATTTTGAGGTCTTAATTGCTCTAAAATAGAAACTTTAAAGACCAAATAGCATTAAGAGTGCAACTTGCAAGTAGTGAATTCCATTCATCCATAAACTTGGAAATTACTAGTGTATGTGAAACAGTGAAATGCCTGTGTAACCCATGTTTATTTTTTTAATTACAATTTAGTTATAGACTTTTTTGTTATGCTGGATTTCTTAAGGATTGGGCTAAAATAAAATTGTTAGGATTTTATTCAAAAACCTGTTAAATATTTTGTTTTAATCCAAACGTTGGAGGTTAAAATGTAGTAATTGAATAGTTCGTATTGTAAATTAAACTACAAGAAGATAAGTTGTAATTGATTTTTTTATTTTTTATTTTTATTTTTATAGAATACAAAAATATTGTTACTTTGAACAGAACCTTAATAAATTCATTTTATTCCAAATATTAGGGGTTCAATTGATACATGTAATTAAACTGTGGTAAGACCAAATCACAGTGTATAAAATATATTTTTTTCCCTTTCCTTTTTGGGCTAATCATGTGCAGCCCATTGTTAGAAACAACAAACAGGATTTACACCTCACACCTGCAATATGATATGAGTTTTTAATAGAGCTTTTGGATAACAACAATACAACATGCAATATGATATTTTTTAATAGAGCTTTACCTTAATTGGGCTGTCAAAACTCAAAACTAGATAAAGCAAAGAAGAAGTCACGACGTGATAAGAGCAGTCTGACTTCTCTTTCTCTGTGGTCCCTGTGAAGTGTGGACTTCCAGACTTCCAGTCCCTATCTCCCCCTCTTTTTCTGATTCCACAAATTCTTAAACTTCTATCTCCCCCTCTTTTTCTGATTCCACAAATTCTTAAACTTCTCAAACTAGAAAAGAACACAGTTTTGGGAATGAAAGCCCCACTTAACAAATAAGAAAACAAAATCCACGGACTTGAAAAGAAAAGGGAGTGAAAAACAAACTGAATAAACAAATCAAATAGAGCAGATTGCAATGCATAACCGTTTGAAGAAGCAATATTAATGAGCTCCTCATTTGACCTTTGCCGAAACCGACCATCTTTCTCTACAGGTTTCCATATTATTCTTACTTACTCACCTCATCCTCGTGTCCTATTGTTTTCACATCCACGTTTCCTCATGGCTTCACGTACAATTCTCTCTCTCCACAAACAAGTACAACAATCCCACAAGTCTCTAACTTTGAAACCCATTCAAACCCAGTTCTCTTTCGAACCCAACAGTGTTTTCTTATTCAAAAACAAGCATTAAAGGTGTAAGTTTTATATAGACATGAGGCTATACGTGTATGTGTTGGAGGGTAAAGACTTGTCTGTGAAGGACTCCTATGTGAAGCTTCAGGTTGGGAAGCACAAGTCCAAGACTAGGATTTTGAGGAACACCCATATGCCAATTTGGAATGAAGAGTTTGTGTTCAGTGTCCATGACACGGATGAGGAGCTTGTTGTGTCTTTGTTTTGTCATGATGATCAACCTAGAGTGTTCCATGGCTCAAGGGATTTAGTGGGTCGGGTTCGAATTCCGGCATGGTCCATTGCTGCTGAGGAAAATCACACCTTGCCACCTACATGGTTTGCACTTGAAAAGCCTAAGTCTGGGAAATTTATTAGTGAAGATTGTGGTTAGTATCTCTATTCACTATTTCTTTTATCATGCTTTAAGTAATTGGTTTCATTATTGTGCAATAACACTCTTTAATTTGATCATTCATATTGTGTATCTTGGAGTGGAATATATGGAGGCTTGAACAGTTAGATGATAAAGTGGAACTTGGATTCACATTAAATTCTATGTCATTTTATAGTTTATTTGCTATTTATGAACTTTTTGAACTTGGCCTCATTGTAGTAGAGGCATTGTGCATTTAATAACTAGAAAAACCAGAGAGGCATAACAATGAATGCTTCAAGAATGTCCACTTGAGAAAGCTGTTTGAAACTTTTGTCTAGACAAAAAAATAAAAATAAAAAAATAAAAAAAATAAATAAAGAAGAAGAAGATTACATTTGAAAAAAAATTAAAGTAAATAAATTAGGGAGTAATGTATTAAGCAGATTCCATGTATGCAAATGCTTGGACATCCCATTCTTGTTTTCTGCACACGATTTAGGAGAGCCCATTTTGTTGTCTTATGGTATAGAAAAAAGGGGAACTTTTATCCTAATGTGAATTTATTATCTTATATGTTGAGGTCACAAAATGTACTATGGCTTTTGTATAAGCTTGGGATCCTGTTGTTTGCCCTTAAATCTGTAGTTTGCATATTGGTTATTTGTAATGAACTCAATGAATAGTATGACGACGATATAACATTTGAAGGCTAAATTGATAGAATGGTAGTTATCATCACAGGATCTGTTGTCATTTCAATCAAACTTTTGAATGAGGCCTTTAGGGTGGTGTGGTTTATGCTTTCTAGGCATCTTGGGGGACCTTTGTTTTATGTTTGTCATATTTTACCCCTTGCATGCAGGGAAAATCTTTCTCACCAGTTCTCTTCATGGAAAAGGCCATGACGCTTTGTCCAACCAACTCCATTATGCTCATTCAAATGTCAACATTGAGGACCCTAAAGAATTGGAAGGTTCACGCATCTCAAGTCAGGACATATTTAGCTCAAAAGCTCCAAGCCGAAAGATAGCAGAAGGGAAACATTTGATGAAGGCTGTTGCTAGCTGTATAGAGAGGCTATTCAATAAGAATGAAGAAGCCTCAAGAAATGATGATTCTACGGAGATGTCCGGTTCATTATCTGATTATGAGGATTGCGTGGAAGAAAATCCCTCTAGTTGTAGTTTTGAAGAGGCAATTGAAATGATGCAATCAAGAAACAATGGACAAGAAATGCCTGAAAACCTGCAGGGCGGCATTCTTCTAGATCAGATATATGCAGTACCATCCTATGATCTTAATGCATTTCTTTTTGCTCCTGATTCACAGTTCAGAAAAGATTTAGCAGAACTACAGGGAACAATAGATGTGCAAGAGGGGCCTTGGATATGGAAATCAGGAGACACATCATGTTTGACACGAGTAGTTTCCTACACAAAAGCTGCAACAAAGTTAGTTAAGACTCTTAAGGCCACAGAGGAGCAAACCTATATCAGAGCAGACAGAGGAGAATTTGCTGTATTAGTAAGTGTAAGTACACCTGAAGCTCCATTTGGAAATACATTCAAGGTGGAATTGCTTTACAAGATAATGTCAGGGCCAGCTCAATCTTCAGGAGAAGAAGCCTCCCATCTTGTTCTGTCCTGGGGCATCAACTTTCTCCAAAACACAATGATGAGAGGTATGATTGAAGGAGGAGTTCGGCAGGGACTGAAAGAGAGCTTTGAACAGTTTGCAAACTTGCTGGCTCAGAATTTTAAAACGTTGGATTCCATGGACTTATCCGACAAGGATAATGTGCTGGCAACTTTGCAAACAGAACATCAATCAGACTGGGATTTGGCAACCGAATACTTCTGGAATCTCACTGTTGTTTCAACCATTGTTATTGTTTTGTATGTCCTAGTGCATATTCTACTTTCTGAGCCCGGAAAAATTCAAGGCTTGGAATTTAACGGACTTGATTTGCCAGACAGCATTGGGGAGATTATCACATGTGGAATTTTAGTCATTCAGTTGAAGCGTGCTTTTAACATGATCACACACTTCATACAAGCTAGGTTCCAAAGAGGTAAACGAATTATGCTACCTAGGACATATCTTGTTAAGCAACTGGAAAGTACTCTCACACCTTGGATTCATTTATTTTTCAAATCTATTTCTACAGGAAGTGATCATGGAGTTAAAGCCCAAGGTGATGGATGGGTTCTTACCATAGCATTAATTGAAGGGATAAACTTAGCATCCTTGGAATCAACAGAGTTTTCAGGTCCCTATGTGGTTTTCACCTGCAATGGTAAAACAAGAACAAGTTCTGTCCAGCTCCAAACTCGTGACCCTCAGTGGAATGGTGAGGCCATTAACTGCTGGATTTGTTGTATTATTTTTTAGTTATTTTTCCATTAACATGTGTTCATCTAAATTTTACTGCATGTTGCTTCTTAAAAATCATGCAGAGATACTTGAGTTTGATGCTATGGAAGAACCGCCATCAGTTTTAGATGTGGAAGTGTTTGATTTTGATGGTCCCTTTGACCAAACCACCTCACTTGGGCATGCTGAGATCAATTTTGTAACACACACATCTACTGAACTCGCGGACATGTGGGTCCCCCTTGAGGGAAAGCTTGCTCAGTCATCTCAGTCAAAATTGCACTTGAGAATTTTTTTGGACAATAACAATGAAGTTGAAACAATTAGGGACTATTTAACCAAGATGGAAAAGGAAGTTGGGAAGAAGGTAAGCACTTAATTAATATCCCTTCTTATTTGATTATCTCATGTAATTTATATGTGATTACCTATGATGAGATCTAGTCCAGTTTTGTCCAACCTACTCATGCATGTCAATTTTCATGTCATGGAGGTGCTAGTTATTTTGCGTTGTGCTGTTGAACCTATAAACTTTTTTGTTTGCCTGGTATAATTTTTAATCCAATGGCTTGTTGGTTGCTTGACAGTTCAATCTACGATCACCACACAGGAATTCAACATTCCAGAAGCTGTTCGGGTTGCCACCAGAAGAGTTTCTCATCAGTGACTATACATGCTCCCTGAAGAGAAAAATGCCTTTACAGGTGCTAGATTTATTCGCCATGGGAATACATATGTATAAGGAATTTTCTTAAACTAATTTCAGAGTGTCAATAATAAAAAGAGCTTGTTAAAGTCAGTCTAGTGGACTTATTAAGTTGACAGTTACAGGACTTAATGCCTTAATCAAATGATATACAGTGATGATGATGGCATTGACAATGATAGAGTAACTTCTATCTATAAGGTGTATACAAGTTCCATGCGTGGAAGTCCCCTGCATAGAACTTTACTATATCTTGGCCATGTAATATGAAATCCCTTTACCCCCTACAAAAACATAAATGAGTTCCTTTTCAAAATCAAAGATTAACTGAGTACTAAAGTAACAATCCTCATCTAAATGAGTAAAAGCCAGAATGGGATTATCTAAAATGCAGTGTAGAACATAGTGGGCTGAATTTATGACTTGGCGAAAGTCCATCTTGTTTGTTTAGTTTAGAGCATAAAGAGTTCCAGTGGCCAGATCTACCTGCTTGTATTTGTTTTTTAGTTTACCTGCTTAATTTTGTGTCTGGTTAAATTGAATTCAAGGATGACTCTTTTGTGCAGGGACGACTCTTTCTATCTACAAGAATTGTGGGGTTTTATGCCAATTTATTTGGACATAAAACCAATTTTTTCTTTCTTTGGGAGGATATTGAAGATATCCAAGTGCTTCCTCCGACCCTGGCATCTGTGGGTAGCCCTTCATTGGTCTTAGTTCTACGGAAGGGTCGAGGTCTTGATGCAAGGCATGGTGCAAAATCTCAAGATGAAGAAGGCAGACTTAAATTTTATTTCCAATCATTTGTGTCGTTCAATGTTGCTAGCAGGTAGTAGTGTAATGAAATGCTTCACTCGAGCATACTCATAATTGAACATAAATATAATTCTCTGATTTGCACACTATTATAAATGTGAAGTTTGATGATTCACTGTGTTGTCTGATAGAACAATTATGGCTTTGTGGAGAACGAGAACATTGACTCCTGATCAGAAAGCGCAAATTGTAGAAGAGCAGGAGGATCAAGATGAGAGGTCCATCATGCTTGAAGATGCAGGATCTATTATGGATGCTGAAGATGCAGGATCAATTCTGGATGCTGAAGGTGCAAAGATGTCCAAGATTTACACTGCAGAACTTCCTATCAATGTGAGTGGTCAATTCTTTCATTTACTTTTCCATTTCTTCGTGAAGCATTCAAGATAGTCTACCTCTAACATCTATTCTTGTTTTGAACCCAAGTATTAAGACTATAGATTCATGTCCATTAATAACACGTATTTCTTTAGAAGCTATCCAAGATGCAATTTGTTAGCAACCACCATCAATCAGTTTTAAGAGGTGAATGGGTGGACTTTTCTAGTTGAAGCCACTGCTATTTGTTTTCCTCTAAGGCCTGCCTTTAAATTTAATATTACTTGTTATTAATTTGATGAACTTGTTTTTTGGTGCTGAAACTCTGTTGGGCAATGGTGCAGATAAAATCATTGATGGAAGTGTTTGATGGAGGAAAGTTGGAGCATAAAATTATGGGAAAATCTGGTTGTCTTAATTATGCAACTACCACATGGGAACCTGTGAAGCCTGATGTTTATGAGCGACGTATTTCTTACAAGTTCAACCGCCATGTCTCAACATTTGGAGGAGATGTCACATGCACACAACAAAAGTTTCTGATTGCAAAAAACGAAGGGTGGATTGTCAACGAGGTTATGGCTCTACATGGAGTCCCATTTGGCAACCACTTCCGTGTATGTGTCAAGAACCTTGTAACTTTTGATCTTACAATTTAATGAACCTAACAATGAATGACATAGTTTCTTCTCATGATGCCTTATACATGCAGGTTCACTCTAGGTACCAAATTGAGAAATCTGCTCTTGCTCATTGCACGTGTAGGTGTGATGCTTACATGGGTATTACCTGGCTTAAAAGCACCATGTTTCAGCAGAGGATCACCCAGAACATAACTGAGAAGTTTACCCATCGACTGAAGGAGATATTTGAATTTGTTGAAAGAGAGATTCTCTCTACAACTCATCAGGATAGTTCCATTTGATACATACTTTGAGCTTCTGTCATTCAATGTGCTTTTCTATGGAATGCTGAAAGTGCATAGCTTTGAAGTAAATACAAAACATGTTCGAGGAATTTTGCCAAGTGTATTCAGTGCTCTCAGTTGCCAATGCCTTTCTCATTTTTTCTTTAAATTTTTAGTAAATGTCCAATGCCATAATATGGTTTCACCTAGAATGCCTGTATGATTTACTAGGTTTTAGATATTGAAAGAAGATAGTCAAATAATTTATGTTATGGTACCAAACCATGAGAGGTTGTGGAGGACTAGTCCATGAAAACTCTGAGCCTTTATTCTGTCGTTTATCCAGAAGATTTTAAAAAGAAAAAGCTTAAACAAAGAAGGAAAAAAAAAAATGGAGGTTTAAGAATTCATTGACGATTTAGAGTGCAAAGCATTCCTTGGCCTATAAGAGTCACGTGGGCAACAGATCAATTGATGATGACTAATGTCTTACCTTTTGCGGAGAGATTAATGATTAATGTGCGACTAAAGCTTAAAATCATTGAAAACTATATATATATTTGAACTTGGAGGGTTCCAATCTCCTAGGCCCAAGCCTAACCCAGAGGGAAGACTTGAGCCTAGTAAAGCGAAACTATTTTGAAACAATCTCCATGATAATCAATCCTCAAAGAACAAAATTGTTGTGTGACCGAGCTAACCAACACAAGGCCAACCATGGCATGTTTGGAATGAAAGAATTCACTTGATACTAGGTCGACCATTCCCTTTTAAGGAAAAGAAGCATCTCAAGCAAGTCTTGAATTATCGTATCTACATTTATTATCATGTACCAACCGTCGATTTCACATTTAATACTACAAGATAGGAGTCATCCCTTGTAAGTTGTAACCTTGGGGACAGTACCCTTTGCTCACATCCACTCAGCCAACCTAAGAGGATATGATGGATTGTCAAAACTTTCCCACTTTATAGGGGAATTGTTCACCAAACTCCACTAACAAAATCTTCTAAATGCCCCATCGTAAACCATTGAAAAAGTTATGCATTTTTCTCTTGTGCCATCTCTCGAGGGTCACCATCAACAAGCACCGTATGATTAGGATTGTGTAAGATACATAGAGACTCTAATAGCCTTTAGAGCTCTATGAAAATGTTCTAGAGCTCGTGAGGTCATGTGGAGGGAGTTTGTAAGACAAGCGAATAAGAGATACATAGACTCTAATAGCCTTTAGAGCTCTATGAAAATGTTCCAGAGCTCGTGAGGTCATGTGGAGGGAGTTTGTAAGACAAGCGAATAAGAGATTCAGGTTTTGTGCGTGTGTTACGAACCCAATTTTTTGTTGGTTGCTTCGAGGGAACCAAAACCTCCTAATTTGATAATGGACTACTTCGAGAGAGTCCAGATCTCCTAAACAAGCCAACACTTGATTTTACTGATAAATATTCTGATTTTTTTCATTCTCATTAGAGGTGTGCTTTAAATAGCCAAGCAATTACAATCCTAATCAAACACATCAACTCCTAATAACAAGTCCTACTTAACTTCTAATACAATCCTAATACAATATTAATTCCTAACATAGCAATCCTAATACAATCTAACATGTAGATTGACTTCAAGTAGAACCGTAACATTCCCTCCCCCTAAAATCATCCATTGTCCTCAATGGATTCTTCTTCTTCTTCTTCTTTCGCCACAAACTACTTCTCTTTTGTTTCTTAATTATCAACCTTTTGGATTTGGTCGGCTCTCCTTTCCTGTAATCTTCAATCTTCATAGGTGCACAACACATAGATATAGAGGCTTGAACCTTTTTATTTTTTTGTGACCTGCAATCCTTTCTTGTATTATGTGACCCTCCATTGCCATTGAAACTCGAAATATCAAGTTTTGCTACCTTTGGATTGATAACACACCTTGAATTCGTTAGTCCACATTTAGTTTGTTTGTTGGATCTCTCCATCTCACCTTGATTGTGTGGGCTTTTGGTAGGATCACAACTTTGATCACCAACAGTTTGATCTAGGTGCGTAGGATTACCAAGATATTGATCAAGGCGGGCAAGCATTACAACAAGTATCTGTTGCATCTCCTTGAGCATACTTTGTTCTTGCTCCATGCGAAAGGCCTCCATAACCTGCTCTGATACCATTTGTTACGAACCCAAATTTTGGTTGGTTGCTTCGAGGGAACCAAAAACCTCCTAATTTGATAATGGACTACTTCGAGAGAGTCCAGACCTCCTAAACAAGCTAACGCTTGATTTTACTGATAAATATTCTGATTTTTTTCATTCTCATTAGAGGTGTGCTTTAAATAGCCAAGCAATTACAATCCTAATCAAACACATCAACTCCTAATAACAAGTCCTACTTAACTTCTAATACAATCCTAATACAATATTAATTCCTAACATAGCAATCCTAATACAATCTAACATGTAGATTGACTTCAAGTAGAACCGTAACAGCGTGACTTGATTTCCTAAGAGATAAGTGAATCTAAGCCCATGTTTAACAATATGCTTACTTGTTACCATTCTTAATTTTCCCATAAGAAACTTTTATACCTCTTAACCCACCTAATAAGTGTTTATTAATATTTATACATAAAAAACAAAATAACATATGTTTTATACTTATGTACTGAATAAAATAACATATATATTTTTTGAATAGTTTTAAAAAATACACAATACAAGCTTACAAAAATTTAGATTTATTAAAAACATTCCCCAACTTGTCATCCAACCTGCCATCGCACCAACGCTTCCACCAAAATCCCTATTAGCAAATGGGTACAACTTTGCATTCAAAATCCATCCCTAATCGGTTGTGTGATATTTGAAAATCAAACAAAAAAACATGAGTTTGAGGAAGATGAATATTAATGATGTTAAAATACTCAACGTCTTCCAAAACGGTTAACAAGAAATAAATTGATACAAGATTCAACAGTATCAAACGATTAAAAGACCAAAAGTAAATACGTTTAAAATTAGTTCAACAACTTGGGTCATCTGATAGTTATAATAGGTTGAGGTAATTGAAGACTTCGACCATAAACACATTTCGCTGTCTTCTTCACAAGATTTAATCCGCAACTTCGCTTATAAGTTGCTTCAATAAAAGAAAGTAAAAGAAAAAAAAAAATGCTTTAATAATCAAGTTTGAAAAAACCAATAAAAAAAAAAACTTGCAACGAGCTATATTTAAAACAAATAACAAATAATACATTCAATATCAATTTTGATAAAAAGAAAAAACAATTAATATCAAACTTAGATTTATGATTGAGTTAAGTAACTAACAACTAATTTAATTTTAAGCACCTAATTACTTTGATATCTCATTCAACCGATTACTTTTTTCTTTTCTTTTTTTCCCAAATATGAGTACAAATGATATACATTCAATTTTGTGATTCTAATAAAGTATAAATTATGGTATTGACTCCACGTTTCTATGACAAAGATATGAACCCAAAATATCCATATTAAAGTACAGATTAGCTGCTAAAATTGCAGAAAAGGAAAGAGACAACTCCCCAATCGATACTAAAAAAATTATTTTGTGATTTGTGATATATAATTTGCATCAACAATACTAAACATTACTTGTAATTTTTCTTAATTTTCACATAAAGAACTTTTATTCTTTTCCAATCCACCTAATAAATGTTTATTATGTTTATACGTGTAAACTAGCTAACATATGTTTAAACCTGTTTTAGAAAAACATATGTTTATATTTGTTAGGAGTCATTTTTTGCCGCACCACGTGTCAAGGTTTGATTGGGCATTTCACTGACCCGGGTTCTAGTTTGGGGAAGTCAAGTTCGCTACTCACATCACCACGGTAAGGGCAAAGGCTAGTGGTGCATCTTTTCTCGAATTCAGCCACTCTATCAACAACAAAAGTGAGAAACAAAGTCTCTAAAGAATTTATATCAATAAAAACATGTGAAAATTACTCATTAAAGAGGATATTAAAAGTATAGAGTGAAGGAGAAAGGGACTTTCCCATTTGTGCACCCAGTAGCTATTAAGGGTGATTATCTCATCTGCTGGATGTAGTTCTTAGAGCTGTTGTAGGTACTTTATAGCTGTTGAATATATTTTTCTGTATTTCTCTCTCTATTGTATGTGTTTATGAATGACAATATGGATTTTGGAGAGTTTATGGACATGTATGAGAGCTGTATGGATTTAGGAGCTGCTGAGTGTATTTTGTTTGGTTTTGGCTTTCACCAAATCATTTTCTCTCTAAGCTCTTTGGCTGAAGCTATTTTGACCGAAGGTTTTGGCTGTCAAAAGTCCCTCCCTTTACTACGTGGGATTGTGTTGTTTTATAAAATTTATCAAGGTATGGTAATAACCTTAACAATTGGTTATACTTGCTAGGTAATAGCATAAGTTGTTGGGTTATTTGGAAAAATGGGTTAAACATAGTTTTAACCAAATAGAGATAACATAATTGGTAAAAAACAGGCTGTAGCCTTCCCTAAAAGGAATAGTGTTTATGAAGCTGTTGGATTTGCAATATCCAACCGTTAAAAGAGATGGTCGTATTGGTGTTTGTTTCTATCTAATAGACATACCTTTTATCTAGCAAATTTATTTCACTATCCAGCAGATATATGGATTCTTTTAATAACAACTGAGATTTACACATCAGGCTGACTAAGGGTTCAATGGGTCTCACGGCTATTCCAAACCTACACACGAGTTTTTTATTGAACCCAAAACTAGCCGGAAATGTCCCTTATGCCCTCCAAACCACGCCTCCTAATTTTCCCCATTTCTTGGCCTTTTTCCACATGTGAGCTTGGTCTACATGGTGGGGCCAAATAAAAATCTATGTCTAGGCCTAATTGTAACTTCTTAAATTGTATCGGGTTTTAAAATTTTGGGCCCGATTATGAAGTACTTTATTTAATTGGCATGGGCCTTGGTTTATGTTTGGGTTTGCGAAAAATCGGCCCCTAACAATATTTATGTACTTACTAAATATATATATATATATATATATATATATATTATATATATATATATATATATATATATATATATATATATATTTTTTGAATAATTAAAAATATATAATACATTTTCAAAATAAATAAAACTAAGCTCTATTTAAAAGACAATAGTGAGAATTTTATTGTAAAGAATTGTCAATATCCATCAACCATTGACATCTTTTTTTTTTGGTTGCTAAATCAACAATTGCCCTCTTGCTTCATGCACTAGCACAATCTATAGTGCCTTTTGTAACATCTCAAGGGACCAAGCAAGCATTATTGAAAACACAAATTTTAGAGTAAGCTACGTCAAAACCAGCATCTGGTTTTTTAAAATTAATTTTTGCAGAAAAAAATATATGGTTATTCACCCCCAAAGAAGCAACCAAAAAAATAAAAATAAAAAGAATAGTGCCACTCCGCTAATGTTATTTTAGTGAATGTCATCTTAGCCATTGCTATCAAAGCTTATTTAATGTCCAAAATTTGTACACTCTTGATAGAGATAAGAGCTTCACAAGAATGCTCCCAATTAAGGGTGGCAATGGGGCGGTATGGGTCGGGTTTCGTCTCGCCCCGTTTACTGCCTTGCCCCAAAAAACCCGTTTACTGCCCCGCCCCGCCTTGCTTCAACAGGTACCCGTTTAAACCGACCTGACGGGTACCCGACCCGCCCCACCTACTTCAACGGATAAATCACCATTATTGGCATTGTTTGGTTCTTCTTTGCCAAATTCGTCGCGTACCATCCTCGCCAAAGCACGTAACTCACACGAAATGGATCGATATTCGGGTTGAAGTTCCGGTTCCTCGGTGTCCCATTTACGGTTTGGTTTCTCAGATTTCGTCAAAGAGCCTGTAACAACGGATCAAAAAATGATACAGAATACATGGATGGAATCCGGATCGGAGATTTTGAAGAGACCCACCTGGCGAAGTTTGCAGAGACCCACCTAGCGGAGTTTGCAGAGAGGTTGAGTTTGAGCGAAGAACTCAGCGAGGTTGAAGCCGGATCGGAGATTTTGCAAGTGGAGGCTTGCAATCAAACTTCATTTTCGATACAGAATACATGGATGGAATGAGTTTGAGCGAAGAACTCGGCGAGGTCAAAGCCGAATCGGAGATTTTGCAAGTGGAGGCTTGCGATCAAACTTCTTCTTCTTCTTTTTTTGTCAGATTCGGGTTTTTTGAAAAAACCTGACTCGTTTAAAACCCGATTAAAACCTGTTCCGATTAAAAATAAATAAAACCCGATCCGATATCCTATTATATAAACGTGACGGGTCGGGTCGGGTTTTTTTGGGACGGGGCGGGGTGGGTACCCGCGGGTCGCGGGTCTATTGCCATCCCTACTCCCAATCACATTAATTTTCATTTATGGAAAATAAAAATTGCATCGGATATTTCTATAACTAATTTTCCAACTAACAACAACGAACCCCTAGTCACACGCATTTTGGGTCCCCCGAATCGACACGTGGAAATCGGAACCCACCATACTAAATCAAGGTTATCTACTTCGTCGCTCCTGTCTATTCCTAGCCGTCAATTTCATGGGGCCTCGGTGACTTTATCATCCCCCCTTATTCCGTTATCCACGCCCATTGTTTGTTTCCCTTCCCCACTATCTTTCACAGTTAAACGTTCTTCAAAAACTAATTTAGCTCTTCGCGTTCTTCACAATCATTCTCTCTTAAGCAAAATGGATCCGAACCCGAAAAGCTTCCCGATTCTCTCCTACGTCATGGCCCGGATCCCTTCTCTCGGGCCCAAGTACCGACCCGACACCACCACTTCCTCCGAAATCGATATTGAACAGCCAGCCACGCCGCCATCGAAGCCACCTTCCGATCCATCTTCGTCTTCGGCTCAATCTCAAGCCCAAATAGAGGATGATATGCCGCACTTGACTCATCCGAGAGTGCTGGCTTCGATGACCCACGCGATCTCTGACGTGGCGCAGACCCGATCGGTTCTGAAAACCCTGGGTCCCCGACCCGACCACGAGACCGTGGACAAGGCCAAGGCGAAGCTGGCGGACATCGAGGCCAACCTGGCGAAGCAGCTGGAGGAAAACGTGCTTTCTTCGAGGCCGTCCGACGTGGACCGGCTTGAGTGGCGGGCTCACCTGTCGGAGCGTGAGAACGAGTGCAGGAGATCAGCGGAGAAGGAGAAGCAGGCGTACAAGTCGGTGATCCAGCTCGAGGAGATGCACGAGGCGTACGAGAGGCTACTGAAAGAGGCGGAGGAGAGGCTCATCAAGATTTATGACTCCGCTGACTCCGTGGTGGCGTCCGAGGACTACGCGGCGCCGGAGGTGGTGGAGGAGCAGGAACCGAACGAGGACGTGATTGGGATTTTGCACGAGGCTTCGGGGAAAGGAATGGAACGGGTCGATTTGTCGGGTCATAGGCTCCGGTTCTTGCCCGAGGCGTTTGGCCGGATTCGGAGCCTCATTTTTCTTGACGTTTCCAGTAATCAACTTGAGGTAAATATTATAATCATTTTTTTCCTTAATTGTTAATGCAATTGTTGGTAGTTTCATGATTTCTCTACTTTCATTTTAAAAATTCAGTTATGCTTTATAAAGATTTTTATTAATAAGAGGAGGACATTAAAATGTCCTAAAGAATTATAATGTGAAATGTAAAGATCCTTAATTGGGTGTGTATGGGTTGGTTTGGTGTATTTTTTTTAACCCAATTCATGGTAAGGGTCGTCGGGTTGATTTTAATTTGTTAATTTGATTTAATTTGGATTTCAGGACTTAGTTTATATTTGTTAGTTTGATTTGTTTTGGTATTTTAAGAATTAGTTTTTATGAAATTGGAATATTATCCCTAATTATGTAAATTGTAATCATTAATTGAATAATGAGTTTAAATAGTTGAATAACAACCCGTGGAACACCAATAACCACCACAATTTTCCTCCTAATATGATTTTCTAATGATAAGATTTTAATTTTACCCAAAGAAGCAATCCACATAGAAACGCAATTTTCTTAGGCACCTTACTGCACCTAATACTATTCCATGGAAAATGACTTACACTTGCACCCCTTTATTTATCATAATAAGAACGAACAATTTTTTTTGATAAGTAAAACCTGATATTGAGTGCTAGAAACTGTTTTATCATTACTGTTCAACATCTATCTCAGCCGGTGTACTCCTCTATCAAATGTGATATTAGAGTACAATGAATCCATCAAAGAGATACAGAATCTCCTTGTCTCAACCCTCTAATACTATTAAAAAAAACCTGAGTAATCATTAACTAACCCTGAAAATCTCACAGTATTGATACAAAATGCAATCCATTTCTCCCCAAAACCAAAACTCTTAAGTACAGAAACTACTCCTGAAACTAGAATAATAAATCCCAGTGGTCTGGAATCATAAGAAAAAAAAATCATGTATGTGTGTTCAAATGCTTTAAACATGTGGAGGGCTTTGCTTACATCAGTAACAACTTGTCTTATATGTATTTTCAGCAACTTTTCTGGCTGAGGTCTCACCTTAAAAGGTCCATTTTCATTTTTCCTTCTCCCCCCCACCCCCTCCTTGATTCAGTGTTGTAGTTCCCAAATATCCAAAGGCTAACTATTTCACTTGTATTTCTGCCTCTCAGCATGTTGCTGTCATTTTTTTTTCTCTGTTACTTCATGTTGTTTTGTGCTTGCCTGTTGTTGTGCCAATGTTACCTTCAAGGCCTAACCAGAGTCTACATGGTGCAATAACAGTAGGCAAGTTAGGATCATCAAGTTTGAAAGTGCTAAACTGATACCAAGGGTGTAATCTTGTCAAGAGACAGTGAATGTGGCTCATGGTTCACAAACCTCTCTTCCAGTTATTTCTTTCACAAGGGTTTTGTTTGGAATAACTGAAAGCATAAGTTTATCATGGACAAGAAACTTTCAGAATTGGATTATTTGGAACCAGCAAGGAATTTCATAGATCGTGGAATCCCATTACTAGGGACGGAAATGTTACTTTCTTGGATGTGCAATCTTTTGTTGATCAATTGTATATTGTATATTAGAGAAGCACATACTGGTTATTCACTTTCAAGTGTCTCACATTTCAAATTTCATCACTTTTACGAATGCAAGTTTTGTTAGAGGACCATCTAGAATTTTTAGAATGAAGATTCTTTTGTCAAAGTTTTTAAAATTATCACTCTTTTGTGTCAGCTATAGAACAATCATTGCCTGTTGATGTCTATGTTGAAGCTTATTAACAAAATTTATGCTCTTTCTAGATTTAGTATATTATATAAATAGTTTCTTTTTGTGAAAATTGATAAATAATGGGGCCAGGTACACATTCCTCCCCCTGAAATCTGCACTCATATTTGCTGGACATTAATTTTTGTATATATCAGTTATAATGGTTTAACATGTGGACTTCTCTTTGCATAATTGTTTTTTAAAGTTTTTAAGTATTGTATGATTAACTTATCATGATGCAGCCATGAATAGTTTACTGGATTATTTGCTGTCATATTTTTCCCTCATATGTAATTAACTTTTGTGTGAAAGTAACAGCTCATCCCTGACTCAATAGCGGGACTGGAAAATCTTGAGGAGCTTAACGCCTCTTCTAATCTTTTGGAGTCACTGCCTGACTCGATTGGATTGTTGCAAAAATTGAAAATTCTGAATGTCTCAGGAAACAAGCTAGCTGCCCTTCCTGACTCCATCTGTCGTTGCAGGTAATTATTTTAGCAAAGAAAAGGGGGAAAAAAGAGTGACATTCTTTTTCCTGTACTTTTTTTGGAATATTTAGTTCTATTTCTTGAATAATTCAGGTCATTGGTGGAGTTAGATGTGAGCTTCAACAGTCTTACATATTTGCCAACAAACATTGGTTATGAATTAGTTTTTCTACAGAAGCTCTCAATCCAGTTGAACAAGATTCGTTCCCTTCCCTCTTCTGTATGTGAGATGAAGTCTTTGCGCTGTCTGGATGCTCACTTCAATGAGCTCCATGGCCTCCCATCTGCCATTGGAAAATTGACTAACCTCGAAATTCTCAACCTCAGCAGTAACTTTAGTGACCTGAAGGAACTCCCCGACACTATTGGTGATTTGACCAACCTCAAGGAACTTGATCTCAGCAACAATCAAATTCATGCCCTCCCTGATACATTTGGTCGGCTTGACAATTTGACCAAACTCAACTTGGACCAAAATCCTCTTGTAATCCCACCAGTGGAGGTTCTTAATGAAGGAGTTGAAGCTGTCAAAGTTTTCATGGCTAAGAGGTGGCTAGAGATACTGGTGGAGGAAGAAAGGAAGAGCATGCTTGAAATGCAAGAACAGGCACAGACTGGATGGTTGACTCGCAGCACCTCCTGGTTGAAAGGTTATGTTTCAAATGTTTCAGAGTACTTGGGATCTCCCAAGGGATCTCCTAGAGACCCTTATCTTGATCAGCAGCTATGATGCTGATAATCCATAATTCATTGTGAGTGTCACACTCTCTTCACTCAAATGCCAAGCTAAGGAAGATCGAAGAGATGGGTTTGATCTGCTGCAGTTTTTGATTACTTGGTTCTTTTCTACTGCATCTATTGAAAAAGCTTGCGGGTGATGAATATCTTACTAAATTTTGTTCTTTTTCCAGTTCAATCGTTGGGGAATATGAATTTTGTAGAAAAAAATAATAGGTAAGAGTCTGCTGTGCCTTTTCTTTTTGATGATGACAACAGTTGAATGCTTATAATTGTACATTCACTAAATCTGGTGTGGCAAATAATCTTGTTGCGATTTTCATTACCTTAGTTAGAATTGCTCCACTGCATTTAGAGAGAGCAATGTTACAGGTATAACATATTTCATATAATCTTTCACAACAATTGAGTTGATAACTTTTTATTAATTCTCATATGAATCCACTATTGATATCATTTTATTATCTACCATTCACGACTTGATACATCAATAATTGTGAAATATTTAAGGATAATTATATCATATTTCAGGAGTATATTAAATGCGTACTCCCTCCTCTCACAGAAGTGGTGGGTCACGCTAATTAAATTCATGGTGGGACCCACCACTTCTGTGAGAGGAGGGAGTATGCATTTAATGTATTCCCGGAGTATGATATAATTTTCTAATATTTTGTGCTTTTAGATTTATTGTTTTAGAGATCATCGTATCATTACGGAGCTACGCGGTCACTCTTATCTTATACAAGGCCGGTTGGGGGGTAAGCCCCACAAGCCCTTGGGCTTGGGCAAACCCCCCTTAGGGGCAACCAAATGAAGAAAAAAAAATTAATAGTATACATAGAAAAGAAAAAAAAATATATTATTATACATAAAATAAAATATTAGTATACATAAAAGAAAATTTTCTATTAGTATATATATATATATATAAATTATTCATTTGGCAACTTACCAACAAATTTAGATATAGACCAATAGTTAACTAACTATTAAATAGTTACGTGTATGAAACAAAGGTTCATACTTCATTTGTGGCAAGTTGCATGTAGGAGTAAGAAGTAAGGTTATTGAGTTTGTTCCTATTTTAATGTTATATTGTTACTGCTTAGAATTATCTGGTGTCTTTTATGTTAATCTTTGATTGTGAACATATTAATCCCAAAGGTCAAGATTTCCTCAATTAAATCCATCACCTTCTTTTAATTATGTTATTCAACAATCAATTCTATTTCTTTATTCCTCCAAAAATTATGAACGTATTAATCCCAAACAAAAGTACAAATAAAACCACAAACAAATTTTTACTAATCCGGCAACACAATGTCACAAACAATCTCAACAAAACAAAAGGCCACTAGCTACCAAAAGTACAAGGACAAATCTCTAATCCTTAATCCCAATATCCATAAATCACCTTGCAATGAAAAACTATTTCTTTGAGTCAAATCATGCCAATTATAAAGCACCATAATCAAGGTTACATTTTAATTCATTTTATTTTATTTTTATGTAATTCATGCGAAAAACACAATATATCCTTGATTTTACATTAAAAAAAATTTAAAAATTAGACTTTTATTTCTTTTTAATATTTAATAGTAGATAGACAACCAAAATTAGGACAGGCTTGGGCAACCCAAGACTCGGAACGAGCCTGGATCTTATATTTGGCTCTTCAATTGAAATGATCACTTATGTATTTATAGTTACAACTAATAAAGATGTCCAATAAATTGGAGCCATTAAGTTTTCTTTGCCTTTATATATGAGTCATTGATGGAAATGATCAGATATGTATCTACAGTTACAACTAATATGGATGTCCAATAAATTAGCCATTAAGTTTTCTTTGCCTTTTGTTGCAGTTACTGTTGTTGCTACAAGCCTACAAGGCCGCGCCACAGCATGTGGTTTCTCAAATATTTTAATTTTACTTTTACCACAGCTTTTGCACTACTTTCTCCTAGGAATGCTAGTTGGCCGCAAAAATATTGGAAATGGAGTTCACGCTTAAGTTTTATTTATTTATTTAATAGTATATAATGATATGGCACTTGATAGAACTTTACAACTACAATTTTAAATTTGTAATATTTAATCTAAATCATAAAGTATATAAATTTTAAATAGATATAAATTTGTTTCCCCCCTAATTAGTAAAAAATATTGATCATTCTTTGTAATCAAAATTGATGTATCCCATTCTTCAAAATTGGTGTATCTCATTCCATTGCGACTACTTAAGAGTAACCAATACATGGTAAGGGACAACCACCTTAAAGCCACCATCATGGAAAGCATATTGCTTGTAATATTTTTTTTATAAAAAATTATAAAGATCAGGAGGAGAAGATCATCTCCCATTGAAATTATTTAATTCCCTATAATTTTTAACTAGATTTGTGACAAGTAGCATTTATTTCTTTACGTGTAGTTTACAATTTCCATGGGTTATTTAAGACCAAGGTTTACATGTGCTATACAGGGGCAACGCCACACACATCATAAATGGTTCAAATGAACCCCTGACTTCTTAAAAAAAAAATTATATATGTATTATTTTTTTTTTTTGCTAAATATTTATATAGGTATTAAACCCCTTGAATTAAAATATTGAATCCCCTGACTTCGATTTCAATAGACTCAGCCCACTAAACCCCTAATAAACATTCAAATAACAACAAAAATTAAACTAGATAACAACAATAACAAAAATAACCCAAATAATTACAACTGGTTATTAATAGCCAATTTCTTTAGCAAGCCCAATCAGAATTCGTCTTATTAAATTTAAAAAAAAAAAAAAAAAAAAAAAAAAAAAAAAAAACTAAATTTACTTACCTTAGTGCATCCACATTGGTTTAACCAAAACTCAATTTCAACTAAATATGCTTAATATACCTCATAAAGAGACCCACACTGGATTATTAATCCATTACACAAAATAGTTTTGAGCTATGATGCTTCTCTAAAAATAGAAAACATAGTAGCTTGGCCAACCCAGTTGTTTACTGTTTTGCTCGAACCAAGCTCTTTGGTTTATGTCCCTTTCTTTGTTTTCTTCATTTTTTCCCCGTTGCTCTCTCTCTCTCTCTGAGTGAAAACTTCTTCTTCTACAACTTTCCCATGAAGCAAACACAGCTTTGGTGAGACATGGGAAAGGTAGATCAAAGCAAAAATCTATCTAAAACCCCCTGCAATTTTTTCTCAACCTTTGAACTTTCTTTTTTATGAGAAAAATTTCCAATTTGTTTTATGGGGTAGGCATTGGTTGTTTGGTAAGTGCCTTTAAAAATAAATAAATAATATAGGCAAAGTGCTTCTTTTCTTAAGCAATTTTTTTTATTTATTTCGATGAGAAAAATTCCAAATTTTGGCCCATTAAAGTTCCGCCCTTAGCATTTCCTTGAGGATTTCTTTGTTTCTCTAATGCCCATTGTGATTGTTTGATGGTCATAGTTAGTATTTGATGAGAATGACTTGGATTGAATTTATTTTGTGTTTTATGGATTGGACTCTATAGTTGAATACTTTGCAATATTGTCATTTTTTAGTTACACTTTATTTGTTTGACAAAATGTTTCAATGAAAGAATTAGTTGATGATAGGTATATTTTTTGGATTCTGAATTTAATGTTGTAATGATTTGGTATTGTTGATGACTGTTTTTATGTTGTAACTCTTGTAAGGTATGACCTTGTTCTTTTGGATACTCATTTAATTTGAGTGGTTAATTAATAGCTTAAATGATTAGTGCATTTAATTTAATTAATCAGAAATTCATAGTTTAATTAAATTTAGTTATTTTTATTTATTTGTCCTCACATCATATGTTGAATGTCTTATAGTTTATCCTTGATTATCATTTATACTGCAAGATTCTTTTGCATCTTATTTTTTGTGATATTAATATATTCAAGTTTTTTGTAATGAATCTCTGCAACCACTCGTACTGTGGGCCTTGTAGCAACAACAAAAAGCAAAGAAAACTTAATGGCTCCAATTTATTGGACACCCTTATTAGTTGTAACGTGTATAAATTAGGAGTGAGATTATTATTCCTAGGCTGATTTGATTTGATGAGTTTCCATGTATTTTATTGTTCAACTAGTAATATTAGGAACAACAATTTTTGAGAAAAACATACTAGTTATTCTCATAAAATCTCTAATAATTTCAATGAAATCTTCCAATCAAGTCGATTATTTTAGGGAATGAAACCTATCAATTGTTGCATTTTAATCCTTTCCCTATGCTGATACATGCAGGGCTTTGCTATCCAATTCCAAACCATCCTCCTAATTTTTGCCAGTGACAATAGTCCTACTCCTTTTTACTGTCCAGTACCATACCAAAATAATGGGTAACATTATTATTTGACCCTACCCACTTTTAACAACTCCTAAATTACTAAGGTAGGACCACTTAACCGACCTCTCCACGTGCAGCACGTGGCTGCCAATTCCTTTCCAATTCTAATTCGGAATCGAAGACCTAAATACTAAGTACTCCCAATTCCATTCCAATTAGAAATCGGAGAAGTACTCCCAATTCCTATTTCCAGTCGGAGACCTTCATTCTATAAGTACTAACAAATAATAAAAACACACCCACAACAGTCATAGCAAATCAAAAAACACCCACATCTTCTCCTTGTCTTTCATCATCTTCTTCCTCGCCTGATAATTTTTGAGATCACATTAGCTTCGACACAAACATGATCAACCTGGCTAGAACCAAAACGATAACAACACCAGCATTGTTGCTCTCTCTCTTTGTATCCTTCTATGGTCTCTTATCCTACACTGACCAGATAACCGGATGTTCAGCCCTCTACATGTGGATGCTACCTTATGTGGGGTTCGTTTTGATGGTAGCATTGGTAATAGTCGTGGCTCGTGCCACCATGGTGACATGGATCACACTGCTGGTGCTCCTAGCCTTTGCAGGAAATCGTCGCCCGGTACTGGCTAAACATGGAAGGAAGATCACCGCTGATGTTGCAATGCACTTGGTCAGGGTTGTGCTCAAAGAAAGAGGCCTAGTTGCCATGGCTTGTGTAACAATTGTGAGCCTGATGGCATGGATCGCATAATAGAGGCAGAATGAAATTTTTTTATAAAGTTTTGCTCAAAATGCATAAATCGTTGTAATTGAGAATTAGATATAGATTGCGTTTAGTTTTTATTTTTATTTTTATTTTTTATCTCTCATATGATTTTCTCACTTGTTCTAGTCTTTATTCTAAAAAATTGTGAGTTAATAGAAAATCATTTCAATTACTTTATTAGATTTATCATCTTTTCAATAAATCATGTCATAATTTTTTTTTTCTTTTTTTTTTTTTTTCCTTTTTCCCTTCTTTCAAAAATTCATTGTCATCGCCTTTTCAAGGTCGGCCCGAAGTTTGAGTTGTCCAAACCCGTCCCAATTTTGATTACCCACTTTCTATTAAATATTTAAAAAACAACAAAAGTCTTTTTTTTTTTAATACAAAATTAAGGTTACATGTGTTTTTAGTTTAAATTACATAAAAAAAAAAAAAATAAAGCAAAATGTAACCCTGGTTATGATGTTTTATAATTAGCACGATCTGACTCAAAGAAAACAACTTCTCCTTGCATTTTTTGAAGCAAATTCAATTAAAAAAAAAAATCCAAACTAATATATATATTTATATATATACACACACACCACAACAAAATTAATACTAAAAATAAATTAAAAATCATTAAATAAACACAAGAACACACTACACGACAAAACAAAACAATGGCATGCCCCACTGCTCGCACAAACAAAAACACATGGCCAATGACATGCACATAATTTTTTTTCAAATAAATCAGTTAATCACACAATTGAGAGTTGAGACCGATCTCATTTACACAAATATTGAAACACATTACATATATCTCATTAAAAGGCATAACACTCCATATCTAAATTTGTTGGTATGTTGCCCTATGAATATTTATTTTATGTATACTAATAATTTTCTTTTTTATGTATACCATTAATTGTTTTTTTCATTGGCTGCCCTAGGGTTGCCTAAGCCTAATGGTTTGTGGGGATTACCCCAAGGCCGATCATGCTCTTCTTAATTACAACCTTAATTTTAATTTTTCATCAACTCTCTTTCTAATGACATTTTGTATAATTGAAATTGATTCCCTAATTTTTTTTAGTGAATGATTCCCTAAATATTATAACACATAATAAGTGTTATAAATGTGTTATAAGATAATTGTTTTGAGAATATTTCAAAATTCACTTTGAATTGCACAAGACATCGTAATCATAATCATATTACTAATTTAAAAAACAATCACGTCTTCATGACTTTAAGCCCAAAAATCGTGTTTGAAAAAACACAAATTGCATACTCTTTAATTATGAAATCTAGTGCATTTATTTCATATTTGTAAGAAAGCTTTTAACATTTATATGCCAAAGGATGAATGATTTCTAATCAATTAACATCATCCATATAAAATCCAATTCTTATATATTCATAATCTAATAATTTGAAATATTGGATTAAATTAAAGATAAATACCATGTTGCCTGGTTGCTTTAGAAACAAGATTGTCAAAGAATGTGGCTGGACCAACATTAAACACTTGAAACGTGACACTTAACTGAGAATTAGATACGGATTGCATTTAGCTTTTTTTTTTTTTTTTTTTTTTTTATCTCTCATATGAGTTTCTCACTTCAAAAAATGTATGTTCCCATCTTTTTTCTAAAAAATGCGCTCAAAATTATGGGTTAATAGAAAATCATTGTAATTACTTTATTAGATTTATTATCTTTTTAGTAAGTTATATCATAATTTTTTTTTTCCCTTCTTTCAAAAAAATTATTGTCATCGCCTCTTCGAGGCCGGTCCCGAGATTTGGGTTGTCCAAACCCGTCCTAATTTTGGCTGCCCACTTACTATTAAATATTTTAAAAACAACATAAATTTCTTCTTCTTTTTTTTAATGCAAAATTAAGGTGACAATGTGTTTTTAGTTTAACTTACATACAAAAAATAATAATAATAATAAAATAAAGCGAAATGTAACCCCGGTTATGGTGCTTTATAATTAGCACGATTGACACAAAGAAAACAACTTCTCTTTGCATTTTTTGAAGCAATATTCAATAAAAAAAAAAAATCCAAACTAATATCTATTTAATATTATTATATGTCTAATAGTTTTTTAACTAAAAAATTCCTTAGTGTTAATAACAAATATATATATATATATATATATATATATATATATATATATATATATATATATATATATATATATATATATATATATATATATATATATATAACTAAACTTAATGGCCCAATAAAACAGGAAATAACCACAAATTTGTATGTTGCTTGTGCGCTTTGTTTTGGTTGAACTCTCTTGAACCCATCTTTGTAGTCACACAATTTTCTCTATATTGATGATAACAAGATGGGGATTAGAAATTTAAGATCTCATTAATTTAAAGAAAATTATAGAATACTTCAGGAGTATATTAAATACATACTTCATCTTCTCACATGAATAGTGAATCTTACCATGAATTTAATTAGTGAGACTCAACACTAATGTGAGAGGTGGAAGTACTTATTTATTGTACCCCCAGAGTATTCTATAATGAGGTTTTAAAAACCAATAGGTCAATCCTTAGGTAATCCTTACAAAGGTGTAGGCTCTACAACATTCTACCTAAATGAAATCAACTAAATAATATCTCTTATTACGTAGGATATACAACATTGCTCCTAAGCACCCTCCCCTTGTAAGCCAGTTTTCAAGGGTGAGTTCTACTTGGGGGTTCGTAACATTTAGTATCAAATCCACCCATCATGTCGAGTATGGGCTCGAACACAATATGGGGTGGCTTTGTGGTCGCTGTCTCAGAAAGGGTTACCTGGGGAGGGCCGCGGGCCCTATCTTAGAGTGTGAGCTGTCGTGGACGTCGGCTGCGGAGCGTGATGGTTTGTTAGGATCCCAAATGTCCCACATTGGTAAAGTATGAGTTTGAACTTGTGTTTATTAGCTCCTAGACACCCTCCCTTTGTAAGCTAGTTTTCAAGGATGAGTTCTACCTCCCTTCTCCTTTCTATCTGGCTAATATGTACTCTTGATTAAGGTGGTGCAAACCGAATCAATTGCACATTTTGCATTGCCTTAAACTTAAATGAGTGTATGAAGCGATGTTACAATATACAAGATATCACTATTCTATTATCCCAACTAAGTTTTTATCTTGTGAAAGAAAAGGTAGTATATTGAGCACATGAAAGTTTCATATTGACCAAGTATTATTGAATTATGTAGCAAAGCGTATTTTGAGATTGAGTTACTCCATTAGACTTTAACATAACCTAAGAAGACAACAAGCATGTTCCTTTGAATTGGTTGCTTGAATTTTGATGAAAATTTTACTAATGAACAAAATTCATTGTTAAAAAAAAAATAATAATTAACAAAATTCATTGTATCACAATAATTTAAAAAAAATTAAAAACAAAATATATAAATAGTTCAATAAATTACGTTCTTTTTTCTTATTACAATGGAACAATAAAATAATAAACCATTCATGTACTCTATACTAAATAGTATCTTTATAATGTACTCTATACTAAATAGTATCTAAGGGTCTTTTTAGTTGACAAAAATTCAAAAAAGAGCATAATAATATTAAACTTAAGTAGAAGTTATAATTGGACCCAAATGTGGGTTGGATTTACTTTTAGGCCCACCTAGAAGCTAACATACTACAATTAAATTTAAGTAGAAACGTTTTTTATATATATAATTGTAGTTTTTTATTTATTTCAAGATTTAAACTTTATGGTCCGTTCCGTAATGATGATCTTTATGATTAAGCCCAGATAAAAAGATATCAACGATTTTTTAATTTTTAGGTAAGATATGAAATCAGATTTCTTATTTGACAAGAAGAGATTTCATCAGTTAAACTAATCGAAACCGACTATTCTTAATTGCACAAGTGCACATCCAAGGGATCATACATTAGTTTTACTATATATATTGGATATTAGTATTAATATGGGACAAAAGTTACCAAATAGAGACTCAAAGGACTATTCATATCGCATGAGTTACTATTATATCATGGTTAATTTTCTCACGAGTCCCCCAAGAATCAAAATAACATCCAGTTCCCAAAAGAATCCAAATGCATCTTCCACCATAGATGTTCTCTTATCTCAAAATTCCCCCTTATTTCTAGAACCATCCAAGGTGATGGTGATCAATATAAATGCAAACCTAGAACCAGTCCGCACAATACCAAACACTTTCCTCTTGGTGGGTGGTGATATTATCCATGTTCACAAATGAAAATCCAGCACTCTCCACTCCATCTCACTAACCCTGCACCTCACCATAAAACTGGCCCACACCCACATTACTCATTCAAAACACCAATGAAACCCCGCCACGTATGAAAAACCCTTGTCTAAAAAAAAAAAAAAAAAAATCATCATAATAATCAGATTAGCGTTTCAGTTCCGCTAGATACCTTCGGCAATAAGAAAACTAATACTAATAAAAAAAAAAAAAAAAAACTTGAAATTAAAAAAAGGCCAAAAGTCAAGGCAAATTTCTTATCGCCCAAGCCACTATACTATAAAAACGCACACAAATTACAAAGGCTTTAATAGCGGCTTACGGATACGCTTCGAGCTCTCCTACTCTCTCTCTCTCTCTCTACAATAACCACAATTCTTTTTTATCTCTTTTCTCCGATTAAAATCGCGGGGAGTTGGAACGGTTTTGCTCTGAATTAGGGTTAGGGTTTCCTGGATTGGCGAACTATAGCTCTGCTTTTGCTGCGGCTCACTGGGACGCTTATTTTTTTCTGAGCTATGGGGTCCACTATGGTGATCAAGGTGCGATATTTAGAAAGTTTTAATTTTTTTTTTTGGATTTAATTTAGTATTATGGATTTTGGGGTTTTAGCTTTTTTTGATCGGTTATAAAGGGTTGGATTGTGAATTGGATTTTTGATTTGGATATAATCGCTTGGTTTTACCTTAATTGGATGTGTTTGGTTGCTGAGAAAATGTAGGAAATATGTTGAATTTGAACAAATAGCCGAAGATAGATCCTTTATTTTACTTTTAAAAGAAAGTACGGATTTTTTTTTTAAAGGGATGAAATAAAAATGTGGTTTTTCGTTTTGTTTTGTATGATCGAAAAGAAAGGGTATTATAGATAATTGAATGTTGAATTTATAGTGTATGGTTATTTAAAGATTTTCCTTTAGTAGAAAGAAAATTATTAGCTTTGTGTGAGTGTGAAATATAAGGAATTTTGCTTTTGGATTCTTGTTTTTGGTTGTTCTATTTTTTACAAATTTGTGCATAAATATTGTAATTAGCTGTAAAAGATGAGTTGTTAGCAATTTTATATGATTCAGTGCTTAATTTTAGAACAGGACTGGTCTTGGTAGAGATTTATGCTTAATAAAGTTGCGAATTGAAGCAGTTGTTTCAATTAACTTACAAGGTCCAGTAATTTTGAGTCTGATATAACTGTTCTTTTTGCAATAAAGACTATTTGTACCAAAATTGTTTGCTTGTACCGTACCTCTCCATACAATGGACTATTTGATGCTGAGAGAGCCTGTTTTCTAGAAAATATGAAGTTTCCTGATGGTTTGCTTTTGGCACTCCCATAAAAACTTTTGCAAATTGAATTCTTATTCTGATTATCAGACATGTGGATATTGCTATTGGTAGTCTTAATTGGGGTGGTTTCATTATGGTATTCTCCTCTGTAATTCTATTATCATGATGAGTGGGAATGAACGCTTCCTTAAAAAAAGTTAACTGATTGTGGACATGTGCTTATACAGGTTAAGTATGGAGATAGCCTTAGGCGCTTCAATGCCCTTGTTGACGAGGATGAAAAACTGGTGCTTGACATGGCTGGGTTGAGAGCCAAGATCCTTAGTCTTTTCAATTTCCCCCCTGATGCTGAACTTACCCTAACATATATCGATGAAGATGGTGATGTGGTAACACTTGTTGATGATGATGATCTGCATGATGTGATGAGGCAACGCCTGAAGTTCTTGAGGATTGACGTACAACTGAGCAATGACAAAGCTGGTAAATCATATGCTAGATCAAGTGGGAGTTCTACCCCATTAAGATCTCCTCGAGTCCAGCATCCCTTAGCAAACATCAACACTGCTGTTGCTGAAGTCTTAAAATCTGTTCCAGAGCCATTCCATGAATCACTTTCAAAGATTTCTCATGATTTTGCTTCTAAAGCTGCATCCTCTAGTCCACTGCTTGCTGAGCTTGTTGACTATTTCTCGAAGATGGGACAGCCTTTCTCAAATCTGGATTCCCAGTCTCAAGTTGGTGCAGATTCAAGCTCACACAATGTTGCTGGTGGTTCAAATCCTTCAAAGGAAGGAGGCACAGTGGAGGTGAAGGTTGACTCAGCTTCCAAAAACAGTCAACAAGCTGACACTGGAAATGTGACCAGAGGTGTGGGTGCTCCAGTTACCCCTCTCCCTGCTTCTGTTGATTTAAATCTCCCTCCTACTGATACTAATCCATCAGGTAGCACAATTGTACATTTTGCACCAGTTGCATTAAATGTTCCTGCTGGTGATGACCGGAAGGAGGTTAAGAAGGACGGCAATGGTCATGTTGTTCTTAAAGCTGTTGGTGGTGGTGCATCCACAAGTTCATCTGTTCCTACAAGGCCTACCCAGACTATTAATATGCTGGGAATTCCTTTCAATGAATGTCCATTTAATGGAATGCCCGTAGCAAATGACTCAGCTATGCCTTCTTATGGATACCAAGTTAGCCAACCATTTAAAAGGAGCCATAACCATGCTGCATCTATGGGTGGCATGTTCCACAGGGGTGTTCAATGTGATGGCTGTGGGGTTCATCCCATAACTGGACCTCGGTACAAGTCCAAAGTGTAAGGAATTTATACTTATTTCTGATGTTAACCTTTTAGTGAGGTTTTTCAACAGTCTAGTTGCTAAAGTTAAATTCTTATTTTCTACTGCAGAAAAGAAGATTATGACCTTTGCAGTATTTGCTTCTCAGAAATGGGTAAAGAGGCTGATTACGTTAGAATTGACCGTCCTGTTAGGATGGACCGTCCTTTGGCTTGTCGGAATCCGCGGTCCTACAAGGCGTTATGCGAGCAAGTATGTAGATTCTTCATCTATTTTGCTGCTCTTTGTAACTCCTGTTTATTGACTTATATTCTTCCTTTTTCATTTCAACCTCAGATGAATGCTCCTTGGGTTGGTACCCCAGTATTGCCACATCATGTGTCTAGAGCTTTTGGAGCTAAGCTGGGTCGTCCTAAGCTAGATAGTCGCTTCAGTTTGGATGTCAATGTGATAGATGGTACTATGATGGCCCCATCTACCCCATTTACTAAGATTTGGAGGATGCGCAACAACGGCAGTTTAGTGTGGCCCCGTGGAACTCAACTTGTTTGGATTGGGGGAGACAGATTTAGTGATGCAGTTTCAGTTGAGATAGAGGTGAGCGTTTCTATTTTTTACAAAATATTATAGTTCTTTATCATGTTGAGTCTGATGTCTTTCTTGAGCTGTGTATGAGTTTTTTCTAATCTGCCTTCTCGACCTGCTCTGCCAGATCCCTGCGGATGGTGTGCTTGTGGACCAGGAGCTTGACATTGCAGTTGACTTTACTGCACCCACATCTCCTGGGCGATACTGTTCATACTGGAGGATGGCTTCACCATCCGGTCAAAAGTTTGGGCAACGTGTTTGGGTTCTTATCCAGGTAACCTTGCATTACATGCGCCCTTCCTCTTGTTTTCTCAGTATTTTCTGTGATCTTTTTTGTAGTTTTTGCTTATTTATCGTTTATAAATTCAGGTTGATGCTTCCTTGAAGGATTCACTTTGTGATACCCTAGAAGGTTTGAACTTGAATCTTCCCCCTGTGAGCTCTGGGTCTAAAGGCCCGGAAATTATAGATGTGAATGTTCAACCTGCTATAGATAGTGAATTCTTCCATCCTAGCAACTCAAATACAGCCACCACAGAACCAGGAAAGCAAGTGGTTGATGAGCAGCCTAAAAAGGACCATGATCTGTTCCCAATAAATGATACTTTGCTGGTTGGCCAAGGCATCTCTGCCCCTGCAACAACAGAGGGTCAATCGTCTGTTTCATATCCCATTATTGATCTCTCCGAAGTAGCTCTGTCAGCTCCTGCCCGACCACCATTTATTGCTTCTCCACTACCACCACCACCACCCGTTCCACAATACCGCATTCCTCCAAATGGAGCCTACGAGCAGCAGATTTTTCCGCATGCATCAACATCAGCTCAAGGGGTCATTCCAAAGAATGCTGTTGAGGAGACCCTCCTTAAGGAACTCGAGGAGATGGGATTTAAGCAGGTTGATTTGAACAAGGAAATACTGAGGATGAATGAGTACAATCTGGAGCAGTCAGTGGATGATCTCTGTGGTGTTTCTGAGTGGGATCCTATCCTTGAAGAGTTGCGGGAGATGGTAAGTGTTCTTTGGAAAGAACTATGAATTATTTTAATATCAGTTTTTCCTCCCCCCCCCCCCCCCATCTTCCCCTTTTTTTCCACCTTGTTTCACTTTCCAGAGCCTCAGGGTTTTAAAATTGTGGGTTGTGTGGCTGTAGGGTTTTGATAATAAGGAAATGAACAAGAAGCTGCTGATGAAGAACAACGGGAGTATCAAGCGTGTGGTCATGGATCTCATCAATGGGGAGAAGGCCTAGTTGAAGACTCTTTAATAGTTAGATATTATTGTTATTATAAATAAATGCACTGGTAGTAGAAACTTTTTATTGGTACCTGAACATGGTGTGTTTCAGAATCTTAAAAGAGCTCTTCCCTGATAAATATTATAGACAATCTAGTCTTATATGTATATGTCAGTTGGATATTTAATATGTTTGATCACTTATGGCCTCCTGTTTTAGCTTTTGTGTTTTCTGTTTACAATTATTATACTAAGATGCTATTTGCCTGTGACTTGCCTTTACCGTAAGGCAGCTATGGAGATACATGTTACTTATCAATTCTGTTAAAAACAATTGCTCATATCCATTTCATGGTTTAAATTAAAACTTACAAAACAAAATATGAAATTATTGTTTCATTATTATTATTATTAATTTTTTGATAATTGATAGTTGGGGGAGAGGGCTTGAATGTCTTATTTGGAGAATGAATACAAAGAAGTATCAATTAAGTGTTATTTAGTGTTATCATTAAATGATGTGTATCATGTATATATTATTATGAGATCTTTTTACTTCTCACACTTCTTTTATCAGTTGAGAAAGAATTGCTGAAGGACGAGTTTGGTAAATTACTACTATCTTTTCAATAAATGTAGAAAAAAATGTGGAATGTACGTTGATGGAGTAGAATTACAGGTAAAAGGGCCTTTTGTCCATTACAAACTTGACGAACTATAGGAGAATTCAAAGCGTCAAAAGGCAAGAAAATTCAATCAAAATTGAATTGAGTAGACAATACGATTAAGTTCAATGACAAGATTACACAAAGAATATAGGATACAGAGACTAGACTAGAAAATTTGACCGAACAAAGTAGAAAAGAAAATTTGATTGAATTTTTCCACACGAAAAGGCAAAGAACTTTATTAGTGATGGATAATATTTTAAAGTAAACATGATCATACCTCATCATCTGAGACTTTTCTCCTAAATGACCTCATTTTAGGGGTATTAGTATTACTAGTGATCCAGATTATATATATTATTTATCTAGTTGCTCCTCTCTTCATATGAGATGCTTTGAAATTTAGAAAAAGTGGTTTGGTTTTCTTGAAGGGACAAACTGAAAACTTATTACTGTCTATGAAGTATGAAGTATGAACTCATTTTTCAGCTGCAACATTTACAATTCTTTTTACTATTTATTTGGTCATGACTTTAAAAAAAGATCTCAATAAGGCAATAACTAACTATAATTGGCAAGACTAATCTTGAAGTAAAGCAACCCTTCAGCTTTTGAGGTGGCAAAGAAATCCAATTAAAAGGGAGTGAACCTCTCCTAACCTTAGTAGCAATAGTAATTCATATGGAATGCTTTAGTATTTGAAAAATTGGTTTGGTTTTGTTGAAGGGACAAATTGGAAACTAACTTAACAATATATGATCTAATTTTTCAGCTGCAATGGTTCCCTTCTTTTACCATACATTCCCAATCTTAATTACTCATCATTACCAATGAAGAATATCCCATTAGAAATCACAATTTACAACCATGGTTATTCAATAAAAATAAAAATGTTACCATTATGGGATTGGGCAGTATGAAACTATGCCATTTAACATGAAAGATAAAAAATAAAAATAAAACTTTGTACACACAACACAGGCTTTTATGTGTGACATTTCTCATATCATTGGAAGCAACATGAGTCACTAGTAGGAGTATAATTACTCCTCTAGTCTAAAAGCTTTTATTGAAGTGAAGTGAAATATAAGTAGTTATAAAAAAAGGCAAAAAGGTGGAAGCTAATGCAGGCAATAGGGCATTTCTTATTGAGTGGCCTGTCCCCATGGCCCATGTTGACAAGATCAGTTTCCATGTGCTTTTGATTAATTTATGGCTCCCACACTCTTCATTACAATATTCACAAATATCTCTCTCCTCAGCTCTCTCATTCTTTTTTTGAACAAAGACTCAATCTTTTCCATGATTTTGTCTGTAGATCAAGAGTGAAGCTCTGTACACACAAAGGTTAAATAAAGCTGAAAAAACCCCATTACCATATTTAATTAAAGTTCAACAATGGGTCCTAGAATTTTAATGATTTTTCACTTCCTCAGGACTTGTTGATTGGTTATCTTTCCCCTGTTCCCTTTCTGGGGATTCCTCTCTTTTCCCCATGATTTTTTCAACAAATCTCTTTGGGTTTTGGGCTTTGTTTTAGTGTTTGTGTCACTCTCTCTCTATCTCTCTATAGAGAGTGCTTTTCTCTCTATGTTGCAGATGTGGGGTTCAATGCTTTTGCCTCCACAAGGACATGTAAAGCATCAAACTGCTGGGTTTTGATCTCTGGGCCTGAATTCTTGAGATGTGGTTCTTAACAGCAATAGCAGCAAACACCACAGAGCATGTCTTGTTTTAGTTCTTGCTGCTCTTGTGTCAGCTTATCCATTCCCTCTCTGTTGTGCTAATGAGCTTTTCAATGCTTCACTTTTTGGGTTCTGATATATATGTAATCTTTCTCTATAAAGTAGTTAATTGGGCTCTAGAGTTCATTGGTGGTGGATATAGATGTTAAGTTCATTGGTTTTTTAGAAAGATGGAATCTGGGAGTAGGTTCTACTCGGCTGATGAGTTCAAATTGGATGCAAAATGGCTGATTGATCCCAAGCATTTGTTTGTTGGGCCTAGAATTGGAGAGGGAGCTCATGCCAAAGTGTATGAGGGAAAGTAAGTTTGAAACTTTTCTTGATTTTGATTCTTGTTATTTAGTTATTTGGTTTGCAGAAGTGAAAATTTATTTACTTTGACATATGGGGAGTGCCTTTTCTCTGTTGTGGGAATTTTGTTCTTGGTTTAGAGAATTATTATTGGGATTTGCAAAATACTTGCTAAGTCTTTGTCAAGAATCAAGAATTCCCATCTTTGATTTTGTTGACTGTGCTTTTAAATTTTTTTTTTTTTTTTAAATATTATTATTAACATGAAAATGCACCTTTTGAGAGATAGTCAATCTTCTGTATATCCAGATGATTTGCTAAGAAATTCCTATACAGATTCCACATTGTCCGGGTTATGTTTCTCAGGGTTTGTATCTGTGTTTTGTGTATGAAAGGCCAGATTTTGATGGGAATGGTTATGCTTGCATTGAATTGCACTTTAGTTTTCAATAATAAATCTGGTTTGAGCTCCTAAATCAGAGATGGTATATATATATAAATATTGATAAGGAAGGGAACCTTTTTAAAGAAGAGCCCTTTGGGCTTTTTTTAGTAATATATTGCAATTTGTTGTCTAGCTGTGCTACTAGTATCTCACTCTGGTTTTTGGTTTTTGGATTCTCTTCAGATACAAAATCCAGACTGTTGCTATTAAAATTGTTCATAAAGGAGAAACTCCTGAGGAGATTGCCAAGAGAGAAGCACGGTTTGCAAGAGAAGTTGCAATGTTGTCTAGAGTTCAGCATAAAAACTTAGTAAAGGTTGCATTTGATTTCAGGGCTCTTCTAAATATTGTATTATTGTGTGTCAACATCTGACAAAAAATATTGGAACCTTGTGGCAACAGTTTATTGGTGCTTGCAAGGAACCTGTAATGGTGATAGTTACTGAGCTTTTATTGGGAGGGACGTTGCGAAAATACTTGCTGAACATGCGGCCTAGGTGCTTGGATACACGTGTTGCTGTTGGGTATGCACTTGATATTGCTCGTGCTATGGAATGCTTGCACTCTCATGGGATCATACACCGTGATTTGAAACCTGGTAACCTTTTCATTCCCATGCTTTATTCTTTTGATATGGTATTTTAATATAGGTCTCAGTAGGTTAAGATCAGATTCGGAATGATTAAAAGTATATTATATGCATGAACCAACTAAAACACTTAGTGTGGAATCTTCTCTACATCAAGATAAACCCCACACAATTTCGACTTTCTTTACAGGATTACACATTCGAACTTTCATAAATAAGTTCCCTATGTTGATCTTTTATTGTACTCGTGTTTATAGATTATTTCATTTATTACTTACAGTAGTTGATGGAAGTGCAATTTCCTAGTTTAGCTCTTAAGCAATCAATATCTTCCTGTCCTTGCCTATCACTATCACTCTATCATCCAACTTTCTTTTAGAGCATTTTGACTTTTGGCGCGAATTCATCACCATTGAAGTTTATTTAACTCAATCAAATAGCCTTTAGTAGGAATCTTCATGTCAAAACATAAATCTTTTATATTAATGAGTGGGTAGTCGTCTGAGTTGCTGTGTTATATTTGATGTTACTATTGTCAATTTTTGTACAATAGTAAATGCCTTGCCTTTAGATCTCTTTCTGTCGCATGAGCTTTAACTTGTATCAAGAGTGTGTTGGGCTAGCCAGGGAAGACGGATTGGATTGACAGGCGATGCCAATCTCAAAAGAAAAAGAAAAAGAAAAAAAGTTTTATTCAAGTGGATACATTCATGCTGCGCAGGAAACCCCTTGTAGGACTGGGGATGATAGGCTCCTACCTTATTACTCCCCTTCAGTGAATCTAAACACCACCTATCATTTGATTAGCACACAAACCACAGCAAAAAGAAAAACCAGTCATATCTTTGTTAGTAGGAAAATTACTATAGTACCAAGAAACTATGGTATTACTGTCCCCTAAATTTGTAGTTGTCATATAATATGTAGATTCCACAAACATTAAAATCTCATTGACCCTACATTTTTATGTACTAGTGTTTAAGTTTCTCTTACATGTGATGTTACTTGATGTGACACGTGAGGCTCCATTCAGGTTAAGGGATAAAGTCAGCACTCAAATCTCAATTAATCATTTACTAAGCATTCAGATTTGTCTAATTCTTGAACTAAACAAAACTCAATATGGTGGGCCCCCAACAAAACTCATCATATAGAAGGGTCTACATGATTTTATAATGGATGATTGATTGATGAGATTACATACGAATCTGAGACCTGCGAGGATGCAATTTGAGAGGGGAGATTAGTCTTGTTGTAAATCACAAGAACAAAAGGGCATTATTACCTTTGAAATAGAAAAATTACTATTAGATTCGTTGGCCCCATTTGAAAAATATTCCACTTAATGAAAAAGTTAGTGTTGGAATAAGTTGATATCTGGTGGACTTTAAGAAAGTGAAACTAAAAAGTGCCAACATACTGATGCATATTGATTATGAATAAATATAAATTTTATATATTAGGATGATGCATGTGCTGTTGCATGCTTTTGTCCCCAAAATCTGCACCTTTTTCTATTGCTAATGACTTCATTTTGAAGGATTTCAGTTAGGGGACAGACCTTTCTTGGCCTTTTGCTTTTGGCTAATATTACGTGTAACTAAGGGAACATGATGAGGAAACTAATTATTTCATCCTCATGTTAAGCTCAGATGCTTGTTCCGAATGCATTGGATTAAATGAACCAAAAGTTGAATCACATGTCCTTTTTATATAATATAATTCTTTTTAGTTTTATTTGACTATTGACACTCAGCTGGTTATATGAGCAAGTATAACATGACAAGTTTTTAGCTGGACTGATACAGAACACAAACAAGTGTTCTTGTCTACTTGAGACCTTGCCTTCAATATGATTTACCTAACACAAAATATGTAATATACTCCTCACTAACACTAAATCACTCTAGTAAGCAGCCTAGATCATGTGTGTTTTTGACAGGCCCCACATACCGATGAGTACCATTGTTGCACACAGTTGCTCAAATTAGTGCATTCATGCAGTTGTTTTCCTTTATGGTCTGTAATGTAGGTAAGTGGCTATTGCCTATCATTATGACTTGATGTATTGCTCAGAAAATGCTGAAAACATTTCTTACGTGCTTATGCATGTTCACCTGAAAATACAACTTCAGAAACAATATATTTACTAATTGAAGATCAACCTTTTATTTTGGTTGTGGTGCAGAAAACTTACTCTTGACTGCAGACCACAAAACAGTTAAACTAGCAGATTTTGGTTTAGCAAGAGAAGAGTCATTAACAGAGATGATGACTGCTGAAACAGGCACATATCGTTGGATGGCTCCAGAGGTAGTTCATTAAAAAAGCATAGTTTTGTTCTCCGGTTTCTGATTTTATGAATGACCACATAAGTATTACTTAATTGAATTTAATTGGTGGCAGTTGTACAGTACTGTCACATTAAGGCAGGGAGAAAAGAAGCATTATAACCATAAAGTGGATGCCTATAGCTTTGCGATTGTGTTGTGGGAGCTCTTACACAACAAATTACCTTTCGAGGGGATGTCGAATCTTCAGGCAGCATATGCAGCTGCTTTTAAAGTAAAATCTAGATTCCTTGTTTATATATTATCTTGTTATATTGCTACATATATTATTGCACAGTTGTAATCTGAAGCCTTTTTGGTACTGCTAAATCTGACTGATAATCTTAAGGGGTACTTTTCTATTTCAGAATGTGAGGCCTAGCGCTGAGAACCTCCCAGAGGAATTAGCTACCATTCTAACTTCGTGCTGGCAGGAGGACCCAAATGCTCGGCCCAATTTCAGCCAAATAATCCAAATGCTACTTAACTATCTTTACACTATTTCTCCTCCAGAACCCTCAATTCCTTCTCGAATTTTCATGTCTGAGAACAGAGTGTTGCCGCCTGAGTCTCCTGGTACAAGCTCTTTGATGGCAGTACGTAATGACACAGGTGATACACCCAAAGCGAAGATGGAGGATGAGCCAAAAGGTTTCTTCTTCTGCTTCAACCAGTGTTATTAACCCGCTGAATAAATGTGAAGATCAAGGACTTTGTCCTTCCTTCCAGTCAAAAATGGCTCAAGGGAAGCTTAGTAGATAATAGGTTCTAGTCTCACAAATACATTTGATAACATGGTATTATACCATTGGTATATGTTTAAATTGATCAATTTACATATTTAATTGAAGTTCAGTTCTAGTCTCACCTTGTTATCTGATGTTGCTTTTGAGTTCACCAACACAGTAGGATCTTAGCTACAAGTTCACATGGCTCTATTATCTAGTAACACTAACTAATAGTTTGGACATTGGAGTTGGGGTTATCGTGATGCTTGATTGTAGGATGGTGAAGAACCAACTCCAATTCTTTGTTTAGATATGAGTTACACTCGTGATGTCATGCACCTTGTTCATGCAGATCTGGTGAGCTGTTCCTTCTCACCATTTGATTCTTCTAACCTTAGGTTGTTATTTTCTCAACTTCAAGAATCAACCCAAACTGGTGGCCTTAACTCCATATTTTTATGATGTTTATTTCCATATATATAAAGTCATCACAATGCATTTCATTCATTCCAAACACCATAAATTGCTTGCCTGATACTTATTAATAGAATGAGGATTCTTGTGGTTGTGGTATCAATGGCATGCTTGGCAGATTGATATTTTTTTTTTTAAGGAATAAATGCCCGGAAGTAGAAGCGCAACTATAGTAAAGCAGAAAAAATATATATATAACAACCCCCCCCCCCCCCCCCCAAAATAATAAAGCAGAAGGACTATCCAAAAAAATTTGCTGTTACAGCAACTATAGTAACTAGTTAGTAGCTCATTCTTTTTAAAAATAAAAATTCATGTGATATTTCACTTTATACAAAAAAGTTCTCAATGACACGCTCTAAGGAATTTATAGGAGTTCACTAAAGTAGCACATTATTTGAGACTAAACTCTTTCCCATTCATTTTTCTTCCACTTCTTATGGAATTTTGAAAAGCCAGAATCCCTACCAAGCATTGGATAAATCATTGTCCTTTGGCCCGCATAACAGTCAAAGTGAACAGTTTTATTGTTGGCTTATGGGTTTCATAATCATCATTTATTTGATTGCTCCACTGATGCAATCAATACATTTATATAAGGTTTAGAAAGTCATTGGCAATTTATATTCTAAACATTCAAAAGGGTGACCACCTCTCTTCTGATCAAGAAATCTGAAAAACTTGTAGTGGGAACAAGATCACATAGCTTTCAGTCATACAAAAGGTCTATCCAATCCAAAAGATTTCCTGTTACAGCAACTAAAGTAAATTGAAAAAAACATCAAGGGTAAGAGATACCCATGGAAGAAAACAGCCAATGCATACTATATTCACGGCTTATTGTTGTCTTAGGATACAAAAACACCACTCAATTGCCCTTCTATCACAATATACTAAGCCATCGGCATTTTATTTTCTAACATCTGAAGAAATATTTTTTTCCCCTCCTTTTTTATTGAGACATCTGAAATTGTTGGAATTGGAACAAGATCACATTGCTTTCTGGTGTACAAAATCTCTAACTCAAGGCCAGCATCATATTTGTTAAAGAATGCATTTCTTTATCCTCTTTTGTTCTACAACAGGGGAAACAAGCCCTTTTATGGTCTTGCAATGTAAGTAGTTTTTAGGGTTTACCAGTAGTCACTGCAAGAACATAATCCCTCTTTGAAATGATGGAAGCGATTACGATCCCTAACAACAATTTCTCTATTATATACCTTTGAGATTATCTTTGTAGCATTGTGGCAGTCTGTACACACTCTAAGATTCTTTGATATTCTAATCGTAGTTCCAGGTGGAGTTTTTATGAGACCAAAGGCAATGGCCAACTTCTCGCTATGGTGAGAGACTGAAGCTTCCTTATCATCTTCCTCAGCATCCAGTCTTGCATCTGCTGGGTTGGGCACATAGCCAGCTGACTTGATCCGTTTTATCATGTCTTCGACTCCACCATATATCTCCTTTAAGTGAGCATGTCCATCATCTTCCGATAAAAATTCATGAACCACTCCTTCTAACTCGATTAAGCTACAACCTGGTGTCTTTTTAATTCTCTCTTCCCGCATCTGACACCTCACCTTCAATGCATCCTCACATCTACCAACCAATGCATAAATATTTGATAGAAGTATGCAATCCCCACTATGAGGAGGCTCCAATCTGGTTATGTGTCTAAATGATTCTTCCCCAATTTTAACATTTTTATGAGCCTTGCATGAAGCCAACAATGTTCTCCAAACAACAGCATTTGGTTGGATGGGCATGTTCTTTATAAACTGATATGCCTCTTCAATCAACCCCGCTCGACCAAGAATATCTACCATACAACCATAGTGTTCAATTCTTGGTTCAATACTAAAATCTTTACTCATGCTGACAAATAGACTTCGACCCTCATCAACCAGACCTGCATGACTGCAAGCAGCAAGAGCACCAATGAAAGTGACATCATTTGGTTCAATATTCTTCTCCCGCATCAAATAGAAGAACTCAAGAGCCCTTTTCCCCTGTCCATTACTAGCAAGACCTTGAATAAGTGCTGTCCAAGTGAAGACATTTTTTGAAGTCATTTTAGTAAATATTTCAATAGAACTATCTACAGACCCACATTTCGCATAGAAATCTATCAGTGCAGTTCCAAGGGTAACAGTAAGCTTCAATTTCTTCTTCTTTATATAAAAATGGACCCATTTACCAGTTTCTAAAGCTCCAAGGACAGCACAAGCATAAAGCACACTAACCATGGTGACCTCATTGGGCTCCACACTAGCCTTTTGCATCTCATTAAACAGATCAAGAGCCTCTCTACATCGATTCGCTTGACAATAACCAGATATCATGGCACTCCATGCCACAACATCTCTCTGATCCATCTGGTCAAACAATCTTCGTGCAGTATCCACCTTACCACATTTCGCATACATATCAACAAGGGAAGTCATCAAAGCAAGGCTCTTCTTTATTCCATTTTCCTCTATATACTCACTAATCCACTGCCCCAATTCCAAATCAGCCAACCTCCCACACGACGTCAAAACACTAATCATCGTAACCTCATCGAACCCAACACCCAATTCGCGCATCCTACGAAATAACTTCACAACCTCCTCCCAACACCCGCTCCTCGTATAACCTGAAAACATCGAATTCCATGCAACAACACCCCTCTCCGACATTCCATCAAACACCCGGCGAGCGACTTCAACTCTACCACAATTCGCATACATATGAATCAAAGTATTCTCAACAAACCCACTTGACCCATACCCACATTTCACAATGTGGCCATGAACCTGTTCACCTTCACTCAATGTTCTTAGTCTAGAGCAAGCTTTTAACACACAAGGAAAAGTAAATTTATCCGGTTCCACCGAGGCCTCCAGCATTTTCTTGAACAAAAATATAGCCTCATGAGGGGATTGCTTATATGTAAGACCCCTTATCATGACATTGTAAGCCGACGAATCGGGTTCGCCAATATCGCGAAAAATCGAGAGAGCATAGTCCATGGTGTTGGGGAGAAGTATAGCGGCAGATTCAAGAAGGTTTTCGGTGACGGCCGGGTTGTGGATGAGGCGGGTTTTGATGAGATGAGCATGAATTTGGTTGAGGTCTTTGCTGGTTTTGCATTTTTGTAGAATTAGGGTTTTTGGGTTTTCTGGGAACTGGGAAATGGTAGTTATGGAAGTTATGGGTTTGGCGGGAAAAACGGTTAGTGTGGAGGGCATTTTGTGAATTGTGACAGATGGACGGTCTCAATAATTAGCCAAGAGTCTTTTAGACCAAAAACCAGCTAAACAAAAAGGTAAGGCTCAATAAAATAAAGGGTAAGTTGGAGAGCTAAAGAGAAGAAGATATGTGATTGGGTTAAACCTTGACAAACAAAAATTGAATTTGTTTTTTTTTTTAAAGATACATTGAAATTTTTCCTCAAAAAAGTGAATACAAATAGATAAAAAATTCCCATACACTATGTTTGGGAGAGGGAAATGAATGAAATGGAATAAAAAATATATATATATATATATTTTAAAAATATTCTCTCATTTCTCCCGTTTGGAATTTTAAGTAGAAGGGAACAGAAAGATCATTCCTTTGTTTAGAAGTTTAAGTGAAGAGAATGTAATGGAACACCCATTCCTCCCTATTCCTTTTAAACCCCAAATTTTCATTCCCCCAAAATTGGGAGGAATTGGAGGGAATGGATTTAGGTTTAATGATTTTTTCACCAAATGCCCCAAAATGCCCTTATAGATTTGACCTTTTATTTTCACTAATTCCAATGGTATTTCTATAATATTGTATTTCTAAATGATCATGCATGGACCTTTAACAATGTCAATTTTCTTTTAAAATGTTATTTTGTTGACAATGAATTTCAAATTTCTATTTATTGGGATTATATTTTAGTTTATATTGCTTATATTTTGTGCTTGCTTATAATTAAACACATTTTATACCACTTGTTGTCATGTAGTAGTTTCTTTCTCTATTACCAAGGGCCAAAAAATATAAACAGGCTCACATGGTATTTCTATAATATTATTGTGACACCATAAGGTGTCATATATGGTGTGATAATTCTATAGATTAATCCTATATTTTATAAAAATAAAGGGTATTATAGTAATGTTGTTATAAAATGATTCTTTTCAATTTCTTCTGATATTACTCCCAAACAAGATTATTTACATTTCATTACATTCCATTTCATTCCTCTATTTTAAAACATCCAAACAAAATTACTTAGTTTCATTCCATTCCTTTATAATTTATTCTTTCCGTTCGATTTCATTCCCTTCTAAACTTCCAAACAAAATCTTAATCTTTATCAATTTAACAGGTCACCAAGGGTGAGTGGTTCAATAAAGTTTATTCTCACATGGTCTGATTGAAGTTTACGTCTTGTGTTCAAATCATCGGTTAATTCTCTTGAGATTTCGATAGAGTTAAGATTAAGCTATGATTGAATCCATCCTAGGAGCGCCTAGAACCCTCTCCCTATCTAGCCCTTACTCTCAGACACGGTCGGTCACGAATTGATTGCTCCTAACCATTTTTTTTTTAGAAAATAAAAAAAAAACCCTTCTCAACTTCTGCTAAAACAAAACATAATTTGGCTTGAAGCCACTAATTAGTTAAAAAAGATTTTAGATGTGAGTAACCAGTTCCTTAGACACAAACAAAACACATATTCAAAAAAGGTCACATGTCGCTTTTGTGTCCTAGTGGAGCACTTGAGAGAAGCTTTATCCCTTGAAACCATGGTATGTGGACAGCTAATGTAAAATTTTTAAGGTTTTTTTTTTTTAAAAAAAAAAAAATTGTAGAAACGTCTGGGATCCAAATTTCAGAGGTACCGGAAAAGGAAAGACAAAAAGTTTTTGGTGATATCTTATTCTTTGGGATTGGGCCAAAAAAATAAATTGAGGGGCATCTTTGGGCGGCTTCTGTCTAATCTGATGAGACGAACTTTAATTGGGTTCCTTTACTTGTGCACGTTATGTTGTCTCATGACTCTCATTTGCTGTCTCATTTGCATCTTCACCCTGGGAGCACTTAAAAAAGTTTCAGAGTCATTATCTAGATGATAACTAATTCCAAGACCCATTATGCACCGCTCATGTTACCTTTAAAGAATCCAATTAGGCCTTCCTCCCTTTTAAGCATTGTATTCCATACCAAAAAATGCGATTGAGACAAGATGAGAATTAGATGCACCTTATCATGAAAGAATAAAGAGAAAATTTCTTGTCTATAAATTGCTATTTCAATTACCACATTAATTAACCATAGTTGTGAACAAATTAAAGCCAGCAAAACAATATGTGGACTCCCAAGCAAAATCGTGGCTGGGAAACCACTTCTCAAGATTACTATGCTCATGGGATGCCTAATGTTATGACTGATGTTCCTCAATACCCAAATGTGTACAAGGCCTACAACAACAAGGTCACCTATGAAGAAGATTGTGGAGCACCCCACAAAAGACATGACCGCCAGCATCGCCACCCACATTTTTCAGACAAGGTTGAAGTGATAGAATATGAGGAAATTGTTGAAGAAGGTAGGAATGGGAAGGGCAGAGACAAGGTTGAAGTGATTGAGTATGAACGAGTTGAACGTAATAGGAATGGGAACCATGAAGTTTATGAAAAGAAGATCGACATTGAAGCTGATGGTTATATCCAACAGAAGCACAAGGGGTTTGAGCTTTCCAGGTGGGGAACCAACAAAGTGCGTTAAGCATGGATGCATATGTTAGCCATGGTTGATTAGCAGGCAAAGTACCTGACATATAGTGTCACCAATACACTAATATAAATAATATGCCTGTCTTGCCACTTGTATGGCATATTATTTTTTTTTTATGGTTTGTATGGCATATTATGATGCACTCAATTTACATAATAAATAATTTGAGATAAAGGTAATTGGTGTTATGGATTTATAACCTCCTAGAGTATTGATTTGCCAGTTCTGTGAAAACCATGCACTGATGTTTGCATTAAAAACTGAGAAAGAATCAAGATTAGTCGAAAAGAAGTTTATATTCTTGTTGGAAGAGATGCAGATAAATAAACACAGATATACTTCAAGGCACACTTTCTTGACTGAATGGAACTAAACTGTTAAAAGTAGCCATTTTATGCAAGAATGATGGCCTATATTTAAGTATCAGGGACTTAACCAATTAGAGTAAGATGAAAAAATCAAGGCCTCTCTTGTCAGGTTGATTGATGCAGAATAGAAAATCTAATAGGTTAGATCTCATTCCAGTTAGACACAAATCTTTAAGGGGTTCTTTTGAATCCATAAGAAAAGTCCAAAGTCTACTAGAAATAACTCAATAAGAGAAACTCCCAAAGTAATTTAAAGAATAAATTTTTATCTGATTTTCGCTTTACAATATATCAGTCATTTTAAAGCCTCCAATAAGCTTAAATATTAAGTAAAAATATTTTTAAAAAGATAATAAGTTATATAGAACTATAAAAAACTCTAATTTTACTAAAATGCTCCTAAAAATATTAACAAACATGGCATAAAGACCTAAAACCTAAAATTCTGAAAATTAAATATAAAAAAATTAATGAACCACAAAAATAGATCCCATATTATATCCTACATTGGTTCCAGACACATAACCTATAATCCAATATAGCAATAGATCCAAGTTTGATTAAAAATCAAGAGGGCAATTAGAAGGATAGATAAGAAAATATAGTTTGGACTTTGGAGGATCACTCACCTCCCATAATGGTCTATGATTTTGCAAACTTACTATGTGAAAGGAGATTGAATCTCACCTTAGTTCAATGCTGCAATGTAACCACAATGCCAAATCATTGAATTAGCTAGAGCTGAGCCTTGGATTCAACTTAAAATATCTGTAAATAATATCTTAGTGCTTGCATGTAATTTTGCAGCTTTAGGACTACACATAAGTGGGAAGGTTTGTGAAGGTTTTATGAGGACATTCAAATCTATTAATCCGCTGTATTTCTCACAATTCATGGCAGTTTTTTATTTGAAATGATATCATGGTTACAAATTTACAATGTTGGGGCTTGCTCTGATTCCACGATAAAATACCATTAATCTCAAAAACTATTAAGAAATGGTGAATTTAATCATTTAATAATTATTTTAACACAGACAACACTCAAGGATTTAGGCTGTTTGGTTGTGCTTGGTAGGCTCTTATGCCAACTAAGTCTCATGCATATTTTCTCTGGGGTAGAGAAAAAATGGTACCTAAAGTGCTCGTCTCTTCTTTTTCCTTCATTTTAAAGTTTGTTTTAAGCTTGAATTGCATTGACAAATTCGAAATTGGGTTAGTTTGTAGTGTGCAAACTAATGAGAAAATTATGGAGGTGTGTCTTTGAGGGGCTGTTAATGCATTTCATATTTGACTGGTAATATAAATCAATGGATTGGCCATGTTATGGGCGCTCATATCTTTATCGATTGCAAATTTGAGAATAGTATATAATGGCTTGTAAGGTTAGTGCAGGGGATATTCTAGGGGGCAGGACTATTCTATAAGAATCAAGCTGGGAATATCTATAACATTTTCCAAATCCACTAATAAGAATTCTTTGAAGGAGAATCCTACAGTAAAGCAATCCACTTGTTGGGGTATTTCTTTCCTCCCAAATAATTTGCTTGCATCCATTGACACTGACAAAAGATGGTTGTTCAAATGTAGTCATTGGATCTTTATGATTCCGCTACCAAAGTAGCTTAACAAAATGCAGCCCTGAAAATCAGTAACCAGAAAGCAACAACCAACAAAGCATGCCATGATCAAAACTGTGTAGTACATAAGGAAGTCAATTGAAAGCATGAAGAATTCGATTTAATTAAAACAAAACGAAGGCCTTCAAGTACACTACATACATTGGAAGTGGATGATACATAAATTCCTAGCTGGAAATTGTTGCCATTGCCAAGGTGACTTATGTGGTTTTGTGGAAGACTAAACGTGTTTAGTTTCAAATTACGAGGAGCAATGCTAGAGACAAAAATTTCCATAAGTTGTAACAATTTGTGAATGAAGGTGGCAAGTTGTTATTGGTGGAATGTCACTTCTACATAAATTCACTACTAACATTACTTCTATTGTACATGAATTACAAACATATTACCTCAACTTTCGTGGAAAAAAAAAATTGTAAAATTTTTTGTTTCACTAAACTTATTGAATTACGAGTAGGAAGATGATTTGCTTTTCCTCTCAAGCTAGAGGAAGGCTGGCAAGCTTATATGCTGGTCCTGATGTTAGGGTCTCCAAGAACAACAGGCAGAATGTCATACTCTTACATATCTTCATACAAGAAGAAATGAGATGGTAAGTATTCAACACTTTTTCCTTCTGTGTTCTTATATAGTGGTGTTAAAAATAAAGTGAGGCTTTGTACCCTATTTAAAGTATAGGGTTTTAGAAATGTTTGTTAACATGAAAGTGGAATTCACACGACAAAAGGTTAAAAATAAATAAATAAATAAAAAGCAAAGTGACACTATGAAGCTTTGTTCCCTGTTTAAAATTATAGGGAAAAGAAATGATGTTGTAACCTGAAAAGTAGAATTCACATACCAAAATGCAGGGCTATACCAATCATAAATAATATATCAAAATAGTTTATCCTTTTCCATTGGAATATCAGCCTCATTAAATCTCCTAGAAGAAATCCGATTGAACAAATTTCTAAGGCTATGCCGACTCTCCTTTCGCTTCCTATGGACACGACTTGGACTATCCAACTCAACAAATGGGTTATCTGACACTAAACCTGCCTCTAACCTTTTGGACAAGGTCACAATCTCATAAGAATCACATAGAGACTGCCCAAAATCCCAAGTGGAACCATGGCTGTCATTAGCTGATGATTTGCTCATTGCTTCTAGCTTGAAACGAGAAGGCTTGCGTTTGAAATTTCTCAGGTGGGCATCAAATTCATTCATAGGCCAAGAGCTGCCAGAGTGGTTGTGCCAAGCTTGTGCCACGGCCTTGAGGATTTCAAGGTCTTGCTCATCTTCTTCAAGCTTCTGTTTTTTCTTCATGGAACTTTAATTTTCTCTAAGAAAGACTTGTTGGGTCCATGTAAATGTGTAATCTTGGGTAAATTGGAGCCTTACGTTATGCTATAGGGAGAGAGAGATAAGCTGCTGGCAACTTGGCATCCATACCTTTTTCTGTTACAAATGGTTTTTTTTTTTTTTTTATCTTCTCTCTCAGGCTGTGAGATGAAAAATTGAAAACTACGGAATTAAGGGCAATTTGGATATAGGTGTGAATCTAAGATAGATATTCAGCAAAAAAAAAAAGGAATCTAGGATAGACATTAGCTAGTGTTTTTTGTCTCCACTTTGGATTTCCACACTCGTGTCGTGGATGCAAAGTTTTTCTCAATAAAGACAGTTGGATGAGATATAAGAAGTTCTTGGGGCCCTTAAATTTGACAAAGTGTATATTATTGTTGTACTCATAAAATGTAGAAATGAAGTATGCAAAACTTTTATCTAGCCAATCCTCCCGGAAAGTGGCAAATTTATTTGACCAACCTGTGTCCTATGCATTATTTTCCCAAGGAAAAATAAGGGCTAAAATATTTTTGTTCTTAAATTTTGCATGAATTTTGTTTCTCGTCCTTAAATTTAAAAAAATTTCGTTTTCATCCTTAAACATTTTTAAAAGATTTTTACTATAATTTTGGGGCAAAAATATGGATGAAAAAAAAAAAAAAATTCTATAGTTTAAAGATAAAAAAAGAATTTTATTTTATTTATAAATTTTAAAGATAGAAAATGTAAGGTTTCAATAACTTAAGGGACAAAAAACGAAATTTAAGGACAACATCAACATTTTAGCCAAAAAGAAGGCTTTCGAATAATGAATTTATATAATCATATCTAGTTGAACCCTAAAAAATTATTAAAAAAAAATTGGGACAGAGAGGGAGTGAGGGACAATATCACTACTCTTGATAATGTTATATTCAAGCTAAGATATCAGTGTTCTTTACATTTTTCATGCTAATTAGAAATTCAAAAAGTAGAGTGGCATTAAATAGTTGTTGGAGGAGGTTAAGAAAACCTCTAGGCCCACTCAGTCGGGCCCATAATGACGGGCCCAATTTGGGGCCTTTGTCCGAAGTACTCACTAACCTGAGCTTTTGGGCAAGCAAGCACCTCAACGTCACTCCCACTTTCATATTTGCCCGCCCATTTTCAAAAAGGAAAATTTAGAAAATCTCCCATCTTCTAGGGTTTGAAACTTTTGAAGTTGAACCCCATCTCCTACAAAAAAAGTGAAAACCAACGCATTCCATTCATAAAAATGAGCACTCCAATGGAGATCACACTTCAAAACCTTCAAGATTCCGAACAAAACGAGGTTGCATGAGCCTCAACTCCCTCTCCTACTTCTCCTCCTACTTCTATACTCTTTGTTGATGACAAAAATTGTGTTTAAAAAAACACAAACTGCATACTTTTTAATCATAAAATCTATTGTATTTATGTCATATTTTATTTGCTATTTGTAAGAATTTTTTTAATCTTTATATATCAAATGATGAATGATTTTAATCAATTAACACTCCGTTTGGGAGGGGGGAAAGGAATGGAATGGAATGGAAAAATAAGAATATTTTAAGAATATTCTTTCCTTTCCCCTGTTTGGAAGTTTAAGTAGGAGTGAATGGAATGGAATGGAAAGACCATTCCCTTGTTTGGAAGTTTAAGTGAGGGGAATGGAATGGAACACTCATTCCTCCCTATTCCCTCCAAATCCCAAATTTTCATTCCCCCCAAAATTGGGAGGAATAGGAGGGAATGGATTTAAGTTTAATGATTTTTTCACCAAACGTCCCAAAATGCCCTTAGTATTTTTGTAAAATCCTAAATTACCCTTATAAATTTGACCTTTTATTTTCCTCAGTTTCCATGGTATTTCTATAATATTGTATTTCTAAATGACCATGCATAGACATTTAACAATGTCAATTTTCTTTTAAAAGTTTATTTTGTGGACAATGAATCTCGAATTTCCATTTATTAGGATTATATTTTAGTTTATATTGCTGAGATTTTGTACTTGTTTATAATTAAGCGAATTTTATACCACCTGTTGTCCTGTACTGGTTTCTTTCTCTGTTAGCAAGGGCCAGAAAAATAGAAATAAACTCCCATAGTATTTCTATAATATTATTGTGACACCACAAGGTGTCATATATGGTGTGGTAATTCTATAGTATTATTCTATAGATTAATCCTACATTTTATAAAAATAAAGGGTATTATAGTAATATTGTTATAAAATGATTTATTTCCATTCCTTCTAATATTACTCCCAAACAAAGTTACTTACATTCCATTCCTCTATTTTAAAACATCCAAACAAGATTACTTAGTTTCATTTCATTCCATTCCATTCTATTCCATTCCATTCCATTCCATTCTATTCCATTCTCTTATAATTTATTCATTCCATTCCATTCCATTCCCCTCTAAACTCCCAAACGAAGCCTTAGTTCATCATCCATATAAAATCTAATTCTTATATATTCCTTACTGAATAATTTAGGATATTAGAGTAAATTAAACACAAGCACTAAATTATCTCTTTATGCCTCAAATTTTATTGAGCTGACCTTGTTAATACACATACCTGCACAAAATCCTAACCCATTTTTTTGTAACTATGCTTCTATTATATCCATTGATATATAAGCACACCTTAGCGTAATGAGAATCTATCTGTATAAGCAAACCAATTATTATACTTTTTTTTTTCCAACCTTGAGCAAAGATGAGCTTCAATAAGATGAATTAGTATTAATGAAAAACAAAATAATATACTTGAAATTGGAATATTACATGCAAATTACTTATTTAATAGAACTACTTTTAATTGATTCAACCAACATGTTGTACAGAGAAAGATCTTACAAATTCTATTTATGTTCAAACTAAAAAAAATTTACAATTCCTGTTATTTTAAATTTTTTATAGACAGCCAAACAAAAAAATTTATAAATGGTGAGTGAAATCCTCATCCAAACATGCTATAAGTGATTTTTTTTTTTTTTTTATACTGGTGGGGAGCATAGTTATAAAAATTTTTAAATACACAATTGGTCCCTAATGTTTACCTAAATTGTATGTTTAGTCCCTAACGTTTCAAAATCATGCACTATTGGTCCTTTTGTTAGTCTCCGTTAATTTGGTGTATACGTGACTAATGAAATGATAACGTGACTAATATTTAATTGAGGTATAATTTTTTATTTTTTTTTTCATTTACAACTATGGCATACTTATTTAAAATTAACTCAATCCGAATAAAAAATAAAAAAACAAAAAAACCACCCAAATTGAAATTAACCCCACGGAAATGAAATCAACACTAAAATTAAACTCAATCTATGCAATCTAATCTCTTCATCACTCAAAAAGATTGTAAATGAAAGAGATTGGGTTTAGTTTTAGAGATTATAAATCTGTTAACCACATGTTTCATTTATAGATATTTGTGTTCTTTACATTTCTCATGTTGATTAGAAATTCAAAAACTAGAGTGGCATTAGATAGTTGCTGGAGGAGGTTAGCCCAAAGAAAAGCTCTAGGCCCACTCAGTCAGGCCATAAGAACGAGCCCAATTTGGGGCCATCTTCCGACCTGAGCTTCTGGCTTCTGGGCAAGCAAGCACCTCAACGTCACTCTCACTTTCATATTTCCCCGCCCATTTTCAAAATCTCCCATCTTCTAGGGTTTCAAACTACTTTGAAGTTTCAACAACCGCATCTCCTTCCAGAGACTGAAAACGACCGCGTTCGATTCCAAAAATGAGCACTCCAATGGAGATCACACTTCAAAACCCTCCAGATTCCAAACAAAACGACGTCGCATCAGCCTCAGCTCCCTCTCCTCCTCCTCCTCCTCCTCCTCCTATACTCTTTACCGATGACAGAGTCCTCGTTTCAGGTACGTACCGCTCTCATCCTCACCTTCCATTTTGCTCCCAAGCTCCACGTTTTCAAATTTGATTTCTCTTCAGTTGAAGTTTGCTTAAAGTCCTCCAGCACTGCTCGGATCGACGATGTCCGCTCAGCCGTTGAGAGGTACGCAATTTAAGGAAATTGTTTTTGTAATTTGATTTTCTAATTAATTGAATTTTCAATGACTATGGTCAAAATGTTGGGGATTATGTGTTTGTAGAATTGCCTTATTCACTGTTAAGTTGAATGTTTTTGTTTAAATGCTTAAAAATTTCCAGAATGCTTGAAAAGCGGAGTTTAAGCTATAATGACGGGCCCATTCCAGTGCCTCTTGATGATCCGTTCCTCGTAGAAAATGTGGAAAGAATCCGTGTTTGTGATACGGGTATGTTTTCTTTTCTTTTTAAGTTCAATGGTTTCGTTGGTTCTGGAGGGAGTGATGTTCCATGGTTTTGTATTGAGAAAGTGAAACCATGTTCTGGAGAGGTGTTTCTGTTTTTCGCTAGTTCCAATGCTTAAATTTTTTATCTTTTGTAGATGAATGGGTGCAGAACCATGAAATTCTTTTGTTCTGGCAAGTCAAGCCTGTTGTGCATGTCTTTCAGGTGACTTGCACTACTAATGGTGTCTGATTTTTAGAATTTTGTATATACTGTTTTGTACATCCTTATTTGTAGCATTCAAACTCTGATTGTTGTTTGAGTGGATTTTTGTCAGCTTAGTGAGGAAGGACCATGTGAGGACTTAAGTGGAGATGGCCAACTTCCTAGCTTCAATGAATGGATTCTTCCTGCAAAGGAATTTGATGGCATGTGGGAAAGGTATGTTTGCAGGTTTTGATTTTCTTGATAGATTAAAATTGATTGATGTAAAATAAAGGTAATTGCTTTTGCAGCTTAATATACGAGTCTGGTCTCAAGCAAAGGTTGTTGCGGTATGCAGCAAGTGCATTGCTCTTTACTGAAAAGGGTGTCGATCCTTTCCTTGTGTCATGGAACCGGTACAGTACATGTGATTGATTCTATTTCAGCACTCCAAAAATGTTAAGCTTTCAATGTTTGTATTTAGTGGAAATGAGTTTTTTGCAAACAGATAATCTCTCCAGATGTATGTGTTGGGTGCAATAGTTGTTATAGGCTGTTGTGATTTTCATCATCTAGAGATTGATCTGTTTTATGATTTGACCTGCTTGGGTATTTACACTGATGTATTTGTTTGTGCTTTGCCTAGTTATAGTGTTAATACTAGGATTTGTATGGTATATGACAAAATTTTCAGATCAGGCACTGAAAAGTGCAATATGGTACATGATAAGGCAAATGAAAACAAGAACAACATATTCATATATATCAATACTTGGTTCTACTTGTTGTGCATTGCCCTAAAATATCTGTCAAGTAAAAACCAGGACAATATCTCCTTGTATGGTTCTAGTTTATGCTTTCTTAACTCCCCTACTTTGTGACATGAGACAAAGACTCAGAATGCATGGGAACTATCAGGGGCATGAAAAATTACTGAGCAGGTCGGATTGCTGCGAAGAAATGAATTGGGCCTCCCATTACTAACCTTTCCTGGCAGACTGATACAATTATAAAATGTTTTGTATTATGTATATGGACACCTTGTGGTTTAACCTTATATATATCTGGTCCAATTTTATTAGCATGGACTTTCCCTCATCAATTTATATATAATGGCTCTACCTTTCAATGTATTTGCTTGAAAATTTTGATATCATGTGTACAAAGGACAGATTCCTTCAAAGTTGGTCTAATTTTTTTTTTTATTTAGTACACAGGCATTAGAGTCTGCAATTTTATTTGCTAATTTTTACATCATACTATTGGAAAGACCTACAGATAATGTTTTAATAGATAAGCACAGTTAGGTGAAAGAGGTATGACTAACACCTTTTTGAACCTTTGTATATGCTTGCAGCATTATTCTTTTGCATGGGCCTCCAGGAACAGGGAAGACATCTTTATGTAAAGCATTAGCCCAGAAATTATCTATACGATTTAACTCCAGGTTTGTTGATGTATTGGTCTGATGTGAATTTTATTTCTTTTTGTTGGCTTACATGAAATGCACCAGACGGCTATTCTAGACTCATCTTATATTCTAGTTTTTTTTTTTTTTTCTTAAATCAGATACCCACAGAGCCAATTGGTTGAGGTTAATGCACATTCTTTGTTTAGTAAATGGTTCTCCGAAAGCGGCAAGTTGGTATGTGGTCACACGGTGTAATTCCTGAAAATCACTTCTGGGTTCTTGATTATTCCACCTTCATTTTGCTGTGGCTTTAATCTTTTATGTGTTTGTGTATCAAATGGTTTTTCACAACCTTTAACCCAAATTTGAGTGAACGGTTCATCACATCTTAGTTTAACCTAAGTTTGAGTCAACTGGAGCTCAATTATTTTATGTCTTTTCCTTGATTGAGTTCTGCTCCCAAGGGATTGGCAACCATCCTGATGTAGGACAAACTGGGGAATTTTTCTATGTGTGGTTGTGGAGGGTTTAGGGTGAGGAGGATTTGTGGATCTAGGGTTTAGAATTGTTGAAGTGTTCTAGGGTTGTGGTGGGAATGAAAAGTAGTTTGATGAGTTATTTGATGGCTATTTGGTAGAAGTATGTGGGGCTTTCGGGTTTGATAGGTAAAACAAGGTAATGAAAATTTTTTATCCCACGTTTTATGTTCCATTTTATACTCCACTAATCATAACTCACCACATGTTTTTTTTCTTTCCTTATAAAAAAAACTAAGATTTAAAATGGAAAAAAATCAAACACAATCTAATACATGGCTAGTTATGATTGGTGGGGTATAAAGTGGAACATAAAAAGTGGGATAGAAGATTTTCCATTAAAAAAAAAGGGCTTGATTTGGGGTTGTAAGGAAGAAGGAAAAGAGAGGATTTTGTGGTGTTTAGGGGCTGAATGAACTATACCTGTGAACAGTACCACAAGAAAGAGATTAAGAGAAGAGAGAAAAGAAAAATAAGGCCAAGGTGCCTTAATACTCAAACACTCAAAATTTTTTATTAATCAACTCCATCTCCTTTAAATACATTGAGTACAGATATATAGGACTCATTCTTGTACTAGTAGTATTAAGACACCTATTTTGACTAGTAAATTAGAAACCTTATAAAAAACTAACTTGAAAAAAAGAAAAAAGAAATCTAAGGCACTTAGGATCTCCTTGCAAATTCTAGACTCAACTAAAGTACCAAAATACCCCTAATTAGCAGGAATTATGGAACTATATATTTTCCCCTAAATACAAAATTGACCATCACTTATTAAATAAAAACCCAAATAAAAATCTGTTTTAACCCTAAGACACACATAACTAGACCTTTAAAACCACCCCAGTTTTACTTCATTTGGACTTCACTCATGGACCCCATAAAATTAGTCTTGAATAGGCGAATTTGCTAAGTAGTACAAATTAATCTTCCATGGCTGCGTCTCATCCCAAAAACAGAAAGAAATAAATAAAAAGTCTATTGATATGTCCCATTGTTGATTTGGAAAAAGAAAAAAGAGAAACACCTGATTGAAGTTGTTCCCTTTGCTCTTTGTCCAACACGATGACAAATCTTTCACTTCTAGAGTTACTTCAAAGTTGAAACGATGTTGCTCTTATCATTTTTTCAGCCAAAAAGAAAATATCTGCTCCTACATTTTGACAACCAAATAAAGCCTCAAGGAAGTAGTCTCTCCAAAAATTGGGGGTAAGGCTGCCTCTCCCAGACCCTGTAGAAGTGGGAGCCTTGTGCACTAGGTACAACCTTTTTCATGTTATAAGAGATCATATAGAATTATCACAATTTTGAATCTGTGCTGTTTCCTTTGTGTTGTGTTTTGTGAAGTTGTCAAGCTGCATCTCTGTTTCTGTCTAATTTCTCAGTTCTTTAAACTTGTGTATATCTTCTTTATATGTTGCATATAAATTTACATTGAAGTTTGTTGTAAAGGAAGCTAAAGCTGAAGTTGGATTTAGTGCTTGCATGTGGATCAAATGTTTTTTTCATTAAGATTTATTCTCATTGTTAGGTTGCAAAGCTTTTCCAAAAAATTCAAGAAATGGTAGAGGAAGAAAACAATCTGGTATTTGTTTTGATTGGTGAGATTTATTATATTCATTGTTTTCTTATTTAACTTCCATCTTCCTTCTTTTTAGCATATAATTATTTATATCTGGTGATGCTTCAGATGAAGTTGAAAGTCTCGCTGCTGCTAGAAAAGCAGCTTTGTCTGGTTCTGAACCTTCAGATTCTATTAGGGTATTGCACTTCACCCAACCACCTTCTTTTTCCATACTAATTTATGACCTTACTAAACTGCATGTGCATAAACAGAGTATAATGTTTGGAATAACATGTACAGTTCTCATCTTTTAATATTTATTGCATCTTGGAATTGGCATCTCAGGTTGTGAATGCGCTACTAACTCAGATGGATAAATTGAAATCATCACCAAATGTGATAATTCTCACTACCTCCAATATAACCACTGCTATTGGTAAGCCTATATTCAATTTCAGAATAAGTGCAAAATTGCCATTTTAAAGCCTTACCTACTTTAACATAGGGTGTTATTTGTCTAGGACTGGATAGTATATTTATACCATGCAAGTCCATTCGGTGCCTATCTAGCTGACATCTACCATCCCTCATCATTTTTAAAAGCTGTGGTAGCACTGCTGACCTTTTGTAATGTAATCTTTTTCCATTCGACAATAAATTTTGTAGTTTCTTATAAAGTTTTTTAACCAATAAATTTTTTATGAAGCTATTAGCAACACATTTACAAATTCTGATGATAGAATTGAGTTTAGAACTTCCAGACCCCCCCATTTAGGACCTGTGTTTGAATCAGACCATCAATCTGAATAATTCTCCAAAACATAATTTCTTGTGTCTTTTTTCATTTTCTCTTCTCTTAATTTGTTTACCATTAAAATTTCACAATCTCCTTTTGTTTCTCTCTGACAAATGTCAATTGACATTGTACACTATGAAGTATCTCATTACCAGTTTGGTTCTTTGTCCATTTTGGTAAATTTCATTTGATTAATGAGAAAAATTCTCAACACTTTTAAAATGTACGTGTTTACTATTTACCCTTGTTGGATTGCAGATATTGCATTTGTTGATCGAGCTGATATCAAAGCATATGTTGGTCCTCCAACGCTTCAAGCTCGTTATGAAATTTTAAGATCCTGTCTGCATGAACTTGTGGCAAAGGGAATCTTATCAAAATTTCAGGTGCAGATACTTCTCTCATTTTTACAAGGAACAATTTATTTGAACCTTCACTGTTGTCCTCCCTTCACCCAGTGCTGATGTGGACATGTTTTTCGTTTACATTAAAATTAAAAAGACAGTAATTTGATTGGTATGCCCCATGGTTGAATCTTTATATGTATTATAAAGAATCAGAAAATCTGGGAAGAACCAAAGTTCTAGAGTCAATATTGGATTACTTAAAATTTCTTCATTCATTCCCATGGCAAATTAGTATCATGACTAACAAATATTGGGAACACTGTAGGATTGTGATCACCTCGTAATTCCAAATTATGCCAGCATGAAAGAAAAGTTGAATATGCCTGAGATGCAGGAAGCTCAGACAACATTTCACCTGTGTAAACAATTGCTCGAGGCTGCAGAAGCTTGTGAGGTAAGAGAAATTTCCATTCGCTATTGAATTTGGCAGATTTGTTAATGACCAAAGAAACTGACTTCATTTTACGTTCAACATTTGACTCTCTCTCTCTCTCTCTCCACCTGCTTTTTTTTTTTTTTACTAGGGATTGAGTGGACGATCTTTAAGAAAGCTTCCATTTTTGACGCATTCAGCTCTCTCAAATCCTTACAATTGTGACCCTGGCAAGTTCTTGTGTAAAATGGTAGATACAGCGAAGGCCGAGCTTTCTGAGCTGCCTGACTGAATTGAGTTATCACTTCATGTAAAAGATGTGTGTAATGCTAAGCATGAAAGAATTTTTAAATCCATTGCAATTAGTTGCCATTTTAAGCCTCCATCTGTGATGATGTTGATGGTCCAATATAATACTTAATTACCTATATCAAGGCAAATGATTTTGATCCATCAGGGACACTGGATTCGTGATTCGATAGATGTTTAGACCGCATTAGATGAGTTCTTGCATTGCAGCCCAGGTTCTTGCACAGGCAGGATGCTTGTCTTCCTTTTCAACTAACCTAAACCCAGTCCTCATAGAAGTAATGATACCACAATTTAATGTTGATTGAAGAGTTATTTGCCAAAGTAATATGCGTAGTGGTTCATGCTTTCTGAACCTGCATGTGAAATGGGACTTGGTACCCTGAACTGTTGACCTGGAACTGAAGAGAATTATGATTTAAGAATCTTAAACGGGAAGTTTCAAATTTTCTGTAGTTTGTAATGTAGCTGGATATAATTATGTAAACAAATAAGTTAATAAACTAAAAGAAACTAATTTAAACAAACACGAAAGGGGATGTCCCATAAACTACTAGATAGAACAGGGTTTTGAATTCTTCTTACAAGCTCCAACCATACTTTTTTGATCGGCCTGACTTTCTACTCTTCTGATTGAATTTATACCGAATGAGGTAAACCGTAGCTGCCCAGGATAAGTTGCAAGTAACATCTATGAAGCTCCTTTTTCACAAGGAATTGAGTGTTCCATTGAATAAAGTCCACCCATCTACATAGAATCAACATCATACTTGTTAATCTTGTGATTTGCTGCCAGAATCATTTGGTAAAATCACATTAAAAAACTAAATGGTCATGGCTCTCCAACTGGTGCCTGCAAAAGAGACAGCAATATCCCCTGTATGCCCATTAAACCAGTCTACCATAGAGGTTAATTTGTTTCTTGCAGATAAAAATTGGTTTCGAGGCTGTGTTTGGATCCTCTATTTTGGGAATGCATTCTAGAGAATGCATTCCTGCTAAAATGTATTCTTGAGAATGTATGATCTAGAATGCATTTTGCTGAAGATAGTGCGTTTGGTAAAATATTGAAATTATTTTAAAAAATACATTCTTCCTATTAAATAATATATTATTAGTATACATTATGTAATTAACAAATTTTTTTTTTTTTAAATATCTTAATACAAGGCTAAAAATGCATTTACTACCAATACAAAATTAACAATGTAATAAAGAAATAAAGTATTATGTTGTGATTTAAATTAATGTCTATTAATAAAAAAAAAATGAAACATGATTTGTGCACATCTTCTTGCACACTTTTTATAAAATTTGAACAATGTAATAAAAAAAATATAAACAAATGAGAATACTTTTTCGAAGATAAAAGAAAGAAAGAGAAAAATTAAGCGAGGGAAAAAAGAGATAAATGCTGTTGTAAATGGGTCCCATTTACTTTAGCAAAAATTAAAAGTAGAAGCTAGAATCAGAATCCAAAATATTTTGGATTCTGACTTTTGCTCTAGAAATGAGAATTTGCAAAATGCATTCTTCCTAAAATGCATTTTGCATTTTTCAATATCCCAACCAAACACCTTAGATTTTTTGCAGAATGCATTCCATGCATAAAAATCCGTGAAATCACTTTTAAGTAGAGGATCCAAACACCACCTCAAATTCAAATACGTTATATGTATTTTCTACGAAAGTGGACTCTACTTCCTATAAATTGGCTTCTCACCCTCACCCTCACCAGCCTACTTCTTCCTAAATTCACACCCTCACAACCTTCCTTTTCCTTTACGCAATTACACCCCCATCAGTAGTTTTTTTTTTTTTTTTTTCAGGCTCTGGCCTCCTTCTTTAATTTACACCCATAGATCCTTGAAAATCTCCTTCTCCCATGCTCCGGCCTTTAGAGCCCCTGGGCATGTGTGAGGTGTGCGACCACTCTAATTTATTTATTTATTTTTATTTTTTAAGATAACGACTAAAAAAAAATTGATAATATAATCCTATACAATGCCTTATTTTTAGTATCGTTTCAATCCTCTCGGCCTTGTCTAGGCTAACTCTTCTTAAAAAATAATTATTTGAGGGAATTCATGGAAATTTCTACTAGGCTAGAAAAGACAAGAATGAAATTCATCAAAATACAAAATTAGCAAACAAGGGCCACGGAAATCTTGTGTTGATGCTCTACCATTATTTTTTCGAGTGAAGAGGAGCATCAACTTCTGAACTTTTAAGGAGTAAATATGGCTTGTCTCCAAGTGTAAGCAATCTCTTTCAAGAGAGACAAATAATCTCAGTTGAAAGAGACAGCTTGCACTTGAAGACGAAGCCATGTTGACTCAATGACTCCTTAAAAGTTCAAGTGCAAGCCACCTCTTCACTCGTAAAAATGACGGTAGAATGTCGACACAAGATTTTGGTGGTCCTTGTTTGCTCATTTTGTATTTTGATGAATTCCATTCTTGCCTTTTATAGCCTAGTTGAAATTTCCATGAATTCCCTCAAATACTATGTTTTGGGAAGAGCTATCTCACAGCTACTCTTGCAGGTATTCTTCAACATTACAGTTTGGATACTAGATATTGAAGAAAGGAGGCCGGAGTTTGAAAAAGAAACTGGTGAGGTTGAGGGTGTGGATGTTTAGATCCCATTAGATGACTCCTTGTAGCCAGGTTGTTACACAAGCATGATCATTTTCTTCCTATTCAACTAACCTCTATCCAGTACTCATAGAAGTAATGATGCCGCATTTTAATGGTGATCGAGTATTATTTGCCAAATGAATATGCAAAGTGGTTCATGCTTTTTGTATTTTGTTTTCTCATGTAGAAAGGCTTGAGATTTCAGTCACGAACCTGCGTGTGAAATTGGACTTGGCACCATAGTTTTAAAAACTGAATCGTTTATTGAACCATAAAAAGAAAGGTTCAACGTTTTGAGGTCGGACCAAGGTTTAACATGAGGTCTAACTGTGATAACGTCATAATTAATTTATTAATCGATTAAAATTCAAATGGGGTATTAAATTTGTCAAAATTAGAAAAACAAAATGACTAAAAAGTATTTAAAATCATTTTTAAAAGTTTTAAATGAATTTTCAATATTTTTATAAGGTTAAAAGAAAAAACAATAAAGCATAAAAAAAAATATTGTGTTAAGTAATCCTTCAAGTAGAAAGCATTTTAATATAAAATAAAATCATTTTTTAAATAGATTCATAAATTGCACAATCATATGCAACAACATGATTTGTAAATCATAAATAATTTTTGCAAAGAAAACAAATTAATGTTATATAATGAAATGAAAACTATTATTCATTTAAAAGAAAAAAATTTAATAGTATTCTATATATGACACAAAAAAGCAAGATGTCTTAATGGTTCAGGGGTTCAATTAAAAAATTTTAAATGCCCGGTTTTCAAATGAAAAAAAAAAAAAAAACTGAATTTAATTTTGGTTCGTGGTTAACCCGGTCGGACTGGCTGGTCCGATCCAGGTTTCAAAACCATGCAGTCCATGCTTGGTACCCTGAACTGTTATCCTCCTGGAACTAAAGACTATTAGGATTTAAGAATCTTGAAATGGGAAGTTTCGAATTTTGTAAAGTTGGCAATGTAACCTTTTGATGAGTGGTTCATTCATCATCAGTCTCGACCCATGAATTTGTCAATCATTTATCCCAAGTAAAAACACAGGAAATTCATTGCCAATAGTTTGCTACTATGATTACAATTATGTCAGTCACAAGAAGAAGAAAAAAAAAAAAAAAAAAAGGCCCCCTCCTAGAGAATGTTACATCAAAATTTACTTTCACCTGTCTCAAATTTAAAGTCTAGTCCCATGAAAATGAATATGAAATGTGTTTCATGGTGCTTTTGGGACTCCTCTATAGCATTTTTGAATTAACTGGTGGATAGTACCCTATATCTCAGCTATTCCTTGTGTGATCTGGGTTTTGTTGTCTCTAAACTTAGCTGTGACTTGAAAGGTCTAAAAGCTTATTTTCTGGCCACTCATAGGAGTCTAGCTTCTTTCTAGGGCTTCCACGCTTTGCTTTTCTCTGTAAGTCCTATTATCTTGTATATCACTTGAATGCTTCAAAAGTTATGACAGACAAGAAACATGTGTTGCCAAGTAGAAAAGGAAAGTATTGAAATGAAAGGTTTTAAGCCAAATTTTGAGTATTGAACTAAAAACATCTAGAAATGCTCAATAAGAATAATTGTTCCTAATATCAGTTCGATTATATGTTAGCATTTTAGCTTACCCATGCGTGACAAATTAAATTCAATACACAACTGCCACTTACTGCCAGAGTATAACACTGGGGACGTTAACAAGTGAAGCTGCAAGACTAACCACTAGATGCTCCGCAAATCATAAACCAGTTAGTCTACTTTCTTAAGTGGCAAAGTACATAGTCAATATCAAATCTAGAGTCTAGCATATATAAGCACAGCAGTGGTTACAAAATAATCTTGACTGATACAAGTACTTGGCCATGCCCCATACAAATTCAGATTAATCAATAATAGGATAGTTTACACGCACGAAGAAGTAACAGTAACACACATGTGCATGAAGAAGAAAAGCTTGTTATATATGAAGTACATTCCAGAATAAGTGCACTAATGCTTGTTGTTCATGCGGCAAACCCACTAAAGAGTGCTCAAACAATACCACTTTACTGGTCATCATAACAAGTTTTATGAGCACCAAGAAGAACCTCAGAACTGCAACAAAGAATTCAGTAATAAACTTACTCCAGAGAGACTTCATTTAAGCCTGAGATTAAGAAAATAATAATAAATATCCCAGTGATCTTATGCAGTGATTATGAATCAATTTCATCTAACAGCGTTGAACAAATTTGATTGTACAATAGAAGATTGGACTGGGTAAACTCCTCATATATATAAGGGTCATGAAGTAGCATTGTCATTCTGTGCAGAACCAAAAAGCTTGCAAATTTCACTATGTTTACGAATATGATGAGGGCACTTGAAAAGCAGATCTTTGGCCTCAGACTCTCTACCTACTTGAAAGAATGATTGAAAAATATGAAGGTAAGCTGAAGAGGACGGATATTCTTTCACACTCAATGCCTTCAAAAATTCTGCAGCATCCTCCACAGTCCCAAACTTTGAAATATATTGGACAAAGGGTTCTGGGAAGGGTGGGTAGTTTTGCTTCTTCATTAAATGAAGCAGTTTCAGTGCTTCTTCAAGTTTCCTGACACCTAAAAGCTTTTCAATCAGATTTTTATACGTAGCTTGCCAAGGTCTTAGACGTTCCTTATTTACCATCTCCTCAAGCAATTTGTATGCACCATCTATTCTGCCCCGATTAAGGAAACCATTTATTAAGACATCCAATAGATCAGAATCAATAAAGCAGTTTTTCTCTGTCATCTTTGCCAAACACATTAGTGCATTGTCAAGTTCATTAGCTGCACAATAACCTTGAATCAAAATGGTCCAAGTCTTTATATCAGGAAGGCATCCTTGTGCTTCCATCTCATCCAGCACCTTACAAGCATCTTCAACCCTCCTCGCCTTACAAAGTCCAAAAACCACTTGGCTGTATGTAATGTTATCAGGCTGATACCCTGTGTTTCTCATAACCTTCATTATATTCTCTGCCTCATCAAACCTCCCTGCACTCGTCAACGATCTATGAATCCCATCATACGCGGCCTTAGAAAGAGCATGCCCCATTGACTCATATTTCTTTGCAACTCGAAACACCAAATCCAAATCAGGGTTATCACCAGCTGAGATGCTTCTTAAAAGCAAACTACAGTCCTGATCCGAGGGTTTAAATGGACCATCCATCATGAACTCATAAAGCTTCACTGCTTCCTCCATCATCTTATTCTTCTGAAACTGCCTTGATATCTTTATATAAGTGTCAATATCCATCTCATGACCCGCACTCTTCATCTCCTCAACAACACTCCAAAAAAGCTCAATTGAATCATCCCTACCAAGAACCCTAGCAACCGCGTTATAAGTCACTGTATTATGTTCATAACCATTATCACACCTGCCGACCCAATGAAAAAACTTCAAAGCTTTCAAAGGGTAATTCCGAAGTTCCTTCAAAACCCGAATCACAAAATTATCCGATAACACAATTTTGAGCTCTCCTAATTCATTCTCAACCCCATCACTCCACTCCGAATCCAAAACAATAACAACCACTTTCTTCACAACATTATCCATTGCATTCTCTAAGAGCATCCTATTATGAAAGTGGTTCAAAGCGACTACATCGCTAGCCATCTTTGCCTTCTTTAACTGCCCCAAAATTGTCAAATATGTTTCCTCATCTACATAAAAACCTTGCTCTTTCATTTTCCTAAGTGTAATCCAAAACTGCTTCATTGACACTTTATTAACAAAAATCCTAAGCATTAAGCTATAAACCAAAGAACTGGGTCTAAACCCAGTTTTCTCACAGACCCAGTTGAAAAAGCTGGAAGCTTTTTCTGGGTCTTTGTCGAGTTTCTTCAGAACGTAAATAACAGTTTCGTGGGTCAGTCTTGGGCACGATTCTTCTAACTCGCGCTCCAACTCGTCAGACCAATCGTTGGCCAGAACGAGTTGTATGACCGAGTTTGGTTTTGATGAGAAGAACAGCTTTTGATGGGTATTTAGGAAATGGGAATTGGAAAAAGATTGATTTTTTGAAAGAAACTGAGTCACCTGAGTGGCGAGAGGCCGAGTTGCGTGCACTCGAGTCGAGAGGAACGAGTTAGCGAGTCTGAGTGAGCTGAGGATTGGCCTTGCTCGGTTCATGGCTGCTTAATGTTATGGGAGACTCCACCTTTTACTGAGACCAAACAAAGATTTCAACATCAGGGGATTTCCAGGGTTTAAGGTCTGCTTTTTTTTTTTTATGGGTTCGGATCCGGTTACTAAATACGGTTCAAATATGCCAAACCTAGTTGGGCATGTGAATTGTTGCATTTTTAATAGCCCTTACTCAACCAGGCCCAGTGCAAAACCAGCCCTAAAGGTGACACAGTTTGGGTCAACTCTGGCCCAAGATGGTTCATACACGTAGGTCCTCTCTATGTTGCCCTGACTACCTAAACATTGAGCCTATTGTTTCAGACCAAGAAAAAAGAAGGAAAGAAAGCCTGATGTTAATTGATAAATGTAAATAATTGGGCTTTTCACTAATTCTAATGTTAACAATTACGAACAAAGAAAAAGAAAATGAGGCGAAATTTCATACCAACGTTTTAGGCTCCGTTTGTTTTGAAGTAAAATATTCTCCACCGTAAAATGTTTATAAATGTAAATGATTTACAGTAAAATGTTTGTTTTTCGGTGTTTGTTTGCACTCTAGGAAAATGTTCTAGAAAATATTCTACATGGTGTGTTTGGAGCAACGTAAAACAAACCCACCCCTGCCAACCACCCAAACCCACCTCTGCCACCCACCACAACCCACCAAAACCCACCCCGCCACCACCCCACACCCACCCCTGCCAACCCCGAAACCCACCCAGCCACCACCCCACACCCACCCCACAGCACCCCGAAACCCACCCCCACCCGAAACCCACCCCACCCACCCCCCACCCCACCCCACACCACCCCGAAACCCACCCCCACCGCGAAACCCAGAGCCGTCGCGAAGCCCACGCGAAACCCACGCGAGACCCAGATCCGCTGCGAAGCCCACGTGAAACCCAGATCCGCCGCGAAGCCCACCACGAAGCCCACCGCAAATTACACAATCACGCCGGTCATAACCACCGCGAGAAAACGACGAGAGGGGAGGGGGATTGCTGCGAGGGAGACGAAGGACATGCTCGGGGAGAACAGAGGCTTGCTGCGAGGGAGACGAAGGACGAAACACGCGTGAAATTTTCCGGAAAATGGTTTACGGAAAATTTTTCCGTAAACCGTTTTCCTAAATTTTGTTAAGGATTTTCCGGTCAAACTGAAAAAATTTTCTGTTGACTATATTTTACAAGCAAACAAACATCCGAAAATGCTGAAAATATTTTCCGTAAAATATTTTACAGTGAAACAAACGGAGCCTTAAGAGAAGAGAATAAAAATATGTTTTTTCCAACTTACAATATAACGAGACTTTATGATATCAAATTTTATATATGAGATTAAATTCAATAAGGAGCCGGTGTAAAACCCTCCAATCCTGAAACGCCACATAAGTATTTTACAAATAAAACTAAAAACTCAACCACACACAATCAAATCCAATTTATCTGCAAAATTCTCTTCACCGTCTCCCATGGCTGCCCACACCCACCGAATCTCTCTTCCCCTCTTCCTCTCTCTCAAACCCACTAACCCATCTCTCTCTCTCTCTCTCTCCTCCAAAACCATGTTCTTAATTTCTCCGTATTCCATGGATTTTGTAAAACAAAACATGGAAATTGGCTAGATCTGAGAGTGAAAGATGGTTTTGGAAGAGAGAAAGATGGGTTTGTGGGTTTTGAGAGAGAGGAAGAGAGGGAAGAGAGATTTTGGGTTGGGGTGGCCATGGTCTACGGTGAGAAAAGAAGAAGAAACAAAGTAAAAGACTTATGGGTTTGTGAGGACTTGAGGTGAGGGAATAATGGTTTTGGAGAGAGAGAGAGATGGGTTTGTGGGTTTGAGAGAGAGGAAGAGGGGAAGAGAGATTTGGGGGTGTGACTGTGGGCAGCCATGGGAGACGGTGAAGAAATTTTTTGAGATAAATTGGATTTTGATTGTGTGTGGTTGAGTTTAAAGTTATATTTGTAAAATGCTTACGTGGCATTTCAGGATTGGAGGGTGTAAAACTCAGTTTTACACCGGCTCCTTATTGAATTTAATCTCTTTATATATTTGTCTTTTTTAGTGAGGAGGGAACCCTAGTATGCACTCACAAGTCACAAGGATAAATAAACTTACCATCTAACATAATCCACCCCATGGTTATAGAGTAAAGGATAGAAATACTCATCACTTTAGAGGATCCACGTAACGAATAATCCAAGTATTTTTTTTTTCTTAAAAAAAAAAAGAAAGAAAGAAGATGAAATAATTCTTCTTAAAAGTCAAAAGCTGGAAATAATGCTCAATATTCTCTAATTTCCATATATACATTAAAACAATCCTCCAAGCATAAGTAAGGACAACTTACATTTCCAAGACCAAAACATTTAATAAAAATGTAAACTTGACCAAATATAACTAATTTACAAGACTTAGGAATTGGGAAAATACACATTGGAAAGCAAATAGACACAACTAAGAGTAAGAGAATTCAAAATTTCACTATTTCTCAAGTGCATTATGCTAGCCCAAAAAATCTATAATAAAATCATCATAACTTCGGATCAAGATCCTCTAGAGTTCTTAGGGAACTTTATAACATAAAGTTCCTTTAATCTTAACCCTTCTTTTAATAATAAATGATCCTGATTTCGTCATATCATCAATACACTAATAACATCTCTAAAATAATAGTTAACAAAAAAAAAAAAGTTAACAGAGACGTTAACGTTACTTCAAAGAGGCAAAAACCTAAAAGTCTTCACCTCTGCCTCTGCCTCCGCCTCCCCCTCCCACCCCTTGTCTATCACACCTTAATGAAATTGATCTCCATAATGTTTGAGAGTTTCAACAAGCCACTAGAAGTCGCAGGAGTTCAAGAAGTACGAATGGCCTTAATTGTTGAAAATCATGCTATTGAAAATAAAAAAGAAAATATGGCTTTAGAATGTTGAAATTGCTTGGGGATCAAAGGTGTTCTTTTTAATTTCTTCAATGATTAACAAGCCCAAATGCTCCTTTGAATGTAAATAAGTAGCAGTGTCCATGAAAAAGGAAAAGAAAAAGAACAAGCAACATAGCATAGATTCTGTTTGGTACCAGTGCACCCTTTTGTTAAAATAAAAAAAATTTCTTATAAAATCCTCTCATGCCGTGTGTTCCACCACCAAAACTAAACTAATTTTTTTTTGGAAATTCTTTTTGGATGATTTCCGATGGAGTTTGTGGGAGAGACGTTTGGGTTTCTAGGTCTTATTCAAGAAACGTTAACTCTGTTAATTGAGTTATTTGTTGTTTGAATCAATATTTTAGAGATGATTGATGACATGGCAAAATCTGTACCATTAATTATAAAAAGAATGATCAAGATTAAAAGAACTCTATGTGATAGAGTTCTTTAATAACTCTAGAGGATCTTGATCCCATAACTTCCATTAGAAAACTCTAAATTCCGCACCCTTTGACGATTTTTATTTATTTATTTATTTTTATAACACACCCTTTAATGCATTGGAAATACAAAATCTTCTAATTGTATATGACTTCCTAGTTAATTATTTTGAGATAATTTCATGATTACTTTTGAAAATGATCTAAAAATGCTATCTTATGTTTGATTAAGATTTCATTCATTCGATATTCAATTATTGCTAAGTTATTCACTTGGTCATGCGACACTTTGTTGTCAGTTTAACTTGTATCTAGTGCATTTAGTGCATTGGATGTAACCTTTGCTTAAAATTACAAAATCTCATTCTCATAAAAAATTGACCAATTTCATTTTGGATTTACATTAAAAACCACAAATAAAAATTCTCATGAATACACACCAAGAGATTCTTGAAAAGTTTTTAGCAAGTATGGAGCACGGCATGTTGACTTGGGTGCATGACTTATCTCTTTCACCCTTTGTGACTCTATGCAGCATGAACATGAACACCCAACTACCAAAAAAGCAAAAGGCTTCTCTTCCACACGTCAATTTTAGTTTGCGAGTCAGCTCTCGCACTGTACAAATCAAGCAGGACAGAGGAGAGAGGAGCCCACTTTAAGAGAGACAATAATCTGGGCCCCCACCTTGATTGTCTTCCACGCGAAGTTTCGTCCGTTAATAAAGTGATCGGGTCCCACCCATTATCGACGAGCGTGCGAGGCCGAGGCTCGGCCTCCCAATCAAACTATACGTGTCTGTTCCCTTTAGGAGAGAAGAAGCATGCAGCTTGGTCCCATGTTGCTTTGTAACTGAGTGGGAAATATTTAAGTACAACTTACCCCATACATTATAGATGTGGTCCTTCATTAGGAAACCTACAAACTAACCGTTTGATTGATTGAGAGTAATGGGTGGTGGTCCTCTTGTGTGACACACTGACAAAGTGGTATAAGCCATTTCATTGAAGAAGACAGTCGGTGAACAAGTTGTTGAGGATCTTATCTTATCTTTGAGTAAATGTTGGGTATATGATTGAGATTAAAAGTTCAATAAAAAATTGAAAAAAAAAAAAAAAAAAAGAGAAAATGAGAGTTATTGTAGCACGAGATCTCAATCCATATTTTCCATAATTTTTTTTTTTCTTTCGGAATCTTGATAAAATCTATTGTAATTGAAATAACAGTACTTACTACCTATAATTAGATTAATATTACTGATAACATTTTTATTATATATGATGGTAATAGTGTTGAAAAGGATTATAGAAAATATTATGTAAGTAGAGTTATTGATGTTTAGGTGTTTCTATCCTCAAGCTTTTGGATGCAATGTTAACACAATCATGGAACAACGTATTCGTTTTGGACATCATCATCAGTGTGTGTGACCATGGTTGCAATCAGTTGCAAACATGCAATTTAGCTGGATTGAAGAACAAGCTCCATAGGAGTGTACTGAAGTAGAATCTAGTGATGCTGATTGCTGATGCCAAGTGTAAAAATATGATGTTTTAAACTTTTGAAACAAATGCAGAATGCAAGTTGCAATTATGATCTTGAAGATGGAATTTGGTCATTATTGTAGTGTACCAAATGAGAGAGTTAATAACCTTAAGTAACTTGCACACTAATTGTTTCCCATATGCCACCTTTTATCACACCCTTTTCTTTAATGAAAGGGATAGTAACGCCCCACAATACAACAGAGGTTGATCAATCCCAATCCACAAGTCAAGAAAAGTCTTACAAAGAGTTTGACAGGAAGAAGAAAAAAAATTCACAGAAAGAAAACAAGAGTAGCAGAGTCCCTCTCAAATTGGTGATGCTCCAGCTCACCAGTTCCTACCAGTTGCTCTTAGCCTTTGAAACTAAGACCCCCATGACAGTGTCCCAGATTCTCTTAGCAAAAGAACATTCAAAGGAAAAAGATATTCTATGCTCTCAATGCAGCCCCTACAGAACCCCCCACTTAGATAGTCTTTCTCTAGTTAACCATTTATTTTTGATTGCCAATCAGCAGCCAATAAAAGCACTCCTTGACAACAAAGGTTAAACCACAGTAGCCTCCACCATTCCCCCTATCGCCTGCCTCCACAACTAGCTAGCTACACAAGAATAGCAGCCTGACTTACTGGTAGACCACCTAGCACGCTACAATACACAAAAGGAAAATGTTAGTATACTTTAGGTGGGATTTTGGGCTAGATTCTGTCACCCAAGGCCTCAACCAAAGTCTAACCATGATCTTGAAATTTTAATAGCTTGTACTTTACCAAGGGCTTTTCTTGAGTAAGCTGTTTGTAAAATTAAACAACCTGATCTCGTGAACAAAAAGGTCTTAACAATAGTAGTGAAAGTTGATATAAGTATAATGGTATATCAAAAAAGTGAAAATTTAAAAATTTATACTTAAGCAAATAAGTTTGACTTTTTTCACATAAGTCATCTTAAAGCAAATAAGCTAGCCGAACGCACGTATAATCTCGGGTTCATTTCCTACCAATTGGAGTACTCATTGTCTATATTTTAATATATTTTAGGGATTTATTTTATAATAAATATATGTTAGGCAATTAGGGTGGGCATAGATTGGATTATGAGGATGCCGGCATTTGGATAAATCTTTTACATATTTGTTGATTTTTTTGAAAGTGATTAAAAGTATAATTGTATTTAGAAAATGTGAGGTTTTAAAAATCTTCCAAAGAAAAGCCAAACCTAGGAGGTATTTGCAGCTGTTTAGAGTTTCTTTAACATGCATATTCTTGTTTCCGGGGACTTGTATTAGCTGATTTTGTATGCTGTGTGTGAGTTTGTTCCTCTTTGAGGTGTAGCGACTCACTAGCCACGGCCCCTTCACAATATGGCCTGCAAGTAATTAAAGCTACTAATATTAAGAATCAAAATCTCACATCGGATATTTTAAACCTTGCATTTTTATATATATGATCTTGAAACCTCTTTGCCAATTGGTTTTGAGGTTGGATGCTCCAAATTTAACCATAAAGTAAAGTTAGTTAAAAAAAGAAATCTTCAAATTATGCTAGAATGACACCATAGGGTCACAACAAAATTATTATTATTATTATTATTTTAATTTTAGATTATGGTGGGCCCATGAGTGAGGTAGTAAACAAATGGGAGGTATTGTAAAATTATTGTGAATTTTTGTTGTGATTCTAGTTTTTATATTGAATGTTGGAACTAGGCTGCCAATTCGAAAAGAAAAGAAAGATCTTCTTCATTTCAAATAAATTCATTTGATGGTTCAGGTTTTTTTTTTTTTTTTTTTTTTTTTAATGAAATGATGGTTCAAATTAAATATTATAAGTCTAACAAATTAATTTTAAATGGTGTGACGGTTTGTACCTGATTAGATTAAAGAAATAAAATCTTAAATGTGAAATGGACAAAATGAAAAGAAATCTTGAAATGGAAAAGATCATGTTTCCACTGAAAATCCTAAATGCATGAAGCGGAAAACAGATTAGACTTGGTCTAATTTAGAGAAACCAAGGTTGAAGAGTGTAGTTGAGCTGGAGTCAAACTCAAGCTCGGTGTTAAATGTGAAATGGACGAAATGAAGAAAAGTCTTGAAATGGAAAAGATCATGTTCCCATTGAAAATCCTAAATGCATGAAGTGGAAAACAGATTAGATTGGGTCTAATTTAGAGAAATCGAGGCAGAATAGTGTGGTTAGCTGGATTCAAACTCAAGCTCTTTGCAAATAGCGTAAAACTTTGTTGGGCTTGCATTGTCTAGAGGTACCATTGATGTGAATCATTCATGTTGGTAACCCGCAGAAAATCACGCTGATTTACAGGTCTTATATGATATGACTCAATACTGAAAATGGCACGGAGTCCCTTATCACTTAGCATGAATACAAACACCATCTCCATTCTCATTCCTTCAACTTTACTCAAGTTAGCTTATGTTATTTCAAGAGGTTGGTTCACGTGCGTCCATACGGACACTTCCACAATATTTGGATATATTAAACACTACAAAACCACAAATGCTAATATACAAAATTTTCCACATCGTATTCAAATAAAAGAGAAACTCACAGGCTACTCAACAAAGGTAGTTAATTGTGTCCATTCAAGTAGTTGAGGTAGGGTTCCACTAGAAAAATTAGTAGTGAAAAATACGTTTCGCAGTAGGAATGGAAAACAAAAAAGTAAAGAATCTCATACAAGATATAAAGTTACATTAAGAGAATCTAGTAGATAAATCAAGCCTAATTAATCTTATGGACATTACTTTAAACATAATCGATTAATTAATTTAGTCAGTATAAAAATCCAAACTCATCACGTTCCTATGAACGGGTAATTGACTTTTTTAATATATCCATGTGAATCGGCATCATTATCCCCCAATATTTACCTACAGCTTTATTACTGGTCTATATAGGTGGGTGAAAATCACTATGACATGATAGAAAATTTGCAAACAAGCTAGCCCCTTTCATACAGAATAGGATCCTCTCCATTCGGAAATCTCTCAATTTATCCATTTCATGATTCAGATTTTATTTCACAAATCTAACGGTGTACAGAGTGTCTTGTCATTTAAAATTTTAAATGACGTGGCACTCTGTATATTGTTAGATCTAAGATATTTAATCTAGATCATAAAATGAAGATTCTCCATTTCATTTTAAATGGAGAGGATCCTTGTCCATTTCATGCATGCCAGAGCAACAAGCGCGACAAGTACAAAAGCCACATCAACATTTAAATGCAAAAGCAATATAAGAAAAATATATTAATTAAGTTTAAAAGACATAAATTTTTTAATGATTGTTATAATATACATGATCAATTGCGATTGATATATAATAAAAATTGTGTAATGAACTCAAATGAAAATGATGTTACTCTGATCTCAACATGTCATATTATATAATAGTTGTGGAAAATGTTGAATCAACCGACCAAAAGCTAAAAAAACAATGAGAGCCAAAAATTCAAACACCTTAAGATAAAAGAGACTTTTGAAGGGATGGCTTTAAAAGGAGGCCACAGCTTTAGGGCACCATGCTTTGCCTTCGAAACATTTACAAAACTCCCCCTAAAACACCTCCACTGTCTATTTCATTCCTCCCTTTCCTTTTCATGTGGAAACGTGCCTGCCCTGTGCATTAAAGAGAAGCGTATGCATGCGGGAATATCAGATTAGGATTTCCACACTATGCGTGCACCACTATATTTCAGCTGCCTCCAATAAAGCTTTCCTATTTCTACTACTAGTAGAGTCTACTACTACATTTTTCTATGAATCCTATCTATGCATATATATATATACATATAGTCTCTCACTCTTCTACCTCTCCTCTCACAACCAAATTTCTAATTCAAAGATATTCATCCTCTCTTCCCACCATGTTTGCTGTTTTAAACTATGTGATGACAACACCCATCATTGTTTCAATAATCCTCCAGCCGAAGCAGCTTTGGCTCTTCTTCCATTTCATGATATGGATGGTTTGTGGTGGAGCTTCCAGCTCATGAAATTAGTGATCCTTTCAAGCCAAGAATCATGAAATGAAGCTCATTCAAGGGAGGGGAATCAAGCGCTCCTGGTCCGAAATCACCAAAATCTATTTATTTTCTATTTTCATATATATTTTGAGTTTTTGAGTCTACCAAAATTTACAAGAATTGTGTCTCTTGTAATGTTTAGTGTAGTACCCTTTTCAATATAGCATGAGTGAAATAGAGAGAATTATGTTCTATCTAGTATGTGGCGAATAAGTAGATCGATTGTAGGGGATAATGGTAGTATTTATGTATTGATTAGAGCTAGATGAAAGTAACGTGTGCAAGTGATTGATGTAATAAAAGTTTCATGTTATACTGAAATATATATGTTGCCTGAATTTATCAATTATCACTTCAACTGGTTCTCATCAGTCTTTTCATTCCGTGTTGCACTGTCACCTATCTATATATTTGTTGAAACAGGTGGAAAAGATCTTCTATATTAACTATTGAAGCATGAAGAGTATTTTTCCTATAGCTACTACGATGCAATATGGTTTTAAATTACATTAATCGTACAAATTTTTCATGCATTTTCAGTGAGAAAATGAATCTATGTTAGGATGGACAAATGATTATCAAAAAAAAATATATGTTAGGATGGACAAAAGTTGGGCAGGTTGAAATATCTGAAACTAGTGATACTTGTCGAAGGGTCCTATTCAAAACAGACTGTTAAAAGGAAAAGGGCAGGTGAACTACTGAGCTTTGCTTTTGGCATGCATGCCACTGGAGGGACTGCTGGTCTATTTTAGGTGAGAATCGGGATTATATGCTCAACTTTTAGATTAGGCACTAACTGAAAGCAAATTGAAAAAAGTACTTAAATATTTTAAATCTAATAAAGTCTCATATCATTTAAATTAATGAGGTTGCACAAGATATATATTTGAATATGTAAAATTTAATATGAATCATAAAATAAATTCATAAATGTTGAAGATCATTTTCTAGTTGGTGGCTACGTTGTTTGTAGCTTTGGAGGCTTTTTATATATATATATATATATATAAGAAAAAATGTTATAAGTAATAAAAGTTTATTACGAAATATTTATAAACTAACGTGTCAATGAATATGATTGATGTTTTATTAGTAGATAAATTAATTTTTTGATTAATTTTTTATTCTCATATTTAAAAGTTGACAATTTAGTTTATAAAGTCTATATAGTAAGATTTGTAATATTTCTAACATCACTATTTTGCTATAAATTGTTTTAAAGTGTATTTGGCTGCTCTTGCTGATCCCAAATTATGTTAGGGGCTAACTCCACTGTTTAACCTTTGACCCCCTGCTGTCAACTACTTCGTTTACACCAAACCCTCAAATTGAATGAATCTTTTTTTGATTTAAACGATAGATAAATTGAATGAATCTTCAATATTTTATTAGTGAAATTGTACTATATTAATTTAGTAGGTACTTTTTGATTTCTAATTTATCTTGCTTTGCTTTAATCATGAGAAGTGTAGGTTGACTATGGATATATGTGTCGTGCCTACTGATCCCTTGGCAGATTCCAGCTACGAGATCTTATATGCTCAAAGCATAACTTTGTTGACAATAATCATTCATCTCTTTTTCCTTTTCTATTAACTTAATGATAACTAATAACTAAAGTGTCAATTTGTGCACAGGCTTTTCTATTAAGGCAATTAAGAAGCGTGATTTTATCTGTCACAGTGAATCTCTTTGTTATTAAGCTTGAATATTGATTCAGAAGAGGGAACAATATCTCTTTCTTGGTTGATGCAAAATTCTTTGTTGAAGGCTTAGTGCTAACAAACTGACATGAGGGTCAAAAGTCCCACACTTATAAAGCCTTTATGGTTGGTGCTTGTCCCTGACCATACAGAGTCTATGATTTTCGGTGTTATGTGCACATGTTATGTTCACAAAAGTTGTACAAATGGTCCTTCTTCCCCCAATGATTTTGTATTTAAAAACAAAAACAAAAAAAAGCTATTGGGAACTAATAGTTGCCCGATCAAATCATCTCTTATAACATTTGTTGGGATTATGGATTTGTGAGAATTAGATTTTTTTTTTTTTTTTTTTTTTTTTTTTTTTTTTTTGAGATATGATAGAAATTCTAATCTAAACTCACACACACGTATATTTTGAAGATCCCAGGGATCGAACCCACACCCTCATAGAGGGGGGCTTTTTAGGGAAGGGATTACTACTGGACCGAATACCCAAGTGGCGTGAGAATTAGATATTAATACCTTGAGAAGTCTATATATTATAATTTTTTGTCAAATATACGAATGAAAGAGATAATGGAATGAAGCTTATAAGTTTTAGATATTAATCCAAAGCTCATCTTGAATGGAATATTAGTGTGATTGTGTGTGAAACACAATGGGATTTGACATTGTCCATAATAATTGAAAAATACCACAAAATCTAGACACTTGTTTTTGGCTCAATTTTTGTTTTTTTTACTTAAAAAAGAAAAAAGAAAAAGAAAAAAAAAAAGAATAGGAAGAGGTTGTGCACCTGTGAGGCCCACCAAGAATGAGAGGGGTGCTACATATGCTGATCTCATAGAATAAGTTTTTCCATCCACGGCCCAAGAAGGCAATCCAAGCAAAACACTTGAGCTAATTAATCTTTAATGACTCCCGGAAGTTGTTGGAAAACCTGGCAGGTTGTTGAAGCCTACATTGCATTGGTTTGGGCCTGTTCAAAGTTTCATACCCAAATCAAATGAGGCTTCGACCCTTTCCCAAAGTAATACCAGTGCATTGTATGTTGCATGCCTCGTCACTAAATAAACCAGGGTAAGAAATGGAGGCCCACTGTGCCCAGTGCCAGCTCAAGACCTAGGCCACTGCCCATCTATCCTAAAACATTTCTAAGGGTCCTAAAGTTCCAATTATAAAAATGTCCCAAAAATAATAAGATGGTAATTGATTTATTTTATTTTATTTTTTTAAAGAAAAAAGTAAAGATGAGTTTTGTATTTTTTTCCTCTACCTCCAAATATTTACCTAATAAAAATCTAATTTAATTGAAACCTTAAATTAGTTCAATTAAAAAATATATATTTAATTGATATTTAAATATTAAGAAAAAAACTCGCTTAAATTTTTCACCTTTAAGTCCTAAATATATTGAGCTGGCGGTAACTGTGCCAGCCTGAATTTTGGAGAAAATTTGTACTCATGTATGGTGTATGGCACTCACTATAAAACGTGCACCCAAAAAATGCTATAGAGTATTTGTTTTTTTTCTGAAATATTGTAGAGAAAGGGTGGATTTGAACCTGAGCGTCTTTGTTGAAAACTTCAGACAATATCATGGATTTATAAGGCTTTGGAAGGCTATAAAACGATGTATTAGTATTAGAAAAAGCAAAATAGTTCCAATTTGAGAAATCTCGGGAGTTATTTTTATTTTATTTTTTTGATGTAAAAACGGCATAATAATATTATTAGAAAAAATTATGTATAAAAAGTATACCTAACAAAGAGAAGGTGCCAACTAGAAGAGGCAACCATCAGGAGAAAACCAAGAAAAGGGACTAAATCACCATAAAAATATAGATCCAGCCCAAAACAAACATATTAATGGTAATAACAACAAAACGCCACATAAAACCCCAAAGAACTTAAAGGTTTTGCCCTCTTCCTGGAATATAGAGCTCTCTTACACAGAACTGCATAAATGCTCTAAAAACCTCCACTCCTTGACTGCTTGGACCTGTTGATAAAGGTCCATTCCACACTGTATCAAAGTTGAATGGCTCATAACGTTTTCCCCCACCCATCTTGCATTTCTATTGTTCCATAAAAGCCAAGAGATGATGAATATTAGTTCAAGGACAATTGATTCTGTTTTAAAACCCAAAAAATCAAATCCTTCCACGTTGCATATTGATGTTCCAACACGCTTGTTATGCCTGGTATCATTCTCTAAACTGATTGCGCTTCCAAACAAGTCCATAATACATGAATACCTGTCTCAGGTTCTTTTTCGCACAATTCACAAAGAGTATGTAGAGCTAATTTTCCTTTCAAATAAATTTACTTTAGTAGGTAAAATATAATGTAGTGCTCTCCAATTGAAAACTTTAATTTTATTAGGGAAGTTTGCTGTCCAAATTGCTCTCCAGATAGCTTTAAAACTATTAGGATTGGAAGGCTCTTCCACCTCAACTTTAACCCGTTGCTTCAGAAGAAAGTAATCACTTTTAACAATGTACTCTCCAAATTTGGCTCCATCCCAAATAATTTTGTTGTGAGGATCATGCAGGTTTAGGGGTATGGTTTTGATAATGGATGCTTCCTCAGGTAGGAATTGATTATCAATCAAATCTCTTTTCCATGTCTTTGTATTTTCATCGATAAGATCACAAATAAAATTATAAGGAGTTTTCTAGGGTTTTGGTGAGATTACCTTAAATGTGCTGCGCTTTGGAAGCAATTGGTCCTCCCAGATTTTGATCTGGCTACCATTTCCTATCTTCCAACGAAATCCAAGTTGTAGAACATCCCTAGCTCTCATGATACTTCTCCAAGTGTGTAATGCATTTGAAGACAATTTAGCATTAAGGAAAGTGGAAGTAGGGAAATAGTGGGCTTTAAGCACTTGAAATAAAAAGAGAAGACTAGCCAATCAACAGCTTCCAACCTTGCTTTACTAATAATGCCAAATTAAAAATATGTAAGTCACGAAAGCCTATTCCGCTTAGTTTCTTTTCATTGCACATCTTTTTTTTGCTCAGTTTTCATTGCACATCTTCTTTACATTGCTACCTGGCAAGTGTATAATCAATACCTTGTTGAATTAAACTATGGACATGACCTTTAACCCAATTACTTTTGAAATCAGGCTTCAATTCTCCAGTTTTCTTGCATCCCATTGGTTCTCTTGCTTCTCCTCATCTGTCAATTCTTGTGTCTTTTATTTATTTATTTTTATTCTTTCTTTCTATTAGCCAAAGCTTTTCTTAATGCCAAAATAAAAGCCATTTTTCCATCATAAAAAAAATGGTACTTCGTTTAATAGTGATATATATATATAGTAGTGTCCAAATGGAATTTTCTACTACTTTTTTTAATCAAGGGGAATGTTTATGTCCCACCACAATCTTTAATCTTTTGGAAAGGTCCCTTTTTTTTCCTATGTGTAATGCACCGCCCATTGTTCACGTTCCCTGGACAAAGTCACCTGGCCACCACCACCATCATTCACACTAAGCAACATTTTCTCCAAACTATAATCTCATGTGGACCTGTGGTCATGCCCTTGTCTACGTTAGGTTGTCCCATTATTTGAGACTTTATTACTACTTGTTTGTTTTTTCCCCTCCTTTTCGTTTATATTAATTTCATTAATCACTCAATAAGTTCCTCTATGACTATGACTTGTTAGGGACCATTGGGTCCTGAAAAACTTGGACAGTTTTGAAATAGCGTTGAATTTAATCATGATGGGCCTATGGCGATGATGGGCAAAACTTTTAAGAAAAAAATGCTGACTCTTGCCTAGAGCTCTATCTTTGGTCTCAATTTAAATAGCTTAGAACCAAAAGAGAATTGAATTTTAGCAAAATGGGTTAAAATTGATGAATCTATTCAACATGGACTAGTTTGGTATGTAGACACTTGATTAAGAGAATATGTGGGACTGTAATAGCATTCTAAAAAGGAAGATTTTTATAATTATACTATGATGACAATTTTTATTTTATTTTTTGAGTTAAAATGATGACAATGTTTTCTACAAAAGGGAAAAAGAATGTAAGCAAAAGGTCTTTACAAGAATTTCCTTGTGTGCACGATTCCTTAAGGATGAAGGAAAGTCATATAGATTTTTCTGTGAACAGAGATTAGAAACGCAATAAAGTTGAATTGTGCCGATAAACAAAGTAATAAAGTTATTATGCTATATATATATATATTATTCTGCTACCAGTTTTTCTTTCTGTAAAATACTTGCAATCACGGTTTGCAAAAAAGTTGCAAAGTTAATGACACTAGGCCACAAGATCCGCAATGAGTATTATTTTATTTTTAGGCCATGATAAGCCTTAGTTTTAAAACAAAAAACTATAAACTGTCTAAAAACTAGGGAAATTATTAGGAGTTAGGAAACAAATAAAAAACATAAAGTAACAAAAACACATTGAAGATAATTTTTTTAGTAATCTAAAATCTTACCAAACAATTACTCGTGAAGCAAGGTTAAATATTGTTTGAGTTGTTTCTAAAAAAAATGGAGCTTATGTGAAACTCATGTAATGTCAAATATTCTTCGCAATAATTATTTATCGTGTGAGACAAAAAAAAAAAAAAAAAGTTATAATTTTGGATTTATTTTTTTTAAAAGAATAATTATAATTTTGTTCACTTTTTTAAAAGCAAATATGCCAACAAGAAGTAGCGAGTGATGAAAGTAAAGCATGAGAATTGAATGAATTTATGAAGGAAAAAATCCTATATATTCTGTGAAAATGACCTGTTTGTTTAGTAGGAAAAATCGGGGATTTTTCGTTTGATGTGAAATCTGAAAAGAAATTTATAAGTATACTATTTGTTGGAAGATTGAAATATAAATATTTTGTAGGTATACCACGTGTCAAGCATCAGATAAGTAGCTTTTGTGTGTCAGAGAAAGGCTTTTCACATTGTCATAGACTCATAGTCATAGAGAGGAAAGGCAGTATATGAAGTAAGCAAAGGACACAACTCCACCACCATATATCCATCAAACTCAAGAGATTGTGAAAGAAAGTTCTCTTATTTTCTTTCTCTCTGCCTCTTTCTTCTTTATTTTTTCTAAGCTGAGCTAACAAATTCACAAGCCAAATTTGTCCCATTTCTCTGTGTCCCTCACCAGAGTCTTACACTACTGCTTGCTGTTACACACTGACTGAAGCCATGGACTTTGACTTCAAAGCTTACAAGGTCCACTCTGCCAAGCACTTCTCTACTGTTCAAGCTGCTCGCATTCACTCTGGTATTTTTATTTTTTGTGTCTTTTTCACTTGTTTTACTTCTGGGTTTGATGTGTGTGTGTGTGTGTTTTGTTTACATTGTTTTTTTGGAAGTTTTTTTTTTTTTTCTTATTTGGGTATGTGGAAAGTGACAGTTTTTCCAAAGTTTTGAGATTCAATCTTGTCTCAAGTTGTACATTTTACCACCAAAAACTGTTTTTTTATTTTAATGGAATTTTGTTTCTGGGATTTTGGATTGGTTATGGATTTAATCGAAAAAAAGAGAGAGGAGGTTTTTCATTTTTCACGTAGTCCCATGTTGTCAGAACTCAGAAGACCTTTCTGTCTTGCTTTTGTTAATTCTTGAAAATGAAAATTCTACTTTAATATTTTTTTAATATATATATGATTCTAATGGAACTATTTTGCTTGAATTATCAATCGGTTTAGTGTTTTTATATGTTTTTTTTTTTTTTTTTTTTGAGACAATAAGTCTAAATACATGGAATTTTATTCTCAATTATTACTACTGGAGAATCTCAATAGTTTCTGTTTATAGTTTCTTACCATATGTAGCACTCTAGAATCTTAGGTTTGCCTAGGGACTGTGTAAGATCTTGAATAAGAGGCTTTGATTAATTAGGCGGCATGAGAAAGTTTTATTAGGTTGGAGGCTAATCAACTAATCACCCAAAGGATGAACATAGTGTGCAAAAACAGTTAGAGGAGATCAATAATGATCTGTTAACACTTTAGAAGTCTATGGATGGGCTTAGGAAGAAATTGGTGAAATTGAAGAGCATAAGAAATACTTTATCCAAGTCTTCTGGTTCCGGCACACTTGAAAATCAGCCCGAAGATGAGGATGATGATTTGATTGAGAATTCGTCTCAAGGTGTGAGAGCAAAACGCGTTATAATTGTCGAGATATAAACAGATTTTATAGTCATGGGTTGATGAATTCTAGAATGAAAGATGGTTACTTTTTAAGTATTAACCCCTTCATGATAGAGTGTTGTTTAGAGATAAGTAAGCGCATGCAAGGTTTTCTTGCAATATAAGTTGGTTTCTTAGGAAAGAGATAAGTAGTGTCTGTCCCAAGAAATTGTTTCCGGTTTAAATCATGGGGATTGGGGTATAATGCAGAAGAGTCGAATCCCTTTCTCTGTTTTCTTTGTCTATTTATTGGTTTATGTTTCTCTCTCTCATATTCATTGTTTACATGTGTAATATCTATATGTGGAATTGTGGGTTTTGTTTTCTTTTAGATATATCTCTGTTGTGGTGACTCATTGGTCCTAGATTGTGAATGTTGTGTCTAACAATTCCTTTTTTTTCTTCTTTTTCGCCTTCCGAAACAGAGAATCACTCAATATTCTATGAATCAGAGGGTGACGATGATTCAAGAACTTGTTTTCCATGCCCCTTCTGTTATATGGACATCGATGTATCTGCGCTCTGTAGCCATTTGCAAGAAGAACACTGTTTTGACTTTAAAAATGCAGTATGTGCTTTTCTTTACTAAATATGCTGCATCCTCATTCATCATTTCAATGAAAAATAACTAAAGTCATTCAGGGTTTATGAAATTGAAAAAATAGGGACAAATGCATGTGAAGATTATGAAATATTGCGTGTGTTTTATTTAGATTTTTGTTAAGATTGAAATGCTTCAGTGTTGGTATCTCAGGTTTGTCCTTTGTGTGCGGCAAATCTTGGGAAGGATGTGATTGGGCATTTTATTTTGCAGCATGCAAGCCTTCTAAAGGTATTGCTCCAATTCTGGTTTGCCATGTTATTTATAGATTTCGTATACCATCTCTTTTAAGGCATATATTCTGCTTTGTATTTAACAGAAAAAGAAAAATGTTTCTTTGCAGCGAAGAAGAAAATCTGATAAATCTGGCTTCTATAGTGCTAATTCAGCAATGCTCAGCAAAAAGCTCCCAACACATCCTATGGGAAACAAACATGATTCTACACCTGATCCACTACTCTCATCGTTTATCTACAATATGCCTTTTTTGGACCCTAAAAGTATCCCTCAAGATGAATGCTTTAGAGACGATGCCTCCACCGCGTCTGATGTGAAAAGGTATACTCCTTTCTGTTCAGACTTATGGGGTGGTGGGTTCTATTAGGAAATGCAATGTAAAAACTATTAAAATCTTAGGATGTAATCAGTGTTGGTAAAAGTGCACTTGATGCGTGCTTAAGTGCAAAGATCTAAGCTCAAAAGCCCTAGTGCTTTTCGCTTCTAAAGTGAGGCACATTCAAAGAAGCATGCCTAAGGCGCACTTTTTCAATAAGCTTAAGGCGCCCTTTTTTGCGCTTTTTGTATTACTTTGAAAAAAAACCCCAAATGTAAATTGTAGCCATCTGATCTTGATAATATTGATATAAACAGTTGATTTGGTATATAGAAGTCAGTTTTATGGTATGCTAATATTCACTTAAACACACCCCTCCACCTATTCAAATTCTAGAAGTCTTAGAATACCTCATTTCCCCCCCATTTTTACTCCCTAAAGTTCTCTGTATGATTTAATTTACTTAGTTACTTTAGTACTTAATGTTGAACAAAAGAATTTATTTAAAATGTTATATTTCAATTTATATGATTATTTAACCACTTGATTGTTGCATTGCCCATTAATAAATGTTTTATAATTTATTTCATTATTTTTTTAAAATGTGCGCTTCACTTCAATCAAGCATGCACTTGTGCTTAGGCTCTAGGAGACCTTTGTGCTTAAGTGCGCCCCGCGCTTTTACCAACATTGGATGTAATATGAACCTTAATAATGCTGATTAAATATATCAATGATGTAAGTTATTTAAGTTCCCTTGTCCATCATTAATTTATTAGATGAGACTAAGGCATGGTTGTTGTTGTATGATACACTCGATGAAATTTTTTCACTTAATGTGATTGTGTTTTAAATTACAACTTCTTCTAAAAAAAGTATCATATGCGATTCTAAACTGACTGATTAAAATAAAAGAAAAAAGTGTTTATCAAGTATTGCTCATAATTAATCTATTTACATTATGTTATTGAACTTTTCTTTGTCTACTAAGAAATATCAAGGAGATTACTGCAGTGGTAGCTAAGTCCAAAGACCATAATGTGTATTTCAGATTCATTAAATATTAATTGCTGGCACCTGATAAATTCATGAATTACCAGAATAAATAGCGTTCCCTTCCTTTTTGTTTCTTATAACTTGTTCAATACTATTTCCAAACTTCATTTGCAAGATTAATAACAGTAACCTGAAATATAAAGTTTTCCTCCTTTAGAATGATGTAATATCCAATTAAATGCAAGGTTATAAATTTGTATCTCTCTTGCAAAGGGTGATCAAGTGATCATAAAGCAATATCAGTTATTAGAGTGGCGTAGGGGGAACTTAAAAAGTAAAAAAAGGTGCTTTTGTTGGGGCGGGGTGGGGGGGGGGGGGGGGGGGGGGTTGGGGGGAAGGCCTCCATTAGCCCCGTGTAGTTTGAGGGGAGCACAATTTGATAACTAATGTTTTCATTGTTTGAAGTTTAGTCTTACCATTTATTTACAACTTGCTAATTCTTAATCTGTTTGCAGTGAGGCTTTAAGTATTTTCATCTGCTCCCAACTAATTTCATCTCAAGTTTCAGAAAAACTTTGTGAAGATATCTTGCCCCCATTTTGTTCCTTATTTGGTTGCTTTACCTGATTGCTAATCACTGAGGGCCTCTACGGCTCTACCCTTTTCTTTTGTTAAGTTATCCGGTCAATCGGGGCTTGATTCTTTAAATTCCTCTCTGTGTGTGTGTTTTTGTTGAGCACTATCAAAGGGTATCCAGAATTTTTGTTTCTATTTCTTCTTCTCTAGTTGTAAGACTTAGTTTATTAGCTTAGTTTCAGTTGATTGTGGTCTGTAGGGTTTGTAATAACCAGCAATCGACAATTTAGCATTGCTTCCACCACCTATATTGGAAATCATGACTTTTTAGTCATTTCACTTCTTCAGTTGATGCTTTAACCGCCAGTGTTTAGGAAGTGGCCCCTTAACTTTTCATCTCTGTCACTCATATGGCTTGAATAAACACAGTGACGTCTGTCTGCTTGTTTATCTGAACTTATTTTATCGGCTAATCACCTGTTTCAAAAAGTGGAGCAGTAGGGAATCTGCCTAATATCGTCATTTTCTGCTATTTCTTGATGTTAATGTGATAGATTGGATCCTTTATTAATTTTTTTTTTTTTTTTTAAAATTACAATCCCTTTGTCGGTCTATATACATTCGAATAAAACATGCATATTTTGCAGCTCTTTCTGATTTTACTGAAGCCTCACCTGCCGTTCATTCATATCCTTCTAGGATGACTTTAAACTACTCTGCAACTTCACTTGATTCAGGAACTACTATTTAGGCATTTGGATTAGGAAATGATGCATGATTGGTGAAAAATAATAGATACTTGCATTTACGAGAATAGAATACGATGCTAGGATGTTGATGATGCTTCTTTTTGTGCAGCATCGAGCCATCTTCACTGCATGAAGGTCATGAACAGGATAAAGAAGAGAGAAGGCAGAAAGCAGCTTTCGTCCAAGAGTTGATTATGTCAACCATTTTCTAAGAAACATCCCACTTGTTTGGTGAAGCTCAGAATTACCCAGAAGATGCAAAGGTTGCTTCATGTATCAGTTGGCAATGACCCGATTTCAACAGGCACTAGGTTTTTCTATGGTGCATAATTTTAGGATATAAAATAGTTTCTATATTAGGTAGTCTAGAAACTGAAACTTGGTCTGGAAATGGCAGACTAATACATCATGACAATGATATCAGCTTCATGGAAGGCAGTGAATTTGTTATCAACCTATCAACATATGTTAATGAGTAGAAACAATGCTTTGTTGTGTAATCCCTTTGGATCCATTTCTACTCGTTTGAGTGGAAGTTGTCCATTGTTTTGATTTTCAATAAAGTTATCTTATTCATCAAAAAAATAAATAATGAGCAGAAACAATCGTTTCTAGTTATAAAGCTCTACTTAAATCTTTGATATCTAAATTCCAGGCTCAAATTTCATAGATGGTGGGGTTTGTTTGTTATTATCAAATGATTAGCTTCAAAATTATTTTAATGGATGAAAGCGAGGAACACAAAAATGAGATGGTAAATTCGATGTATTGATGACCCTAGTTGTTGGTGATTTGAATAGGATGGCTATATGTTTGATACTGACAAAGTTCATTCTTTAGAGTTGCCTCTGCCTAATAAAAAGCAAATTTAAAATGTTTTCATGTTCTTACTGACAAAAACTTTGATTATGACATGCCTATGATTATGAACTACATGGATTGGGACATTCCTGGAGTGTAGCATTATTCTATACAGAGAGATCATGAAATTGTGACAAGCTCATAATATTAAGATAGATAGAAGGCTTTTACAGGCTATTTTTTCCTGATCCTTGTAGTCTCATCCACTTAATTAAAAAATATGATGAGCAAGCCTTTTGCTGGCCTACTACTGAGTGCTGGCAGATAAAACTGGATAAAAAAATTCCTAGTTATGTGAAATGAGAAATCTGAAAACATTTCCAAATAAATACTTGGTGCAACCGCAATTGCTTCCCACTCATCTTCATTTGTGATCAGAAAGACAATGAAAGAAACAGGAAAGATTGCTGTGGAAAACTAGTTTTGATTCGATTGGGCTTGAGTTTGGCAATTCAATGATGCACACTGGGATAATCTTGTTCTTAAGCAATTAAATTTGGGTTACAAGCCCATTACAATATGCAAGCTTACACATCATCAGTCATCACCCCAAAAATAAGACTAAAAACTAAAAGAGATGGGTTTTGTCTGCCTCATCTTGTCTCGCCTCACCTTATCCCTCTTAGGACTCTCATAGTCGGGAAATTACCATGTCATCAAACTGATTTGGTACTCCCAGGCTCCCAGCCAATAAAATGGCGACATATTCTAACATAAATGATGGCTGCCAACTCAGAATAAAAAATACTAATAGAAGTCATAGAACATTTAAACCAATGGACGGAACATTCAAGCTCATCAAAACTTTTCAGAATGAACTGGTTAGAGTACAAGTCCCAACCCTTACCGCTATCCCTCACAATCTTCAATGTTGGAGGATTGACGAAGAGTGATGGGATTGGAGATTTGGTTTAATGGTTTGGAGGTTTGAGAAATATTCGTTATTTCTTTTGGGTTAGCCATGGGAGGATTAGCTCGAGGTATTGGAGGAAAGCTGTAGTTGGGTTGTTACCTTCTTGTTGATATTCATTGTTTTGGGAACTTCTTTTTTTTTTTCTTTTTTTTTGGTTCCCACATGAGATTAATGAGAAGGACTAGGAGTTTGTTGATGATTCATAGAGAGAGGTGGCTCTTGGGTGCCAAAGATTTTGGATGATGTACTCTCTGTAGGAAAAGTGTTTGATATGTTGTCTAACTGAACAATAACATGACTTAGCAAGCTTGGAAGAAGAGGACAATGAAGAACATTTTGGGTCAAATGGGGAAACTACTAGAAACAAACCTACAAAAAGTCGAAGAAATATTATTATTATAAACTTAATTTAATTATTCATGCGGCGCTGGGTTTGGCGTGTCAAAGTGAACAAACACCAACTAACTTAGTCTCTTTTTTTCCTTATATATTATGTCAGGATGTTTCCTCAAATGGCTTGATTTTATTGGCCGGGAGTACCCAATCAGTTTGATGACGTGATAGTCCGGGACTACCTAATAATTTCCCCTCATAGTATCATTGTCGCTTCTCTCATTTCTCTATCATTAATGTTAAAACCATCTCATTAGAAATGGAAAAATGTCTCCACCCAACCCTGCCCGAAATTGCCCTGCTCCAGCTTTGGACGGGTTTTCTACGTCCTAAAATGAGGCAAGATAGGAACAGGACACTCATGATCTGACTTTTCCCCGTCGTCGTATTACTAACCTTAATATGACTATTAGGATTAGGTAAATTCCAACCAGCAAAGGAAAAAGAAAGAAAGAAAGAAGACTACTATCACTATTGCTTTAAACTACGACAATTGATTACTGATTGTTCCGAACGCATTGCGTTAAACCTACAGTTGCAAGGCTATCATCAATTTCATGGTCGAGTAAGAACTCCAGAAACTAGATAAACCAGGAAAGATCCGTAGTTTGGTGCCTAAATGGCAAATGCTAACGCTGTCTTTGAAAGCATTGCTTTTCAAGAGAGCCCTCTTCAATGTGCGAGGTCACCAGATCCATTTTCTTTCTTTCATAATGTAATAGACTGAATTACAACTATAAAGGGGCAGTCGTTTCCTTATGACCAATCAAATGTGACAATTGCAATATGGAATTAACAAGCAATCTCTTGAAGGGATTTTCTACCTTAGCTTTTTACCATCATTTATCCTATTGCAGAAATTTCAGACTAAAGTCAATACTTTCAAAACTAGTACTTTATTAAGGGGAAAACATACTTACCAATGTTTCAAGAGCAATTCTGCTTTCTAATGGAGAGATAAATGACACTTTCACATAGGCAATATGACAAAGGAACATTTTGAGTGGCACCTCTAGAGCAAATGCAACACATCTTCCAAGCAGGTGATTGTGTAGATTGAAGACAAAACAAAACCCAGATCTTACATGCGACAATGCACTTGGCATGTATACAGCATGATTATCAGGTTGCTTGCCTCAAATGGCTTATCTTTTCTAAGAACTGTACTACAACTACAAAGTCAAAGAAGAAAAAAAGCCAGAAAGGAAGTACTCAGACACTGCTGTAATACCAAATTTTAGCCTCCAAAACCAAGTTCAAGGAAAATAATAATTGTGAAAAAATGCTGAGCCCTGGAGACAAGCTACTTTTTCTAAAGGGCTCAATGAAAGTTTGAACATATATCCTCTTCAATCAATACCAAAAAGAAGCAAAAGCCACAAGTCATTTTCCCTTCCCTTGATCAACGTCGAACATCAACCTCAACTAAGAGAAGGGTGGCACTACTTATCTGGCAATCAAAGCCAATTCTGAAAATTCATGTATTCCAAATGCAGGTAAAAGAAACAATAATGGAAGATTCTAATCAATGAAGATTTAATTTAAACTGTTTTTATTGGTAATCACAAGCACCTGGTGGGGTATTAAACCCACAATATCAGCCTACACCTTGTGAGAAGGTACCATTTTAACTAAAATTCATGGGCATTTAACCTAAACTGGACATCATGATATAACAAAAGAATTTTAAAAAGGGACTTTATCATTCGTGTATGCATTATTAGGGAAGTATTTGCAATGCTATTTTTTATTTCATGAGCATAGAGAATACCACCTGAAAAATAGTACCAGCTTGCTAAAGTGAGAAATGCATGTCAGTTGTCTGAGAAAAACATCTCATATTTCCACACAAGCAAAAGTTCTAGAAAGTCACTTTGAGTAGCTCACCAGATGAAGAACAAGATTAATCAAAAGTAACATTAAATCATCACAAAAATATCGTCTGACTAGGCTAGACATGAGCACAAAGCAAAAGAAGAACAAACCTAAAAAAATATATATGACATTGGATAGATCAAAGTTTCGTTAAATGGCAAAGCTAATTGCATAAATGTTGAGAACGAGGATGTCATTTTGCCACCACTCAAAAAGTGAAGAGCATTTCTCTATCGCGCACATTCCAAACCTTCTTCTTATCATTATCACTCAATGATGGACTGAATAACACCAGCTCCAACAGTCTTCCCTCCTTCTCTGATAGCAAACCTCATTCCTTGCTCACAAGCCACAGGCATAATGAGTTCCACAACCATCTTCACACGGTCCCCGGGCATAACCATCTTCGACTCCTCATCTTTATCATTCATAATCGTAGCCACCCTCCCGGTCACATCAGTAGTCCTCATATAAAACTGCGGCCTATACCCTGCGAAAAACGGCGAATGCCTACCGCCCTCTTCTTTCTTCAACACATACACTATTGCCTCAAACTTAGTATGAGGAGTAATCGTTCCCGGCTTAGCCAAAACCATCCCTCTCTGTATATCAACCTTCTGAATACCTCTAAGCAACAACCCAACATTATCGCCAGCCATAGCGTCATCAAGAATCTTCTGAAACATCTCAACACCAGTCACAGTTGTACTCCTAGTATCCTTCAAACCCACAATATCGACAGTATCTCCGACCTTAATCAGACCTCTCTCGACACGGCCCGTGGCGACAGTACCACGACCCGTAATCGAAAACACATCCTCAATAGCAAGCAAGAAAGGTAATTCAGTTTGTCTTTGTGGGATTGGTATATAACTATCAACAGAATCCATAAGTTCATAAATCTTATCGACCCATTCATTGTCACCACGTTTGATACTAGGATTAGCCACTAAAGCTTCTAAAGCTAACAAAGCGGAACCAGAAGTGATAGGAACATCGTCACCAGGGAATTCATAAGAAGAAAGTAACTCACGCACCTCTAATTCAACGAGTTGAAGTAACTCCTCGTCATCGACTTGGTCTTGTTTGTTCAAGAACACGACCATGTTTGGAACACCCACTTGTTTAGCCAACAAGATATGTTCTTTCGTCTGTGGCATGGGACCGTCGGCGCCGGAGACGACAAGAATCGCTCCGTCCATTTGGGCAGCACCGGTGATCATGTTCTTGACGTAATCGGCGTGTCCGGGACAGTCGACGTGTGCGTAGTGACGGTTCTCGGTCTCGTACTCGACGGTGGCGGTGTTGATGGTGATACCACGCGCGCGTTCTTCAGGGGCGGCGTCGATTTCGTCGTATTTCTTGGGGGCGCTGTTGCCCATGGAGGCAAGAGCCATGGTGAGTGCGGCGGTGAGGGTGGTCTTGCCGTGGTCGACGTGGCCGATTGTGCCGATGTTGACGTGGGGTTTCTTGCGCTCGAATTTGCCGCGGGCGGCTCTGACGGTGAAGCGGTGACGAGTGTTGGTGGAAGGGGAGGTGGGAGTGAGGTGGAGGATGGTGGAGGGGTTGAGGAAAGAGGAGGAGAGGTGGGATTTGGGTTTGGTTTTGGGGAGGGAAATGGTGGGGGAAGAAGGGGAAGGGGAAGGAGGGGAGGCATAGGGGTAGGTGTAGGTGAGTTTGGAGGAAGCTGAGGAGATTGCTGCCATTTTTGGGGATTGGAATTAGAATTGGAATTTGAGAGAAGAGAGTGAGAGAGGGAAGGTTGAGAGAGTGAGAGTGTTATCTATTGGAAGACAAAAGAGGGCCTCATATCATGAGAGGAGAGGTTTATCCATTTTCTTGCTATGTTTTTGGTTTTGGGGTTGGAGGGACTAAGATGTGGTGAGGTGAGTGACTTGTGGGGGGATGTGGCTTCTGTGCAATGCATGTTGGATGCTGCCACTTGTACTTTTATATTTTTTTTTTTTTATAGTTAGGGTTGAAGAGGGTTTGAAATTGAGATTGAGGTTATTTCTATCTTTTGTATTTTTTTTTTCTTTAAAGGTTGAAGATAAGTGGATGGAGAATTACATGATTGGTTTAAGAGTAATGTTGAACTATATGATGATATCTAAATCCTTTTAGGAGGATGATTTTTTTTACGGAAATGACATTTTATAATGGTCTATGAAATTTAAAGGTGAAATGTTGTATTTAATGCAAAACACTCCTATTTCTTAAGTTTCAACAGATTTTGTAATAAGTGATTGGTAAAGTAAATGAAGGAGGTAGACCTGAAAGGCTTGGTCTAGACTAATTCTATCGTTAGGTTAAGTCCAATCAGATTGGAAAGATAACTCAATTCAAGACTTGAGATCTGACCAGCCAAAAGAAACAACATTGTTAGTCTTTACGAGTTTCTACTCAACCATATATCCTAATTTAACTACTCGCCTCGAAGAACATGTAGCATCCGACCTACATTGGAGGCCCACGAAGGTCAAACATGAAGGAGCCTATGCAATAAATATTTATTGCACCTATCAACCGTCAATCATATTAAATGCAATTAGACAAGAGCTAGCTCTCTACAACACTGGGGATAACAACCCAACCCCATATCAATAGCGCCAATCTGCGAGGATGAAAGGTTATCAAACCCACTATTGATTTTGGGGAGAAAATTTCCCTAGTCCATCAACCTAGTTCTATAATACTCTCATATGAAGGTATGCGCAAAAAACACTAGTGACACTACTATTTTTCTATCTCAATTTCCAGTACTTAATTTGATTGTTGGAGCTCCTTTGACCAACCCCGTTGGTTGGTCTCCAAAGTAGAGAATAGGTTTCTTATTTTTCTTATTAGATCTGTTTAGTTCAATAAACCAAGAGTGATGGCACAGAATCCTCCAATCAGGGTTCTTATTGCAATCCCATAAAATCCAATTTACCACGTACCAGTTACATCATCTTTAATTTTAAAGAGACTGATGGCTTAAGGAGAGAGTATATTACAGCCAATTTCTCCTCTCCTATCCTCTTTTCTTCTCTCCTTTTATCTCATTTTATTTGAAACATTTCCTTAAGTGCCAATCACCAAACAATTCCATAAAAATGTTGCAATTGAACTCATGGAAATCACAATTTTTTCCTTGCTAGTCGTAGTCATTAGCAAAAGCCATTTGGGGCTGATAATCAACTCGTTTGTTGTTAAAGCATCCCGTGGGTTTGTGGCTGGTGGGAAGTGAATTGACTAATAGTGATTTGCGTACCACGGTAGCCCACGAAGTTGGCCTATATTCCACATCTTTGATTCAGGTATTCATAGTTTTAGGAAACTAGTGTTTCCAAATCCACCGTGGAATAAATGGTTGACCAAAATGCTTGGAAATGCTAGGAGCCTAGGACCTCTTCTATAGTATCAGAACATTTACTCGTAAATCAATTCACAAGAACAAAGAAAATTGACAAACATCAAGGGCAAGTATTTTCATAAGGACCATAACATTATTTTGACAGTCCAGTAAATCATGAACAAGTAACACAAAACGTTTAAATGATCTATTTAGCTTAACTGAAAATTTCTGAAGCAACCCAAACTAATTAATAGAAACAAAGGAATTGTATGTACAAGTATACAATCGATAAATTTTGATAACCGGTATGAAACTATTAGTACAATGATGTGTAGATATCTTTAACGATGTGCAGATTTATAATGCACAGAGACATTATTTATCAGACCTGTCTCAGCTCAGCAGCATCACTTGATGTGTGTGAAATGAAGATTGTGCTCGATCCATGAGCTACTCTAGAAAGAAGATTTCTTCAACAAGCATGAGTCTCTGGGTCATAACTTTGCCGCATTGTCTCTCCATACAGCACCAAACACCCATATTTTATTTGGAATTCACAGAAGTGAACTCCCTGTTAAACACATCCAGCAGCATTATTTGCAGCTACAAACTCATGCTTCCCAACTTTATCAACATGTGAAAGATCTTCTAGCTTTATAGAATACATCAACAACATATGAACGATCATTGAACTTAACAAACTATCTTCTGCCCTTCCAAGACAAGTACAATTGTCTCTTTTCTGAAAAATTAATGAATTTTTCTAAACTTCTAATCAATGGCAAGTTGGAGAAGTAAGAAACACCACTTTTGATTTGTATAGGGCCTGAATCTTTAAAATGCTAAGTTTAGCATTGTGTCTCACTCTGCATGTTATAGTCAGGAAATTTTTGCTTACACATATTAAAAACCTTTTGACGGATCTCTAGAGAAAGTCCCTTTAAAATTTCCAATATGGCCAGTTCATGTTTCCTCTTCAAATCGTTTAGCTCCTCTTGCTGCTTCATTAACAGAGTCTCAAGTTTCTCAGAAATTTTCTTGACATCTTCTGATTCAAGATAGTTCTCTTCCAAAGGATAATTTCCATTGCTAGAACGTAGATCTGCAGCAGCACTATTGTTGTCAGCAAAGCGCAGATCAACAGGCGGACTAGCTACCTTCTCTTTGCTATTATTGTCATCATCAGAAACACACTCATCCTCAGGCTGTTCAAGAAAAGCATCAACACATGGTTTATCTGTGTCTTCATGGCAATCAGGAGAGTTTTCATTAAATCCAGTTGAGCTAGATCCGGTGGCAACCACATCCACCTGATAAGACAAGTTTGAGGGGCTAGACTTTACGGGAGAGCTTCCACCAAATGCCTTGGGTGAGTCAGACCAATACTTCCGGCCTGAAGGCAATCTTTCCAATAAAAGATTAACAGGAGAACGGGCAGAGTCATTCATGAAGGGATAAGCCTCTTCCTTGGCTTCAGATGCACAGCTATCAGGACTTGCAACCTCTCCAGCAAAACTATCTATGGGGAATTCTCTTGGTTCCCAATCTGGAATATGGGACCGGATTTCTGAGTCAATCATTTCAGCAATTGTTGAAACATCTTGATCAGTCAGGTCCAACTCCTCGACCATTTCACTAGCAACAGCAATTGCAGTGTCTGCCTCAATATCAAATGGGAAGTGGATATTGCGATAATGACCTGATCCAATGTGGAATTTTTTCAATTTAACAGCTGTGAATGCTAATCAAAATAACTTCTTCTTTTGGTTACAAATTAGAAGAACTAAAAAGAAACAGAGAAGGATAGACAACCTGAGGAGTCTGCTATTCGTAGTTTCAGAAATATCGTGTGAACATCTTTCCTCTGACCTTGAACTGAGAAATCCCTACTTATCTCAGTAGATGAATCCTCAGCACTTTTACCAATATCAACATGATCAGAACTGCCTTCTGTGTTTGACATGTCAAAATGTGAGGACAGAAACATAAAGGCCTTTTATCTCTGTAGAAAATACTAAAATTTACCTGAATAGTGGGTTTTGGAATGTAGAGAACGCCCTATACTTTCATCCTCATCTGATCGGAGAAAAGGATCCATTAGAAGTTCCTTGGCAGTCAAGCGTTGAGAGACTTCTGCTATACATTTTTCTATAAATGCTCTAACTGCAGGGTCTGTCACTTTTGCCAATGACGCTGGCTTTATTCCCTAGAAAGAAACAGAACTGATATGACAATCTAGATAGTAATGTAAAATTAATAATGTTTCTAGAAAAAGGAATTCCTCCCACTTCAAGGGTCTTTTCAACCTTTAAGACTTTTTACAATTCTTCAAATTGAACAGTTACAAAATAATTCAGGCCAAAAAATTAATCACAAATGTCAAAATGAAGTGCTGAGAAGATTTGATCAGATGACCCTAACTATATCTTTTCTCTTTCAATCAGACAACGATCTCACATTTCCATTGGAAACCATAAATCAGTTGGCTAGAACTATTTGAACTCTATAGACAAGAAGGTTTCATTCAGTTGGCTGCTAGAAACTACATCAACTCTCACTAAAATTAGGAGATAGCTCCTATGTGAGCAAAGTAAAGTGAGATCTCACAATGAGGACACATTTACTCAACAAAATACAAGGGCTGAATTGTCCAGAAAGTGGAGATCCTATTCAGTAATGTCTATTTCAGCTAATCGTAAACAAAGTTTCAGTTTTACACCATTTCAGAAGTTCCTATAATTGCCCATAATGGCAATGATAAACACCGCTGTAACTACTTCTACTATCAGTGCACTCAGAATGACATGGATTCTCTTCTTCCGAATTGTTCCATAAAATCCTAGAGCGTCTGGTCATGTAATTTGGTTCAAGCTGTACCTATCTCTACACTTTTTTATATATATATATATATAGGTAAAATGATTGTATTAAAAAACTGAACTCCCCTATGTGCATAAAGAATGCACAATGGGGAGAGAAGAAGTTACATTGTAGTCAAAGAAGGTAAAACAAGGCATAAAGAATCTAAAAATTCAGTAACTAAAGTAGCAGTAGTTAAACCCCCAAACCCTAGACCAATCAAACAATGAGTTAACAAAGGCACCCTTTATGTGATCCAACGAGCTAGCCTTATCCTCAAAAATTCGACTATTGCGCTCCCTCCAAATTGTCCACATCAAACACAAGGGGACTAAAATTCCAGACACCCAACAGGTGTTTCCCAAACCAATTCCTCCTCCAGACAACAGATCCAACACCCTGCTCACAATCACCCATTGTGTCCCAAAAGATTGGAAAACAAAGCTCCATAACTCAAAAGCTACACTAAAGTACAGTAAAAGGTGATCCACAGTCTCCCCATCACAATGACACATACAACACCACCCGGCCATAGCATACCCTCTACGCATTAAATTATCAAAAATGAGAATCCTCCCCCAAGCCACTGTCCAAACAAAGAACGAGACCCTTTGAGGTGCCTTAACAGCCCAAACACTCTTACAGGGAAACCGCACCCCATTCTTACCTTTCAAGGAAAAATATAAGGATCGAGAGTCACATACCCCATTCTCTCAAAGTTTCCATCCCAGCCCATCTGGACCCACACTAGAAGGAATATGAGAGTTAAGCAATTGAAAAAACAATGCGACTATGTCAACCTCCCAATCATTGAAGGCACGCACAAATGTGATATTCCAATCCTGCACCCCCTCAGGACTCAACCTCACCAACAAAGAATCCATGGTAGCAGCACACTGTGCAACTAGCAAAGAGCACAGGGAACTGTTCTCGCAGAGGAAGATCCCCACGAGAGACATGCGCAGTTTTATAAGAACAAAATTTTCAAGAACATAAAGTATGCACTTTGTACAGACTGGACTATCCAATGACAAAATGTGAACTTGTACTAACATATATATCTTTCTGAATTTGGATTTTCTAGAGCAGTATAGAATCCAAAGGATCCAATGTTCATAACATGTTACCATTTCAAAAAGACTTAGTTTTTCAAGATATACAAAAGCCCTAGAATATGACAAAGTCAAGCAATGTAAGAACATAATAGAATTTCGAAACAAACTACAACTGAAATAATAATTGAAATGAATCAAAGATTGGAAGGCCTTACTGATGTCACTTTCTTGAAAATTTGAGCTGCATTGGCACACTCGATATATGGGTACTCGAAGGTCACCAACTCTAGCAAGCACATGCCAAAAGAATAAATGTCTACAAGCTCATTGTATTCCTCTTCATAAAGCTCTGGTGCCATGAACTCCGGAGTACCTTATGTCACAATGACAATTACATTGCTACCCCCAGTAACAAAGCTTACACAAGAACTCTAATCTCAAAAGGAAAATAATAGATAATAATACAATCCTCACCAATGACACTATGAGCTGAACGAGCCTTGCGAAGAATGGCAGCCAGGCCCAAGTCACCAATTTTCACCTCACCTTGATTCCCATTGACAAATATGTTATCACACTTCAAATCTCGATGAATAACAGGTGGGTCATGACTGTGAAGGTAAAGAAGGCCCTCTAGAATCTGCCTAGACCATTTCTTCAATGCTCTCAAATCAACATGTTTATGTTTCCTTCGGTATCTACACAATATTCAGATAAAACCCTAAAATAAACAAAATTAAAATAGGAAACTAATAACCTAGTAGAATATAGAAACTCACTGCCGCAACGTTCCAGAAGTGAAAATCTCAGTAATGAAGTTAATACTCTCATTTTTTGTGTCAACCCATGAGTAGTAAAACTTAATTATGTTCTTGTGCTTCAAAGTTTGGAGTAAATGAACTTCCGAATATAGACGCCCCAAATCTTCAGAGTTCCGTAATAGATCCGCCACCTTAACCTGATTCCAAGCTACTTCAATTCCTTCCAATTCATCAAATGCTCGATATCTAAATTACCATATTCGGATCAAGGACACACAAATATTCCACAGACAATGCACCTACTAGCAAACTTTTTATTCAATAATATAAATTTTTGATAAGTCAATACTATAAATTCAGAATTAACATGGCAAATATAACAAAAGGATACACTTTCTTGAAAGCACCTTTACCTAGAACCTCTTTGTACTGCAAAATTGAACAAAACAAAACTCATCAATAAAGTTACCAAAACAAATCAAACCCAACTTGTACTTTTATTAAAACAACAACCATAGAGTCATAAATCAAAGAGAAATGAAGCATTGACTAATTTTCCAAAAAAGAAAAAAGAAGAAGCTAACATCAAGATTTGAAATTTTGAACAAATTGAATAGCAATTCAATTAGAAAATAGCAGCATAGATTAAAAAAATGAAATTTTGAATGAAGTAGAAGATTAAACTAACCCGACCATATCGACCAGTAGGATCAACCTGAACAAACTCGATGTCGGAATCATCTGGGTCTTGCTCGGACGACAAGTCCTGTGGCATTCTGGGCTCCAATCCAAGCACACACACCAAAATGGGATACCCAACACCTACTTCACTGAAATCCCAGATCAAAATTTCAAAAACTCAAACAAAATTCAAAGGAAAACCCGCGAAAATAAACCGGATTTTGAAGATTCAAATAATACCCAGAAGAGAAAAGCAACAAAGACTTATAATAAATCCTAGAGAGAGAGAGAGAGAAAAAAATAAAGTAGAAGTAGAAAGAAGAAGAAGAAGCGTGAGAAAGAGGTTTTTCGTCAAAGAGAAACGAGTTTAAAGGGTGAGCGAATCAGCCACACTAAGTCTAATTGACTCGCCATAATTCGTTTTTTCTTCTTCTTCCTTCCTTTCGATTTTGTGTGATAAAAGTTCGGATTTGCTCTTATCTGGGAGGGAGGGACCCACTTTCCCAAAATAATAGGCTTATGTTGTAGAGACATTGTGTGCCAGTTGCCACCTTTGCTAACTTGGGTAGGCCGTTATTTACATTTATGACAAAAGAAAAGAGGGGCCAAAAACTAAAGAACTTGCATTCTTCTTTCTTTCTTTCTATTTTTGTTACAGTCATGCATTATTCATTTTGACTCATTTCAGTGATTCAAAGAGAAGTAAATAACAGGTGTAAAAAAATTAAGCAAGATTATTTCCCTAACTCACGTGTTTTGCCAGCGTTTTTTTTGTTTTTGTTTTTTATTTTCTATATTCAGAAAGTATTAATTCAATGGAATCTTCATTTACGAATTGCATGTGATGAGTACAGAATGAATCATTCAAACTCACATTTTGATGAACGTCTTATGTGTTGTCGGAACATAAAATGTGACAATAATAGAACCGTAAATAAAATCTTGGCCATGAATCTCAGTCCATTGGAAACTGGCTAGTTGATAAAACAGAGCAAGAATTGATCCAACACAAACAGATACAACACAAATATTTTAGGTGGTTCGGCAACTTGCCTACGTCCACATAGAGATTTGTAATATATCTGGTATAGCTACAAATATAGTGAAATATTTTGTCCGGAGCACCTGAGAGACCTCTCTCTTAGGTCTCTTTTGTGGTTTTTCCGCCTTTTCTTCCCTTTTTCATCCTCCCCTGTACATTGTTTTCTTCTCCCGTTTTATAGAGTTTGTGTACCTAGAACATCCTAGAAACTAATAGAACATATTTTAGATATTTTATGAGATATTCTGTGAGATATTTGTGAGATATTTCATGGGATATTTGTGAGATATTTTGTAGACCAATTATATTTACCAAGTTGTAGAATACATGTGATGTGGGCTATAAAGTGGAGACCAAAATCCAACTTTGCTTCCTATTTTATTCCTACCCCTATATTAATTATAATTTTCGTTCCTCCATGTGTAATTAACACTTGAATGATTATCAAAAAAAAAAAATTAACACTTGAATAGCCTTGATATTTTTAATCAGCATATCAAAAGGAAATACTAGTAATAAACTATTAGTTGTTTTAAATGGAGAAAAAATCGTTTCAAATATTGGAGGATTATAAGATACATACTGTTTTTTCTTCTTCTTTCAAATACGTGACTTGGTACCTTTATAGTGCATGGGGTTTTAAGATCTCAATTCCTATGAGTATTTAAATGATACTTACCCAATTGGTAATGATATCAAGCATAACATGTAAGGTACTTACCCAATTTAATATTTTTTTAACGAACCAAAAATAGAAGAAAATATACAAACTACTTTATTAAGAGTTTTGTAATTTAATAACATTATTTGATTCTCTCATAAAAAATATTGATTTAGACGCGAGTCCTTGGCTCCTCCTCTATTTTTAATAAGAAAAAAGAAAAGGAAAAAAAAAGTCCCTTGGACTCCTTTGGAGCCAAGAATACTCATACGTGGGCAGTCTCACCAACTATTCAAAGAGAACGAACTGGCAATATGGTATCTTAATACAACCATGCAAGACTCATAATAAATAGGCAAATTGATATGCTGGCAAATGCACGATAAAAGTGGGATGAACATACAATTAGCTTTTATAGGAGTCAAATATTTCTTAAAAAAGTACTGCAATCATAAAACTTTTGCACCTTTTAAGTTAAAATTGATCCATAGTGGTAAAGCATTTGTAATTAGGCATTCTTTGGATAAATGAGTGAGTTGCCAAAAAAACGAGAAGGTGAACTTGTAATTAGGCATCAGAATAATGAATATACCTTGTGTTATAAGATAAGCAATGCATGGGTACGCACGGCATGCATGTTGCCCATTTTTGTTTTGGGAACTAAATACCAACCTTGCCTCTGTTTTCACGACTCTTTAAAACAAAGGGTGATCTATATATATAGGTACATATATTTTATAATAATCAAGGGAAAATGACAGACTTATTCTTTTTCATTTTTTATTTTGTAAAGAGGAAGGTGGTTTAACTTTGTAATTGGACGAATGGTTACCTAATATATTTTGAAAACGACTTCCTTTCAAATAATGTATTCAATCACAGTCAAAGTTTTATCCACAAAAGGAATTGCCTTAAAGCACCACTAGTTGAATTTGGTGAAAATGTTATACGCAATCATGAAATTGTTCCAGCTCATCCATCAACCACAAAGATATAAAACACTTAACAATTAGGAAAAAAAAAAAGAAGAACAATCTACCACGCTAAACTGCCTATTAGCTAGCCATGTATTAGCTTCTATTTATTTTATGCGTACGCAATTGAAGTTTCTGCCAATCAAAAATTATATTGCAATGCATGGTTTTCACAAAGGCCAGTGAGAATAAGCCATCCATGCAAATAAAAGCCAAGCCATTCGGAATTATATATACAATAGTAATCAAATTTGACCTCATTATTTGTCTATTGAGACTTTATAATCCTTTCATAACCTTTGGGCTTACTTTTATGGGGAATTCAACCTTCTTTAAAACATTTTGTTAATGCAGTTTAATTTGGTAAACTTCCACTAGGAATAATTTACGCACACATGTCTAATCCACAATTCATATGGGTAGGTGATACTTAGAGCAGCTCCAACACTGCTCTGTATTTCTACAAATACAAGAGCCAAAACCAAAAAACAAGCTCCAGCGGACTCTTCATCCGGCTCTTTATTTGCTTATAGTGCTACAGTAAAAATACATTTCTGAAGACTCACTGTTCATTCTTCATCCATTATTTTATTCTATTCTAACCGGCTATATAAGCCTTTTTTTTCTTTCTTTCATTTCTTTCCCCGGTTTTTTTTTCTCTCTCCTCACATTTTTCTCCGTTCTCTCCGCTGTGCTCTCCCTCTTTTCTACGTTCTCTCCCTCTGTTCTCCATAGCTCTCCCCTCTCCTTTGTTGATTTTCTGGTGGTGGTTGGGTTGACGGTGGGCTTGGGTTTTGGTCTCGGCGGACTTGGGTTTGTTCGTGGGTTTGAGTTTTGGTCTCAGCGGCGATCTGGGCTTCGGTTTGCTCGGGGTGGGCTTGGGTTTTTGTCTTGATGCCGATCTGGGTGTGGGTTGATCTCGGCGTGGGCGTGGGTTTGCGATACGGGCGTGGGTTGATCTCGGGCTTCCAGCACGAGGTGATTTTGCTTGGGGTGGGCTTGGGTTTTTGTCTCGGTGCCAATCTGGGTTGATCTCAGCGTGTCGTGGGTTTGCCGTGGGTCTTGTGTCTTGGGTTTTTATTACTTTATTCAGACTCCCATGGAAAAAAAAAATGGGTCGGAGAAAACAACAAAAGCGTGGTTGTTGGGTTTTGAACGGTGGAGTGGGTCACCGGAGTGGAGAACGAAGAAGAAAAGAGAAATGAGGAGAGAGAAAAAAAAGTTAAAATAAAATAATAAAAATATTATTTTAATAAAAATAAAGATAAAATAGAGAGTAGTGCTGGAGTAAAGTTGAAAAAATGACTCTCCACATGTAGAGATAAAATAAAGAGCTTTAACGGGACATGTAGAACAACTTACTAAGTTTTTGGTTTTGATATGATAGGGACCGTACATACTTTTTTTTTTTTGATAATCTTTGTATAATACATTTACAGAATAAGAATAGGACCAGGTTTATTCTGTTCCTGGTATAAATATAATCGCATTCAGATACATTTAAAAAGCAAGCTGACTATAAAATTCCTTATTTTATCATTAATCACGAACAATTTTCAGTGACTTTTGTCAATTGTCAAGGATGGACTTTTACCTTTATTCTTATTGGAAAGATATAGAAGGATTCAATTTGTCGATCAAGGTTCCTTACAGAAAACATTGAATACATGCATGCAATAAGATAAAACTAAAAACCTATACGTTAGTTATGCTTTTCTTCTCTACAAATAGCAACCAAAGCTTTATATGGCCAAAGACGACCCTTAATATAAAAGTTGAAATCCGTTTGAGATTCCGTAGACGTTTTAGCTTTAGAGCTTTTGCAATAAAGAGTTTTAACTCAAAAGATAAAATAGTGTTTAGCAAACTATATAAGCATTTGTTTGTCCTCCGAGATTATTAAATAATTTTTCCCTAATAAAAAGATTTGTATTTTCAGACTTAAACTTAATAAATTCAATAAATAACAAATGTTTAATTATTATTATGGTGAAATACACTTTCCCTTCTTACGTATAGGACAGTTGCAATGTCCACCATTATCTTTTCCTAATGAGCACTTTATTAAGGTTGTTAAAATCAGGATCCTACGCAGGATCAGTGGAGAGACTTCGTGGATCGGATCGTAGGATCAGATCATGGATCGTAAGATCCTACTTATTTGTCGGAAAAAGTGTAAAAACACATTAATAATGGCTTTGTATGTTAAATGTTCATTAGAATTATAATATTATCCATAAAAAATAATAATAATAATAAATAAGAGTTTTGCTTCAAGATAATGTAATTCGTACCATACATGAGGTTGATACATCGCTATTCATTACATCTATATTGACAAAAGAAATATGCTTAATTTTCAACACAATTTATCCAAAAATTTAATAAGTAATTACTAATTAGTATGCAATTAAGTACGAAATAAGTGAAATAGTGAATAACTACATTAAGTCAACATTAACAGTATATAAGACATAAGCTAAACATTCAATCATTCATTCTAAGATTCCTATCATCATAATTTGAATCTACAGAATCCATTTCATCACCATTGTCTTGGCCAGCATCAACATTCATAGATAAATCATCAAAATCCCTATATCTCTCAAATCCAGGCGGTGGACCGCTGTCATCATCAGATTCGTCACTAACTTGATGAACTGCCACGTTCTTTTCCTTTTTAATTGAGAATAGAGAGGGATTTCTTTGTCATTTCACAAGTTTTTTGGGCTAAAAGACTGGTTTTAATCATTTAGGCTGTTTTTATCTATTAGGCTCATGTACTTCTCATTAACCCATAGTATAAATTAGCCCAAATAACATGTTTAGTGGGATCGGTGTAAGATCGTAGGATCGGACGATCCTACCGATCCTACCGCTCCTACTGCCGATCCTATTGGGGTGTGTGATCCTACCCCGATCTGGCTCTTTTTCGATATGTGGGATTGTAGGATCATAAGATCCTACGATCCGGATCCCGATTTTAACAACCCCGTACTTTATCCAATTTGTTAGTACTTTCCGTCAAATTAATAGAAAATTCATTTTTTTATTGAAAAATATATCCAAACTCACACGTTAACCTATTACCCTCAAATAGCAAACAGATCACACACATGATGATGACCCTTCAAGTTGTGCATTTGATAGGTTTGTTATTGGAGGGTATTAAGGATATTGATGTGCGCATTTCAGACACTTTTTTTTTTTTTTTTTAAATTCACTTTCCTGTTCATTTAACATAAAATACTAATAAAGAAGATAAAGTAATCGTTACAAAAAGATAATGGGAGATATTATTGCGTTTTAAACTAAAGAGAGGACATTGTAACTACCTATACTTAAAAAAGGTTGTACTCAACGCATAAAGCTCACACTTTTACAGGATATGAGAGAGGTGATTGGTTATTGGTATGTAATCATACCCTATATTTTTAAGGAAAAAAAAAAACAATTTTCCCTTATTAATGTTTATATTATTATTATTATTAGTATGCTCTCCCTCCCTCAAAATAGGTGGTGATCATTAGTGTCATTTTGAAATAAACATGAACATTTATCTCAATTCATTATTTCTATTAAAAGTTGTAACAATACAGTAATAAAGAATGTTTGGAATTATAATTTTAGAACAATTTTTTTTTGGTAGGGGAGAAAAAGCTCAAAATAAAATTGACGAACAAGTGAAGATTTTGCTAAAGAAACACTACACTTGGGCAAAAAACACCTTTTGCACATTAGGTATAAACAAAAATATTTTGTTAATAGATGCCTTAAAGGCATTTTTTAAGGAGTATTAAATACTTGGAATGAAAATCTTTTATCCCACTTTTTATGTTCCACTTTTATACTCAATCAATCATAATTAGCCATGTATTAGATTGTGTTTGATTTTTTTTCATTTTAAGTCTTAGTTTTTTTTTTATAAGGAAAGGATAAAAACACATGGCAATTTATGATTAGTGGTGTATAAAATGGAACATAAAAAATGGGATAGAAGATTTTTATTTAAATACTTGTACTTTACTAGGAAATAGTGAAATTTTAATATTGAAATAATAAAGAAAAAAAACTGTAATACGGTTAAAAGCTATAATTTTGTTATTTTAATATTAAAATTTCACAAATACCTATAAAATGGAAGTATTAAATGATTCATTAATAATTGCCAAGACTCAAAACAAAAAGTATGAATTGAAGTTGTTTTTAGCTTTAAAAATCACTTTTTGGCATTGGAACTCAAAGACCCATTTCCAAAAAGCGCATTTTGCCAACATGTTACGATCTTTCATATAGCCAAAGACCGGAAATTGGAGTTGTTACCCTTCTACATTTTTTTTTTTTTGGTTACCCTCCTCCTACATATATGCAGAAGGAATTCAAATCAGAGTATTCATTTCAGTGAACCTTGAAGAAGATGACACTAAGCTACTGTAGTTTAACTCTGTTATTGGTAAACGGCATGTAGCTTCTATATAGACTTGATAAGTCTGATTAACTGCCCACGTGCTCATCACGTGCTCTTAAGTTAGTTAAGTTCAATCTGTTACAAGTTGTTAAGTTTGTTAATTCAGTTTTAGTTCATTACAATGTATATATACACAGTGTTAAACCAGATATTAATCAAGGAGATTTTTACTCATTCAACAGTCTCTAATCTCTCTCTTTCTTACCTTCATTACTGTAAACAAAGCTCTCAAGCTTTCTTTCATGGTATCAGAGCCCACGATCATGGATCCTGTGGCTAATAACTCTTCTCCATTGTCACTACTCAACAACATGTCAAACCTGATGTCAATCAAGCTGGATAGTGTGAATTACATGATTTGGAAACTTCAGCTTTCTGCCATTCTTGATGCTTACTTGATGATTGAACATCTTGATGGTTCAACACAGCAACCAAGATAGTTTCTTATCAATGAAACTGGTGTTCAATCTCTGAATCTAGCCTTCCTAATATGGAAAAAGAAAGACAAGGCACTTTTGACCTTGATCTATTCAACTCTTTCTTCCCTTGTACTAGCTATGGTGGTTGGATCAACCACTTCTCAAGAAGTTTGGAACAGGTTGGAAGAGAAATTCACCTATATAGCTCGAGCAAATGTGTTTAACCTGAAGCTAGAGTTACAAGGGATTAAGAAAGGTAATGAATCTATCAATTCCTATCTTCAAAGAATCAAAAGTACAAGAGACAAACTCTCTACTGTTGGAGTTCTTGTTGATAATGAAGAACTACTGCATATGGTTCTCAAGAGATTACCAAAGGAATTTGCTCCTTTTGCTTTTGTAATAAGGACTCGGGATGATACAATTTCTTTTGAGAAACTCTCAGTTTTATTACAAACTGAAGAGCAATCTATGTCTGAAGCCTCAGATCCCTTCCCCAATTCTGCCCTTGTAATGTTTGTTTCTAACAATCAGAAACCTCATACTGGTTTCAATGGAGGCTTCACTGGTAGTCAAGGCTACAACAGAGGAAGGGGGGGAAGAAACTCTTCCAATCGTGGCAGAGGTGGAAGGTCTTTTGGCTCATATCCATCTTATCCCAGTTCTCCTTAGTCACAGATGCCATAGTCCCCTAATTCTCAGCCTCCATCTCAATTTAGTCCTCAAGGCAGATCTGAGAGACCAACTTGTCAAATCTATTGGAAAATAGGCCACTATGCCATTGATTGCTACCATAGGATGGACTTTGCCTATCAAGGAAAGAATCTACCTACAAAACTTGCAACTATGGCCAGTGCTTCAAATCTCCAACACGTTCAAGGTTCTGAGACTTGGCTCACTGATACAGGAGCTACTGACCACATCACATCAAATGCCTCCAATCTAAACACTCCAACACCTTACCACGATTCTGAGCAGGTCACTGTAGGTAATGGCCAAAATCTTCCAATCCAAAGCATAGGTAACACTCAATTGCATACTCAATATCATAAATTTCAACTTAGAAATGTTCTCCATATTCCAAGAATAGCTTCCAATCTTCTTTCAGTCCATAAGCTTTGTCTAGATAACAATTGTAGTTGTCATTTTGATACTAAACAACTTTTAATTCAGGATTTACCTACGGGGAGACTCCTCTACAAGGGTTTGAGTAAAGATGGAGTTTATCCAATTCAATCTTCCCAATTCTGTAGCTCTACATCTCATAAATCAGCTTATCTTGCTTCATCCTCTGCACTCAAATGGCAGCTCTGGCATTCAAGACTAGGATATCCTAGTGCCAAGGTTCTATATAGCATTTTTCCTTCTCTATCACCCTGTAATACTCTAGATTTCAATTCTGTATCCAATCATTGTAAGCACTGCCTTGTTGGCAAGATGCATCAACTTCCATTTCCTATTTCCACTAATAAAGTGACAAAACCATTTCAACTTGTTCATGCTGATTTGTGGGGTTCAGCCCCTTTCTGCTTTACTCAATGGTTTTCGTTTCTATTTGGTTTTAGTTGATGAGTTTACAAAATTTACTTGGGTCTATCTGTTAAAAGACAAATCAGACACTTTTGTCATCTTCAAACAATTCACAGCATTAATCCAAACTCAATTCCAGCACTCAATTCAAACATTTCATACTGATTGTGGGGGAGAGTTTACATCCACTGAGTTTAATACCTTTTGTGCCAATAAAGGCATCATTCACCAACTTAGTTGTCCACACACACCACAACAAAATGGTGTGGCAGAAAGGAAGCATAGACACCTCATATAGTGTGCTCTAGCTCTTCTTTCTCAGTCTAACCTACCTATTTCTTATTGGTCTTATGCTGTGTCAACTGCTGCTCATCTTATTAATAAGCTCCCAACACCAAATTTGTCCAATAAGTCACCTTGGGAAAGCTTATTCCATACCAAACCCACTCTGTCTCATCTTAGAGCTTTTGGTAGTCAATGCTTCCCTTTACTTACTCCATATAATAAACACAAACTCCAACCCAAGTCTGTTCCTTGCATCTTTTTGGGTTATCCATTCAACTCAAAAGGTTATACATGTCTTGATCCTTCATCTCATCAAATTTATACATCCAGACATGTTCTGTTTAATGAAACTGTTTTTCCTAGTCTCCACACTTCTGACCAGTCCAATTCTTCACCACAAATCACTGCATTTTCTTCTGACATTTGGCTAAATACACTGCATACCTTACACTGTTGTGCTAAAAATCAAGCTCCAATCCCTACTGTCTTAGACAGCATCCCCACTTTACCTCCAACTCTACATACTGATACACCTAGTTTACCAAGTGCATCTGTTTTACCCCACAGTCCAAACCAGTCACCTTCTGTTCCCATATCAGTCTCCTGTCATGACAGCAGATTTATTGCCCCTACACCAAATACCATCATTTTATCTACACATCCATCTGAGTCCACACTATTACCCAATGAACCCTCTACTATCACCTCAGATACTTCTCTCACCACCTCACAACACCCAATGCAAGCCAGATCTAAAAATGACATTTACAAGCCTAAACTAGGATATGCTGTCCAAATTGATTATACTCTCACAGAACCTTCATCATACAAGGCTGCAGCTCAACATCCTCAATGGTGTACTGCCATGCAAGATGAATTTGATGCATTACAGAAACAGGGCACATGGTCCCTTGTTACTCCACCTCCTAACAAGAATGTGGTAGGGTGTAAATGGGTGTATAAACTCAAACATAATAGTGATGGAACTATAGCCCGATACAAAGCCAGGCTTGTAGCAAAGGGCTTTCATCAACAACAAGGAGTAGACTTTGATGAAACCTTCAGCCCTGTGATTAAACCTCCCACTGTAAGACTCATTCTCTCTCTGGCAGTGTCACACAACTGGCCTCTTCGACAACTAGATGTTAAAAATGCTTTCCTCCATGGCACACTAAAAAAAGAAGTCTATATGGCACAACCTTAGGACTACATTGACTCTACTCATCCACACCATGTCTGTAGATTACATAAGTCCATCTATGGTCTTAAGCAGGCCCCTAGAGCATGGTTTGAGAGTTTTACTACTCAACTACTGCATTTGGGATTCATTGCCTCCACAGCAGACTCTTCACTTTTCATTTACCACCATCAACAAGTTATAGCTTATTTGCTCCTATATGTGGATGACATTGTGCTTACAAGTAACTCTCTATCCTTTCTGGACCATTTGATTCTTCAACTCAAAAAGGTGTTTGATCTCAAAGACTTGGGTGCTCTTCACTACTTCCTTGGAATCCAAGTGTCTCAAACTTCAGATGCTCTCCATGTTACTCAATCCAAGTATGCCTCTGATTTACTAATCAAGTATCATATGGTTGATTCAAAACCAACAAAGACACCTTGCAGCCCTAACATTAGATTATCTCTACATGAAGGTGATTTACTTTCTGATCCTCATGGGTATAGAAGCCTAGTTGAGGCCTTACACTACCTCACATTCACAAGACCTGACATCTCCTTTGCTATCCACCAAGTATGTCAATACATGGCAGCTCCCACTTCTACTCATCTCACAGCTGCCAAGAGAGTCCTCAGATACATCAAAGGGACCCTTTATCATGGAATTGCTTTCACTCCAGGGCCTTTATCTTTATCTGTCTTCTCCGATGCTGACTGGGCTGGTGACCTAGATGATCGTAGATCAACTTCAGGTCTCCTTGTATATCTTGGCTCCAATCCAATTACTTGGTCTGCCAAGAAGCAACCTACAGTCTCTCGTTCCTCCACTGAGTCTAAATATCAGGCTCTTGTCACTGCTTTCGCTGAGGTGTGTTGGATTCGCACCTTACTCAAAGATCTTGGAATTTATTTGTCACAACCTCCAATTTTGTGGTGCGACAATGTTTCTGCTCTAGCTATTGCATCTAACCCCGTATTTCATGCTCGAACGAAGCACATTGAAGTTGATTTTCACTTCATTTGAGAATGTGATCTTCGCAAGGATTTGGTGGTTAAATTTGTTTCAACTACTGATCAATTGGCAGATATCTTCACCAAAAGTCTTCCCACTCAACGTTTCATTGATCTTTGTCGCAATCTCACAGTTTCTCTGAAACACCATTCGATTGAGGGGGAATGAAGAAAATGACACTAAGCTACTGTAGTTTAACTTTGTTATTGGTAAACGGCATGTAGCTTCTGTACAGACTTGATAAGTCTGATTAACTGCCCACGTGCTCATCACGTGCTCTTAAGTTAGTTAAGTTCAATCTGTTACAAGTTGTTAAGCTTGTTAATTCAATTTTAGTTCATTACAATGTATATATACACAGTGTTAAACCAGATATTAATCAAGGAGATTTTTACTCATTCAACAATCTCTAATCTCTCTCTTTCTTACCTTCATTACTGTAAACAAAGCTCTCAAGCTTTCTTTCAAACCTAGTTTAGTTTAATACTTTAATCTTGATGCATTTATGAAAACTTCCCAAATTTTTTACTAAACCCATTGCCCAAAGGATTTTTTCGAAAATCTTGAACTATAAGTTGCATTTCTACTTCCTAGCTAAACATGGAACACAAAATAGACAAATTTGACAGCCTAAAAAACAGAAGCACTAACACTAACACATCTCTTTTATTTTCTGGCCACAAAAAATGAACAAACCCGTGCATGTCTTTGCAAAAACGGTTCATATCATAGTCACAACTCAAAACAACATCACCAGAAAGACAAAGTTTGGTGCATGGGGCAACTTCCAAAATTTGTCACTCACACACTAATATTGTATCCCCACCTTAATTGACAAATTCAATGAATGAATGATTCAATTTTTCTGCTCTTCCCATGAAGATCCACCACTAGTACAACAGATCCCACAGAAACAAGTACATGGCACAAGTTCATTTAATAATATTTGTCATAGAAAACACAAGTACAGCACGCTGAAAAAGATGCAGAGTCCATATTAAAGAACATCTACTTGTGTAACAATAAATAAACCAACAATCACGTTATGACTGTGACATTCAATAAGCTAACAATCACGTTCATAACATTTCTTAACCTCAGCAGAAAGCTGTGAACATCACAAATTAGGAAATTTTCCCAGAATTCTTCTGGAATCCTCATCTTTTCCACCCACTAGCTATCAAGCTTCTATTGCTTTTGAAGTACGTTTCCATTTGTCCCTGAGCAAGTAAAGCTTGGCCCTCCTTACTTTTCTTCTTATTCAGCACCTTTATCTTTATGTTATGTGAATACCTGTCATGCATTACCCAATCCTTTGGCTATTATGCAGATACAAGCATTATCAACTTGAAAAAAACAACGAGGATAGCTAACAAACACATGCATGTGACAACTTCACTAAAAAGGGGGACAGACCACACATAGATGTCAATAACAAAAAGTAAAAGGAAAGAAAGGGAAAAACAAACATGCTATGTATTGCTCACATGATTCTTCTCAGGACACTTAGAAGCAAGTAAAACCTCAAAATCTCAGCATCTCAGCATCTGGGGTACGGCTCTTTTGCAATTTAATACTGATTCCACAAAGAGTTAAGCATCAGAACCAAGCAATAATAATCATTTTTTCCCATCTTTTTCTTCAAAGCAAGCGCATGTGATGTGAGTCCATTTCGTACTGTTGCAACAGAACTGTATGCACTTATATCCATATATGATTTGTCAAACGATAAGCACCACCAGTCTTTTCCTAATGTCCATTTATTTGAAGATTAAACATCCCTTTTCTGTTGCTTCTACATCTGTGCAGGACCCCCCCTTTCCCTTTCTAAAAGGTAAAAGTTAATTTAACCAAATAGATTAATCCCCTATATTTCTTTTGATGAATAATTAATCCCATATATTTGGAACTACTAAGATTCATAAGTTCAATCACATATTATTGCCTATGGGATTTCATGATTTTATAAAGATTGTAATAAGCATCTAAAAAAAGCTGTTTTCACTATCTAATTAATGTTGACTAAATGAAGAAGATGCTTTTGTGGGTTTTATTTTTTATTGGTAAGTTACACACGCACCTAGTACCTCACCCAGTCACCCTCCATCCCATTATTATGGGAGAGGAAGTGTCAGTTAAGCTATAGCTAATTGGCATGCTTCTCTGGAAATTTATGTAACTGCCAAATGCTTTATAATGAGAGTTGAGTAGTATCTGATGCATGGCTGCTGCCAGGCCAAGCAGAAAAACAGGAAGCTTCTTTTCCAGTTTAAAGCAGCAAGTCAAATGCATATTGAAGTGACATATTTAGTTAAACAGAGAATAGGAACTCCAAAATACTTACAGTGGGAAGAGAGACTCAACTCCAACTCCAACCCCAGCCACAAGCCTCCTTATTCTGAATATAGTATAAACAGAATTACACCTTGCTATGACAATGCCTTTCAGAATTCAGAATTGAAACAAGTTGCTTGTTCTGAGGTACTTCCTCTTCATATGAACAATCATAATAAATGGAAGAAATAGATTGACTTAATTCCTTCACAAACCCTCATCTGTAACCAACATAACAACATCCATTTAATTTAAAAGAACTTGTCTTACTATATACTTTGAGTAGCACAATAGAACCAGCCTCTCTCTCTCTCTCTCTCTATATATATATATATATATATATCAATTATCAGGTATCTCTCTCTTCATCCTCACTTCCTCTAGAGCTTCCTTATCTAATATCTGCGGAGTGTAATACCAACCACTAGCAACATGAGGCAAAGAAGAGGTTATTATTGATTCCTAATTAAAATACCAGCACAAAGATGCATGCCTGCATTATGTTCTTGTCAGTTTTATCAAGCCTCTTAAATTTAACATGGCCAGCCATATCAGAGACAGATGCAGAATAATCCTGTGAAGCTGATACAACAGGATTTCCAACTGTTGTAATTCCCGTGCTGAATGGAGGTAGCACAGATGCCCATCGAAACAAACCTTCTCTAGAACTTCTGCATGACAATTATTGACACACATACTGATGGTAAACCATTATTAGATGGTGTCGACGTCTCTGCTTGGGAGCCAATTCTTATCTGCTAGAATAATTTTGTAAACATCATACAAATATGTCTTGATTTGAGAGAAGACAATACTAATAATTAATTCTTTAGAGTTTATGCTCCAAATGAATGTTACACAATGTAAATATTGAAGTGTTATGGCCCAACTGAACCTTCATACTTCATGGCATGAATTGTATAAAGCTTACTGGCTAATAATTAATTTTCTCTCAAATTGGTAACCATATATTGCAAAACTAATGTGAAAGAAGTTCTGCTGGCATCAAATCTCAAGATTTTAAAGTTAATTAGAGAGGTGAGGTAAAAGTTAAATAGCTAGAGAATTCAACTCTGAAACTCTTCAGGAACAACATTAACAAAATCATTATTTACTTTGGTCATTTTTGAATTAATCAACTGTGACATATTTGCCCAAAGCATCTCTATATTGCATCAAAGAGCCATCATATAAATCAAACAATCAATCATTTAATGCCAGCTACAGTATGCATTGGACCTCATTTCCACACCAGTGGAAAAGAATGGTGACATCCACTTTTATAATTGCACACACTAAGCTCTTTTAATTAAAGTTTCCTTCTTTACAAGTACTTTTAATTAAAAGTAACCTCAAAATCAGAAGATTAACTATTACTATCTTGGCCAAAGCAAGCTTTCATGTGAAACAATTATCTTGTGGGGCATGAGTAGCTCACACCATCAAGAGGAAATAAACATTCTACGTATGACTCTGACTGATTAAGAAAATCCAAAATGAAAGGAACAAAGATGCAAAGCAAAACGTTACTTCAAAACTCTATACGTTAGCCTACCTTTAACAAAATTTAGTCATATCAAATATGATTCTGGATTATATAGCATCTTTTCAATCATAATAGTGCAACAAAATTGGCAAATACCATACACAGAGAAAAATACAAGATGGTTCCTAGTTATGAGTCGGCAATTGAAAACACATCAAAGATATGTACTTAACTCTCTGCAATAATGCCAAGACCAATTAAAGCATTATCGCTACTGACATAGATCAACCTAATCACTAATTATACACACTAATAAAAATGTAAAACTTTATTCAAGTTTGTAGTTATCGAGAAATTATTCAATCCAACAGGTGAACCACGTTATCCGTCCACCACTCCATTAATTAAATGCTAAGTGTCATAATTTAATGACTCGGCTAAATGATACCCAACTCACAAAGATTGAAAAGACCCAAATACCCTCGGCAGACCCATTGCTTCCTCAACAAAACCTATCGTCTGCCACCAAATACTTCTCCATCGCCACTGCATCAACGCCGACTGGTAATTTATCAGAAAATTCTAATATTATTTGGATTTGGAAATCTAGATTACGTTTGTTTAAACTTAAAATATCAAGTTTCACGTTGTTCATTAGAAAAGCCGATGAGGAAAAGGCGTTGTTCAGTATTCATGGCTATCGGACTGATGATGATTCTTGGCTGATTTGAACAGTAATGGGTTTGGCTTTGGAGGTTTGTTATGGGTTTTGGGTTTATTTTTTGGAGTTGGGTTTGGTATATGTATCTATGGGGAGAACAGATTCAAAGGGATTTGATGTTTGCAATGGAGCTTTCTTGTAGGCAAAGTGCTTGATGTTGGGTCTGTGTGGATTGGAAGGGAGATTTGTGGGATTTGGAGAATGAAAAAGACGGTGGGTTTTGGATGGATGGAGATGGGTTTGTTTGATAAAATGGGTTTCGTTACTTATCAAGTTTGTTAATTTATCATTCATTTTAATTTTGTTATTTAAAAAATCACTCTAATCCATCAGAGTTCACTGAGATGGCATGGGAGTACTTCTTGATGCAGTCATTGCTGCACAGATTAGCAAACAAGGAGTGGGGAATCCGAGCATTTGATGAAAGCCCTTGTGGAGCAAAAGGATGGATTAGCCAGAAGAATATTCACCAAGGATAAGGAGCGATAATCTGGTGTCGTTGTTGCAGCGGCAATGGAGAAGTATTTGGTGGCAGACGATGGGTTTCATTGAAGCAATGGATCTGCCATGACGGGTTGTAGTCAAGGGTATTTGGGTCTTTTCGGATTGGATAATATGTAGTTGAGTCATTAAATTATAACATGTGGCGTTTAATTAATGGGTGATGGACGGATGACGTGGTTCATCTGGTGGATCAAATAATTTCTCGTAGTTATTCACTCTAAATTATGAGATCATTTGTAGGAGAAATTATTTAGTTCACTAGGTGAACCACGTCATCTATCCACCATTCTAATAATTAAACGCCACGTATGTTAATTTAATGACTCATCAATATTCACACAACCATAATTGAGAGAGAAATAGAGGGTATTTTAGTTTTTTTTTCTTATTTGCTGGTTGTGTGAATATTGATGAGTCATTAAATTAATATACGTGACGTTTAATTATTGGAATGGTAAATAGATGATGTGATTCACCTGATGGATGGACTGAATAATTTCTCCATTTGTAGTGTTCAGCATTAATTATAAATTTGTGCAATCAAGATTCTAATTTGAGATTAATTTGCAATGTACCCCGCCATAAAAAAAATTACTGTTAAAATCAACAAAAAAGTGGGCTGATTGGGATGGACATTGCAAATTAATGGGAACTAACATGTTAATTTTGAAATTTATCAGTGCCTCCACCACTTCACAAATAATAAAAAAAATTTGTTGTTTTTTTTTTTTGCTGAATAAAAAAAAAATGGTTGTTACATGTTGGGAAATTTCCATGTGTCATGTTGAATATTGTGTCCGTAGCTAGTAAAATAAAATCATTACCTGGAATGACGAAATTGCCCCTGATTAAAATGAAAGACTGAAGAAATGAGCTGGTCCTGGACCTATACACTATTCACTATTTGAGTTGGATAGTTGCCCCAGATTATCAATGGCCCAAATAAACATCCCAGCCCTTGGAGATTTTCATCCTTTAGCTACATCACCAAGCCCATTGGATGGCTCAGAAACAAATATCAAACCCTAACCCATGGGACCAAATTTTGTCCCCACCACCCCAACTTGTTTTTTTTTTTTTTTCTTTGTGCGGCTAAAATGTAATTTCCATCCTCTAAGATTTCGGGTCGGTCTCTTGATTTTTAAAATTTACAAAAACAACTCCTACAACAATATCAAAGTGTCCATTCCTTTATATTTATTATATTTTTGCCATAATCCACCTATAATTTTTTTTTTCTTATCCAAAACAACATTGTCTATGCAGGGTTGGCTCAAGGCATTTTGGGGCTTAAGGCGATAATTTTAAGTGTAAATGTGTGTAAGAGATTCAGAACGCATATGGAAAAATCTAAACAATCTAAAATAAAAGTAAGATAAAGTAAGAATAAGGTTTGGCTATAAACTAGTTTGTAGTCAGTTTGCTATAACTCACTATGTGGCAGCTTATAAGACTATCCACATGTATTATTTAAAAAAGTCACATGACTCATTAAATACGTTATATAACTAAAATATACGCGGATGATCTTATTAGTTGACACGTAGTGGGTTATAGTAAACTGGCTACAAACTTGTAGCCAAACTCTGTCCATAAAGTAAAGTGGAAAACTTACTAAGATGGAGATTTTAATTTATTAACTAAAAAGAAAGTCAAGGTACACAACTTTTGTGCCACAAATTTTGCAACAACTTTGAAATGGCAAGCAATGAGTGGTAGACCATCACATTTAAAAATATGGGGTTTAGTTTGTCATAATATTAAAACTATAGGGATTTTTTTTTACATTCCCCAAAAGATTTTATTAGTTTATAATTGAGATTTTTTTATTTTTTTTCAAAGATACTCTATTTTTTTTTGGGGGGGGGGGTTGTTCCACTTGGGGGCCTCGACCAATGGGCTCAGAAGACCCTACGTCTATGGGGGAATATGATACCATTTAGTTCATTCTATGGTTGAGATTAAATATTATAAATCTAACAATGTACAGACTGTCACGTCATTTAAAATTTTAAATGATGTGACAGCTTGTACACTGTTAGATGTAAGAAATAAAATCTAAATTATGAAATTGACCAAATGGAGGGATTTTGAAATGGAGAAGTTTTTATTCCATCTTATATGACATGACAGTCTGTACATTATTAGATATGTAATATTTAATCTGAACCATGAAATATACCAAATTGAGGGATTTTGAAATGGAGAGGATCATTTTCTATCTAATGGGTGGTTTAACGGCAAGATTCTAATGGATGTTAACTGAATAGACATATCGACAATGGTGTAATACTCAGAGATTTATATAGCAGGTTTTTTTATAGTTAAGAGATCAATATCTTTGGCAATTGAAGGTCCATCAGTATAATAGAAGGTAACATGCTCACTATTCTAACCTCATGAGTGGTTGAACAAAAGATAGTTACTTACTATTCACTAATCACGTGTGCTAATATATATTTGAAACCTTGAAGATGAAAGGTGTGAGCTCCTTTTCAAAAGAAACACTCTGTCCCAAGGTTGGTTTGGCTACATTCATGATTCATCACATTCAACTTTCATAGATCATCTTTCTTTTAGTCCCCCCCTCTTTCTTTATGCCACTTTGGTGTTATGCTTCTTTCCAAGACTATGCAACTGGTAGGGGCATAGATACTGACTGCTTGTACACATAGTCAGCGGGACCAAGCTTTACTTTGTGCTTTCTCCCCACCATGTTAAACAAATTAGACCCAAGCCTTAGCCAACCCTCATGGTTGGTTCCACCCTAATCAATAAAAACACGTACAAAAATTTAAAAAAACACAATACGACATATATATGAAGTCCTACTTTCCTTAACTATTACAGAAATGATTGAAGAGTGAAGACTCATGAAACTTAAAAAACTATTTAATTGCATTAGAATTTTCAAGTTGGTACTTGGTACAAAGCAAAGCATGAGGGCTTTTCCTAGATTCTTTCTAACTTTTTATTTTCTATTGTCTTATTTTTATGGTTTAGGGAGGTTTTACGCTATGAAATAGGTGGGATTATCACCTAATTAGTTGTGATGAACATGTAACCTTCAGGCTTAAACAATCATGCTCTTTTCTAATTTCCATGACCATGGACCAATTCCCATATTGGGAATAACTTGGAATGTAAATAGTCAAAGGTCTGTTATTTTGAAAAGTAAAATAGATTTTTTTTAAAAAAAATTTTAAACATTTTGGACTTGAAATTTGTTATGTACCTCCATTTATTTTATGTCTTTGTATCATTCAAATTTGTATTTTTGTTATAAGGAGATGGGTAAATAGATAAGGATGTGATAGATTTTTAGGTTAGTTTTTGAATATAATTTGATTTAGTTGTTGTTGATAATAATGAGTTTCTTTTTAAATTTGAATGTTATGGTTATCTTGTAAAGTCATTTGGATAAGAAGGGAAGGCTAAAAAATCTAATTACTAAATGAAATTTCACTTAAAAATTAGTTTCTTTTATAAATCCAATTTAACTTCTTTTTTTTTTTGTTTTTTTTTTTTCTTTTCACAATTTTCCTGTCAAACTGAGGTTTGCTGGTTACAAACTTACAACAACTATAGAACTTCCTTGTGACTTTGAGACTGAGAGTTGGACAAGATCTGCAACTACAACCTCAGATTCCTCAAAACTTTTCTGCAACCATCACTCAGTAGATTCCTCTGCTACACATCTTTGAAGAAAAAAAAGTTAAAAACTGTTACACAGAACATAATGTGATATGTTTTCAAATAATAAAAAAATTGAATACCTACATTGGAATACCAACTCTTCCATCTATCAATTATTTTTTAATAAATTTTGACTGGTCATAGTTTGCCCCACTTTTTCATGAGCTGTCATGCTTCCAAGGACTCTATCTGTGTTTGTTGAAATCTATACCCCAAATCTGGTGAACAATTGGCTTCTCTGCTTTTAACCATGCATGGAAGTAAGTATTTTAAGTATAGCATAAGCAAAACCACCTCGGGTTCAAAAAAGTTGTTCTTTAAATTAAAAAAAAAAAAAAAAAAAAATTCTGATAGAAATAAAGTGAAGTAAAGAAATGAGAAATTAAAAAAAATAAAAATCCAGGTAGGACAGGCTGAGCAAAGGTGCAGATAATTGAATATAAAAAGAGTTGTTCTTCACTCACTCTCACTCACTGCCAGTCTATATGCCAGTTTGGAAATTTTTTTTTTTATTCCATTAATGCTGCCAATAACAGCTCTGGCAGCAACTGTGACTCATTCATCTTGTGAATAAGAAGTCTCATACTCCCTATGTTGAAGTTCTCACTCATAATTGAGCTTTCTCCAATTAATTCATCCTCATCTTGTTTTCTTTTTTGCTCCAAACTAGGCCTTGCCCATTAACTAGTTTCATTGAAATTGATCAACTTTTCAACAACCATGCAAGACCCTATTGGGATTCCTGCTTGCTTTTCATCCAGTGAGAAACTAGCTGATGACCAGGCAGCTGTGACCAGGTCAGGTCAGAGTGTTTTCATGTCTGTTTACAGAACAAAGATTGCTGATCAGTGCAGATTAATCACCATTACATGGTGCAAAAATTTGTTACTTCATGGCCTATCAGTATCAGTGGAAGGCCCTGATGGAGAAAATCATTATACTTGCAAAGTTGAGCTTAAGCCATGGTATTTCTGGAGGAAACAAGGCTCTAAGCGCTTTATAGTGGAAGGTAAAGCAGTTGATGTCTTCTGGGACCTTAAGGCTGCGAAATTCAATGGCGAAACGGAGCCAAACTCTGAATACTATGTTGCAGTTGTTTGTGATGAAGAGGTTGTGCTTCTCCTTGGGGATCTAAAGAAAGATGCGTATAAGAAGACTGGCTGTAGGCCAGCTCTTATTGATCCCATATTGGTTTCAAAGAAAGAACACATTTTTGGTAAGAAAAAGTTTTCTACAAGAGTCAAATTCCATGAGAAAGGTATATTTCATGAAATCTCAATTGAGTGCAAGAATAGAAGTAGTGGTGGAAATTCTTCAAATGGGGTTGAGCCAGAGATGGAGATTAGGATTGATGGACTCATGGTCATTCATGTCAAGCATCTTCAGTGGAAGTTTAGAGGTAATGAGTCTATATATGTCAACAAAATGAGAGTAGAGGTATATTGGGATGTCCATGACTGGCTCTTTAGTCCAGGTTTAAGGCATGCCTTGTTTATTTTTAAGCCAATTCTGTCATCTATTTCTCTATCATGCTTATCATCTTCATCATCACCACCACTATCTTCTTTGACATCTACACCATTATCATCTCAGACAGAGAGTTCTGGGTCCTTAGAAGGGCTAAATGCAAGTGGGTCATCTGAGTTTTGCTTGTTTCTTTATGCTTGGAAGGTTGAATGAGAAAATATATGGGTGGCCCCATTAATGTTAATATCATAATCAAAACAAGAAGAATAAAGGTTCAAAAAGGAAAATGGCTCTTCATGGTATGGGCCAGCATGGAGTCAAGAGGACACAGATTGGGTTGGGAGAAACAGGATTGGATTGAGAAGGGGAAGTGGGACCCAAGAAATGAGGTAGGAAGTTAGTTACAGGCTTACAGCACAGCTGGGGTTGAACAAGTGGGCATGATTGGACAAGACAGATTGTATCACATACATGCCCAATAATTCCCCATCTAGAGGCATCTCTCCATCTATTTTTATACAAATTCTCTTTCCTCTTTCTTGATCTGATCTTGATAAGTGAGCAATGTTTCTTTCAAATTTACATCTATCAATATGTACCTTTTCTAAATTTTATATACCTAAATGTTGACAACATGTTCATAGATACTGAATCTCTGTATCTGGAAAACAAAATGGCTGATGCATGTGACAGTGAAAGGGTGCTGATATGATGGAATTACTAGGTTTGTCCACTTAACATGAATATATAACTCTCTTCTTTTCACTTGAGTCTTGACAATAACTTTTCTCTTTGTAATTTAGCTTCTAAATTCAACAACTTGAATGTTGAATTTTTTTGTTTATTAATAATATTTTTAGTATGGTGCAATACTCTTTTCAGGATGAATAATGTCGTTGAAAAAATCATGCTAGTTTATGGTTTTGTTGAAAATCAAGATCTATTGCAAGATATTCTAGAGCTTCTGATGTTGGTTGGCAGTATTATACAAAATTATCAACATGAGATTCAACCCCTGAATTTCATGAGAAATGGTCAAGCCACATGCTCACATGTTTGTAGAAAAAAAAAAGCACAAAATGATCTCTCACTTTGATCATCATACAGTATTATTGCAAGTCTCATCCTATGATGCAAGCTATTACTATTAAATTTATGAATATAAGCACATAGATCGATTGAAGAAAAGAAGCATTGTGGAATTGATAGAACATGACATAATTTCCAAATTGACCAGAAGGTGAAACAATTTGATGTATTCTGACAATTTAGATTTTGCAAATGTCACCTCAGGAGTATTTGATTTTCGGTAAATTGGTTGTGTTCTTTAGATAGTTCTTAATAGAAGTTTCTGCTTTAGGCAAATAAAATCAAAAAACAAAAAAAATAGAAGACATCATTCCATTGAATGTCATAGCACATACAGGATCACATTCTTAAAAATATTACCATATAACAAATATAATAACCACACAAAACGTTTAGAGTCACCATCAAAGTTGATTTCAAAACATATTATTGACTTCTAAGAAAACCCAAATGTAAATTGGATCCATCCAACATTAACATTTAGAGGCCATGTCAGCAAAGTAAGTCCATTTACAGGTGACTACAATCTACAAGTGGCCTGACAAAAACATTGTTTAGTTCAATTCCAAAATTGTGCAGTAATATTTTCAAACTAATAACAACAAATTGATATGATACTTATGATAAAATTATTACTACCGGACTATTTCTAAGGATTAGAAACAAAACTAGCTTCTTGTGGATGGCAAAGTAAAACATTTTGACAAGAATAATATCATCAACATGAAAACAAAAACAAGAATGGTGTAGAAAACAAAGTTATTTAACACCAAGAGCTGATATTACTGATGGAGAACTGTTGGGAGTGCCTGAGCATTATTATCTGATACAAAATAATAATAGAATAGGCATAAAAGTGATGACTTTATACATTCTTCTTGAGACATCCTTTGTGTAGCACCCTTCTTCAGAACAGGATGCAGCCAAATGATAACCCCAAGCACACTCATATTCTCAAGAAATAATTTGGGAAACCCAACTCACAAAATTATAAAAGTGGTGCAGACTATTTGTTTTTATTTTGACCAAAACCAAACCACTTTGCCAGGAAGAACTTATTCTTTCCACGAGAGTTATCAGGCGCTTTTTGTGCTGGTGCTTCTGAAGGAGCTTGCACAGGTAGTGAACCAGGTTTAGCTGCAATAGAGAAATGTTGTCAATGGATTCAGGGTTTGAAGGATGAATTGGGATTTATAATTGAAGTAATAAGTAAAAATATGGTCTAGAGAGCCACTGATATTCTATGTAACAAATGATCATATAGAAAAATATTAGTTAAGCAGTGTAAAATTCTCTATTCTTTGGATAACAACAGATGCATAAAAGGTATATAGAATGAAATTTAACCTGATTTTGGTGAAACCCTGTTAGTTTTTGCACTTCCCACATTGCTAGGATTCTTGTCTGAATTGTGGATAATGTCTTCATGGTGAGTTATTGAGGCTGATCACTTCTTCTCTAGAACCCTATGCTCCACAAGTGCCACACCATCAAGGTCACCTGGAATGACCAACAAAAAAGAAGGAGAAATTTCACAAATTTCAAAATCTCAATTGAAGACAATTTGCACTGGAAAGAAGATAGTTAAGATATAATGTTAATTTTGAAGAGAAAATCATCACATCGAATGTGAAGCCAATTCTAAAGGTTGAGACAAAAATATACTAATGTTTCACGCATAGGTAAAAATTGCAGTATAATTATGCAATGCTTTTAATGACCATGTAAGACAGGTAATTTGTGCAGACACTTCCAAGCTTAAACAAACAACTTAATGAATTGAGTGAAATTAAGATCTAAAGTACATGAGTTCAAGTTGGATGGTTTGGTCACAGGGAAATTCCAAGCACTAAAAATTCAGCCCATATATTCATAGTGTTATCGAGCCACTAGGCAACCCTTGAGTGGCACTAATAGGTATATCTGTCCAATTCAATCACTATAAATTACAATTGCCATATTTACTAAAGCAGTGAGACACAATTTTAAAAGCAGCAATAAGGGGCTTTAAAGGCTCAACTGCGAAAAAATTTCATCAACCTCTCATACTTGTTCCATCAATATCCTTTTGTCACAAAAAGAATAAATCACAACCAATCTGGAAAAAAGATGTTATAGTGCAATTGTTTTAACCATTGGAAATTCATGTGACCCATAAAATTCAAAGTACTCAGACCAGACAACTGAAGAGACAAGATTGACAAAGGGGATTCAATGGCCATGATGAACATAATCATCCAATTAGACTAACAGAAAATGTGAGTATAGGCAGCTTACTCTCATTAGGTGGTTTCACATAATTGTGCTGCAAAGCTTCAATAAATTATTTGTCTCTTTGATCTTCCTTCACTGATAGGGTTTAAAGAATCAGATACTTTAAATTATGATAAATAAATGACTTAACACTTTCTTAATAACAATTCCGAAAAAAGCATAAGAACATACATTGATCAAAAAGAGAATATCTGTAATTGGGGGCTGAGCCAACCAATAGCAACTGAACTGCCTCTGAATCTCTTGTCATAGAGGATTTATCAGATGTTTTCAAATTCTGAGTGTCTAACAGGATACCTGCAAGCTGAAACACATTAAAATTCAGTGAGAATTGCAATCCAGAAGAACCAATCTGTCATAAACCAATCCAGAGAAGAAAAAGATAAGGAAAAAGGAGTTTCTTGTTCTACAGCATAGTTAATGTTATTCACCAAAAGTTTCTTCAGCACAGAGGTTTGAAGTAGATCATAGGCATCTTCACAGTAATTATCTGTAAGAATGGTGCACTGAGATCCAACCTATTAAGACAACCAAAGGTATGAAGTTCAATAGATAAATTCAATCTTTGCCTTATAAAGTGCATTTCCCTTAAAAACCATACTTGTTTACACTTTAATTTCAACTTCATCCATGATTAGCGTGTACAGACCTCACTATTAGTTCTGAGGACATCTTGCCCAATCACGACGATGCTTAATTTCCCATTCTTCATTAGACTTTCCAAGTCCACCTGGTACCAATTTACAAAATCATTTGCTTATGTAAGCAAGAGAAATTTCCATTGCCTTGAAAAACTAACACTGTACCAAGACTGTATGTTATAGAAAAGATTTGTCAAAACAAGGATATTAACAATTCATTGTTCAGAAACAGAACATTATCCCATTGCAAATTAAACTTCATAGTCACTACTCTGAGAAAAAACCTTTTAAGAGTACTTTATCATGATTAGAAAATTATTTGTTGCAATTACACTCCATTGCTCTAACAGGTATAAGCCAAATGTAGCATTGTAAAAGGGAAAATTTATCAATGATCTTTTATTGAGATATGAAATTAACAAACACTAAAGTAGTACCTCATCAGCAAAGAGCAATGAGGTTGCATCAACACCAACATGATAAAGCAACCAAGCAGCCTGCCTTTGCTTCCACATCCTCCTCCTCCTCACATTAATCACAGGCACCACCACATACCCATCTCCATCACCTTCCCCCTTATTCCTATTCTTATTCTTACACATCCTATTCTCCAATAGCCATGCATAACATATCACCGCCACTATGGAACTCGTACCTGCATTCCAAAAACACATCACACATTCCATTCAACCCAACCAAGGTTTCTTCCTCCCTCTTTTTCCTTAAGAAAAAAAGAAAGATAAGATATTGTGGCTTCAAGGGCCTTTAAGAAGGCATTTATCTACTCAAGTTTAGTAACTTGCATTGCAAGTCATCTTTATCATTTTCATATAAAATCCAAAACCCATTATTTCTTTCTCATCAATTTAAAACAAATAAAAGTGACTTGTCTATACTTAATTGTTTGAAGGTTCAGAGAGCACAATCTTTGCCTTGGCATTAACCTCCCCATTCAAGAGCTTCTCAACCATGATCCTCTGCTGTTTCAAGAACCCATTAAGACTGATGTCATCAAAAGAAGCTCCTTTGTGTTCCCTGAACCCTCCAATCTTAGTAGAAGCATTGAGCATGGGAGCAATCTTATCCAATGAACATGTGGATGAAGATATCGACCTCCGATGCGCTGACTCCACGAGGTTTCTCGGCGGAGACAAAACCTGCTGCTTTTGTTGTTGCTTCTAAGTAAGACTGTCTGGTAATGATGGTTGGTTGCGTCTAGAAGGGAGTGGGATCCCTTGTGGGCGAGGAGAGGAGGGGTCGGTTTGGAAGCGGGACTCGCGGTGGGTGAGCTGGCGAGGTGGCAGAGTTGGGGCCGTTGGATCGGGAGTGGGGGGGTCTGGAGTGGAAGGGAGTGATGGTGTGGGATTGGAGGGCTTAAGGATGTTGGAGAACCATTTTTGGACTGCCGAAGCAGGGGATGACTCTGAAGGAGTTGTTGTTGATGGTGTTGTTGTGGTAGTGTTAAGGGAGCCTGAGTTGTTGCGGGTGCGTTTTGCTGATTTGGTGAGGATTTCCCCACTGAAGCTCTCCACTGCTCGGTTCCTGTCGCAACAAAATTTTGCACAGAGTCCATACACACCACTTAAATTGTGAATATGTATCTATAACTTATGGATATTTGTAAACTTTGATGTTCACAATTTGTAGATTTATGTTCACATTACGTGGTTTGTGCACACCTTAGTGTCTAACAATAATCTTGAAAATTATTTATCCTTTTCACTCTCAAGCATATAATTTTTGTTCTTGTTTTGCCCAAGAATGTCTTGAAATGAAAACAAGCTAAGGTTCATGCAAAAAAGAATCACCTCCATTTTATTCATTTCACTAGCTATACATGGTTAGTGATGGGAATATTTTACAACTTTTCCCTAAGTAAGAGATGACGACCTTCCAGCCCTTAAGAGTGACGACTTTCCCAATTACTAAGCTGAATGACGATCGTCCCTCATGCATGCTCAACCATTCCAGCTGTCCGTGACTGAAGGGAATATTTATCAGGTTCTCCCAAGTCAGGAATGACGACCTTCTACTCCTAGATGAAGACCGTCCGCTCCCTCAGAAAAGATTGACTCTCTTCTACTACTCACGATGGCTTAGTCACCAAACCAGGATTCGACCTTATCTTTTACGGGAATCAAGCGAGACACCTCACCAGATCAACACCTCATCGTGCATAGGTGTCCTCCGCGAATCCTGGGAATGAAGTCCTCGCGGCGTCACCCAGCACCATGCACAAGCTGGCCACTACCTGCCAGATGAAGGGTCACAGACCCTCCACGCGTCCCAAGATCCAACGGTCTCCGGAAGGCCACATGGATGACCGAAAGGCATAAAATGCCATTCTCCTTCCATACTCAGGTATGAGCAATACTTGGAAAATACAGAAATTCACGCTCAAGGTTTTTCTGGGAATCAATACTGACAAAGGCATCGGAGCCCCTTTGGCCGGCCCCAAACCGGTGCCCTCTCCGATCACTCTTCTTGTCTCTTGCAGGTCTTCTGCTCCTCGGCTCGCTTGACTGCTGTCCACTGATTTTCCAGCAACTTTAGTTCTTGGCTGGCTGTGCAACTGTTGATATGAAGATGCAAACTTCGGTCATTTCCATGGAGATGCAGATTTCAGACATCAACAGTTAGATTCAAAAAATAAAATTTTAATAGTGAAATGGACGAAATGGAAAGGATTTGAAATTGAGAGGATCATCTTCGCATGCATATATGGCGTGCCTGGTGAAAGAGCTAGTATTTTTATAGTACCTTCTGGTAGACCTAGAGAGAGGGTCTCTTCGATCCAGCAATGAGGGCTGCTTTCCTTGAGCAACTGCAAATCTTGGTGACCCGATAAGTCTAGAAGGGGGCTCAGAGCGTGAGGGAGATGAAGCCACCAAGCGCCTGGCTTCTTCAAGCCATTCTTGAGTCTGCTTGCTGCTATTGCTCCTAGTGCTGCTATCAAAATCCTGGTCCTCGTCCATTACACCACCCCCACCTGTCAAGTTATAAACTTTGTTGTTGTCAACGTTCACAGTCCCGAAGAACATGTCTTTCATGAAATCTGTCAGGTCGGGAACATTTTCTGCTTTACGCCGAGCCTCCACTGCCAGTTTCTTTTGCAGGGTTATAGATCCTCCATTGCTTTCTCTTGAAGTGTCTCTGCTGAATCTGTTCCTGTCCATGGCACAAAGTGAGAGTGAGAGAGATTTCGGCTGAGAACACAAGAGGAGTTTTGAAATCTATTAGAGACAGTCGGGCCTTGATAATATCAGGTGGAGAGAGAGAGATCTTGTAAAAATTTGTGCCGGCGTTTTCGGTTGATGTCTTTTTCTGTGTGTTTTTGTACGTGTCTCCACTTGACGAAGATGGCAAACCATGCACCAAGACAAAAGACAATTATACTTGTTGGAATTTATATGAAGATCTGATACAACTCTCTGTCTAGTGAAGCCTCCAATATATAAGTCCAACCCAATTCAGTGGCAAGTATACATCAATTAATGTGCCCAAGGGTCCAGAAAGAACTTTCGCCTCACTCCTCTAGAGAGCTGCATGCACATGTTGGCTTATGTTTATGATCACATATTCACATTCATTAATTTGAAATGAATTGGAAAGAAAACTATATGGGTAATTTGAGTAGGAAAATGTAAAAGATACCACAAATTTTATTATATAGATTCATAAACTTTGTGGCAATGAATGTGATTAGTGGATTTCAAAATAAATAATGAATATCAATTTTTTTTTTTTTTTGGTGATTGGTGACACATTATTGGTAAAAGATATGTAGTAAAATTTGTAGAATCCATAACATCACTCTTTGAACTATAATGATACAAAGTGCCTAGTTGGTAAGGGAAATATGAGACGCGCCTAGGTGTTCTATATATATATATAGTTGGTAAGGGAAATATGAGATGCACCCAAGTGTTCTATATATATACTTAATCTTAAGTGTCTGGGACAGCGTTCCGTATATACGCACACCTGGATTAATCTTAATGGGACACGTAACACCCTAATGTATACATATCGACAAATTTGTATGGAATATTTAAGGTTACCATTTCTTCTTTTGGACACTATCTCTACTGTCTATACGACATAAAATATATAGGATGGATTCACAAAATTTTCGGTAACTTATTTGTTGAAAGGTGAGAAGAAAAATAGCTTATTTATTTATTTGGTAAGAGGTGTGACAAAATGTGAAGTTAAACAAAAAGCTGACTAAGTGAGACTTGTAATTTAATGACTTACTCTAATATAACTAGAGTGGTCAAGACTCAAGAGGTTTGTGATTTAGGAATTGAGATCACTATACCATGCAATTGTAAGAGAATTTTTTTTTAAGTGAAATGGTAAAAAGCTAAAAAAGCTAAAAGGTTAAAAAGTTAAAAAGTTTTGGCAAAAATATATTTTTGGTCCTTATTTTTTGGGATATTTTCATTTTGGTTCCTATGTTTTATAATGTCTCATTTTAGTTCTTGGTTTTTGGATAAGTTCATTTTTAGGCCTAACCTCCTTATTTTCCTTATTTTGTTGAAATATTCTCATTAAATATAACAAATATCCAAAAAAACAATAATAAAACATTATAAAACAAAATAAAAACACCCTGAAAATACAGGGACTAAAAGTATATTTATGTCAAATTTTTTAAAATTATAATATGGAAAGATAATGAATATTATTTAATTGATATTTAACTATAAGAAAATATCTCACCCCAATTAGATTCAGGCATGATACACTTTTTAGTTATTGGGAGAGCCCAAGTACTCTTTTTTGGATCCAGGAAGCGGCTCTCCATCATAAATGATCCGCTTGCCCCGAAATGACCTAACCCAATAGGGAAATCCCAATTCATTAGGCCTTTCGATACAATCAAATAGAAAGCCCCAAGGGCACCATATTCTAGGAGTCATACTCGCTAACAGTCCGCCCGATGCTACATCATAGGCAAATTGGGAACGTAAATAGTTGTAACCATATACATATAAAATGACACATAGATCCATGGATCCATACATCTCAATCGGAAAAGAATCAATAGAAAAAGAAAGAATCAGAATTGTTGTTTTATGCATCAAAATTTGAGATGTATCTTAAAACTAATCAAATTGCAATTAAAGCTTTATAAAGCTTAAAGCTTAGTTCAACCTAGTACACTTCTGATGGGGGAGTTATCTAATGCCGGCACAACCCACAATGATTTTGAAATAATTTCTATTGAAAAAAAAATCTCAGAAATTAAATGATTGATATTGAAACGGTGCGGCGCTTTTATCACACCCAAAAATTGATATCGGTTGATTGCATAAACATTAGCATTGATTCAGCTTCACTGACATGTAAAGTATCAAACATGTATAATTCAATTGATATTTGATACAACTCAATTTTGATATGTTTATGAACACTAAGAGTAATAATAACTACTACCAACAACACAAAACTAACAATTGTCAATGATTATATGTTGACAAAAAAAAAAAAAACCAATTGAGCTAGCTACAGTTTCTAATTAAAAGTAAAGATATTAATTCAAAGTTCAAAAGTTTTAAGGACAGATATGTCAACTACAGATTTTGACACATGTACGCCAGACAATCATAAAGCAACATGAACAATTTTAAGGAGATGTATCAATAGGAAATTAATGTTCTAGAAATAACAGAGCCATTATATTGATGCCCAAAATGGCAAAAACACTTTTATTTATTGTTCATTAATTCTTACTGGGGGTACAAACTACAAAGGGCATATTCAGACAGAGAGCCCATTATTCAGTGCATGCTTGACTAAACTAGCAATTAAGCTAGTTAGCTAGCCAGTGTTTTTGCTGCCATACGACCATACACAGCAGCAGTATTATTTATAGTAAATAAGGTTATATCCCATTTATAATTTTAACAGCCCCCGGTATTAGCTGTCAGATTAAATCCGAGGTCGACACCGCACGTAATCAGGAGTGTGGTGGCAACATCAACCCCAAGACCAATGGTGAGTGAATTTGTAGAGGTTGCATTGAGGGCGGCATGGACACATTCACACAAAACTAGGTTGCACGGGTACTCCATTTTAACCCACGTACCCATATCCGTATCGTACCTGATACTCGTACCCATATCATACCCGATATCCAATATCCATTGTGTCTCACGTATGTTTTAAAAAAAATGATGTATCCCTCGTACCAGTATCTGTATTAGGTATGATATCGTATCCGTACCCGTGCAACTTAGCACAAAACTCATTTTCTTTCCTTATTGCTAGCTAGTTTTGTTAATATTCTCTTTGTGTTTAGTGTTTGTGGCCTCTATACAATTCAACTGCTGCCTTTTATAGAGTTTTCATGAAGGGACTATCTAGCAGCCCCTGCTGCAGGCCACTTCCATTGGATTAATCGCCTCGATCTTATAGATATAGTTATAGGTGAGGTGGACCAACCACATTTGTATCTATCTTCTAAACTCCCTTGATCTTCCCAACTTGTTAGCCAATAGTCTATATATATATATATATAGATATATATATCCTACTCTATGCCTTTATTCCTTAATTTCAAGTACACCATTAATTCCATTCAGTCTTTTTCTCTTAATTGTTCAGAATATCATCAAGGGAAGTGCTCATGAACAATGTGATCAACTGATCTCTAAGATAAACTGTGACACACGGCATTTGTCTTATTGTCCAACCAATTATAAGTCACCGTGATTATCCTCTCTTCTTTGGGCTCGGTGATTTTGATTGGGAAGTTTTAGTTTGAGGGACCAATGTACAAGGCCATAGACCTCCTTTTTAGTAATGCATTATGAATTGCCCTCTAGCAGGGGCACTAAAACATGTCCAATGTATTTTAATTTGGGGACCTCTAGGGAAATAGGTGCCAAAAGGGAAAAGGATCCCTCCTATTGAAAATAATTTAATTTCCATTAATATTTAGCTAGAATTGTGACACGAGACCGATTATAAACAGATAATTATGTCAAATCTAATTGGCCAACAACTTTTTCCCTTGGTTGGAACAAGTGATGTTCTTATGATGAAAAAAAATGTTATAGAATGAAATAAACGACATAATATATTTTTCTACCAAATCACTTGATAGTTGTCAAATTTTATATGGTAGATGATCATGAAGCAACACGGACAAGGAAATGAAGGTGGTTAAAGAAGATGAATTAGCTGAAAATAATCTTCTCCATTTAACAAGTTGGATGTGCTAGATTTGACGGGAAAATTGAGAATATTTGAGAGAGCTAAAAGGGTTGTTGAGTTGATATTTTTTGCTCATATATTTTATACTGTAATAAACTTTTGAGTAAAACTTGTTTCATTGAAAAGTAGACATAAATAGTTTCAAAATGGACGTAAATTTGACCCAATTTGGATTTTAAATGGGTCATATATGACCGTTTGAAGTTGGCATAATTGTGATGTCTCCGAGAGTTCGCTTAAAACTCGTTTGAGCAAAACTACGGCAAAATTGTAAACCGACTTTGAAGCTCTGATGACTCAAGCTGATAATTTCCTATACAAAACCAACCCTTATTGCACAATTTGAGAGAAGAGAAGCATATCAAGATTACGGTGAGAGCAAATTTTCTTGAGCCTAAACAATTCTAAATTCGTCTCCCTAGAATTTTTCCTTGTGAGATACTTTTAAGACTTTCTCCTTGAGTCTAAACAGTTGATTCCTTGAAGTCATAGAGTTATTTCTTTGACATTGGATTGTTGTTGTTAATCATTGAAGTTTAAGGTTGTTGTGAACGAGGTTCGTTTATGGAAGAAGTTTGAGTAGAAGAATTCCAGAGTTGTGGGCAGTGAAAGCAAGCATGTGATTTGTTGAGGTTACATTAAAAAGTTTTTCTTCAAATGTTTTGTAAGGTTGTTGTTGTAATTGTATTTTCTAGTTAATTTTTTACGGAATTGGATTCTCCGGAGTGGTTTTCCTTTGAAGAATTTCTTCTTTTGTTTTCAACTTCATCAACAAATTTATGTGTCTTTTACTGCTTTCAATATTATTGATTTTGATTTGGTGAATTAAAACTGTGGTTGAATTACTATGCTAGATTATCTATTTGATATAACCATAAATTGTTCAATTATCCACTTGAGTATTTTGAGGTCAAAATCAATATGGGTCAAAACCAAATTTGATCACCTCTTATTATGTCAAACACACTCTCACGACCCCACCCGTTCAACATACTCAAGGGCCATTTTCCTTTTACGATCTTTCACATGTCCTCTTAACGGCCAGCAAAAATGCCTTGGGCCTTTGACTTGTTCTGTTTATGTTAAAAAAATGAAACCCCTTGTTGTTTTCTTGTTCATTTGGGCCTTGTATATAAGATAGAGTACCCTAAGTACTACTTATCAACAGGATCATTGAGAATCTGAGATTACATCATATCTTTTGCCTTTAGTGATCGACTTCTGGCAACTCAGAACAAAGTCTCAATGGCAGCACGTGGGGTTCTCTTAGCTTCACTTCTTCTCTTCTCTTGCCTGGCAATAACTTGTTATGGAATTGTTCTTTTTTCTTCTCTACCAAGAACCCTTGTAGTCACTGCTTCACCCAAACAAGGACAAGGTACCCACCCCTCAATTCTCATTCTTATATGACTTTTGTTTCTTCTTCTTGTTCATTTCCAACTTCTCAATGATTTATGCATGTTAAATTTGTACTAATTAGGTGCCTGGAGTAATCAAACTTAATGTTAAAAACATAAAGCAACCACTTTTGGCTGAAATTCTCGATACCCACATGAAGATTTGCCCAGAAAACTTTCAAAACAACCAAATCTACAAAAAAAATTTTTTTTTTTTTTTTTTTTTTCAGTTATTCTAAATTTTCAGTTCTCTTTCAGTAAAATCAACTATATCTTCAAATTGTTTTTTTTTTTTCCCCAATTTTTGAAATTTTGCATTCATTTGGAAAACAAGATCTCTCTTTTAGTGGATCTGGAATTGAATTTTATTAATTAAATTTGCAGTTCTAAAAGCTGGTGAAGATAAAATTACTGTAACATGGGGGCTAAACCAGAGTTTACCAGCTGGGGTTGACTCTACCTACAAGACCATAAAACTCAAGCTATGCTACGCGCCCATAAGCCAGGTAGACCGCGCGTGGAGAAAGACCGTTGACAACATAGCAAAAGACAAGACATGCCAGTTCCTGATCGTTTCTAGACCGTACGATGCGGCTGACAAAACAATCCAGAGCTTCGAGGGGACAGTAGAGCGTGACGTGCCTGGAGCCACGTACTTTGTACGCGCCTATGCTTACAACTCAGATAACGTTGAGGTGGCTTATGGTCAAACAACCGACACCCACAAGACCACAAACTTGTTTGAGATCCAAGCAATCACTGGACGCCACGTGTCTCTCGATATTGCCTCGGCTTGCTTCAGTGGTTTCTCGGTTGTGTCCCTGATTGGGTTCTTTGTAGCTGAGAAGAGAAGGGCCAAAATGTCTCAACAGAAGTGAAACAGAGATATCAAATATGCTAATGGCACTAGTCAAATTATGGTACTACAAGAAATTTGCATGGTGTTTGTGTTTTCCTATATCTACTACTAGCCCACTAGTCTCTCCATAATTACTGGAGCTTTACTTATCAAAAAAATAATTACTGCAGCTTTTATAGTTTCTTATTTTTTTTGGATAAATGGAGCTTTTATAGTTGTATAATTTGTTTCTTATATGTTATTGCTAGTATATAATAAAATGATAAACCTTAAGGGGTAGCTCAACTGGTCCAGTCTTGAGTGTGCTCTCCAATAATCACTAGTTCGAGTCCCTCAGGGCCACCTACCCAAGGTAAAGCCTTGCGTCTATCGTGGTACATGTGCTAATAGGGTGTTGAGTGTCCTTCTGGGATTAGTAGAGATGCGCGTATTTACGGAACACTGGTCCGGACACCCAAGGTTATAAAAAAAAAATAATAATAAAATAAAAATAAAATGATAGGTTCATATATCAATTGTTATCACAATAAATATAATCTATTAAATGTTGGGGGTTATCTATATTGATTTTGACGGCTTAACTCTGACATTTATACCATACTTAAATGATTAAAAGAATAAGTGTAGGACCACAAAGTATTTTATACTTTTTGTCTTGAGTTTTTTTTTGGGGGGGACTAAATAAAAAACTTTATTAAAAATCAAATAATAGAACACTTCTACTCAAACGAAATGGAATGGAACTAAACTGATTACACAATAATACCTCAAACCTTACTCCAATGGCGGCAAAAAAAACATACATCTTGGACCAAAACTCTATTACAAGGGCGGCTAATAACCCCATAACAAGGGCGGAAAATAAAAGCATCAAATACAAAGAAAGTAAACAACACAACAAAGACAATACATCAACATAAAAAACAAAACAACCAAAGCAGGAGACTTGTGAACCACATTAAAAACTAACAGGAACTTCCGTCATCTATCTTGTTCAGATCGACAAATGGTAAGAGAGCATGATTTCATCCGAGCGAGAAGTGAGGAGAGCGAATCGGATTGTCTATGGCTAAGACCATGCGATTTTGGAAGGGTACTCTAAATCGAGATACTTAAGAGAGCCTACCCCCACAAAGAGAGGATAGGGGAGAGATTCTAACATGAGCTTGAATCTCTCAAAAAGGAGATCTTGAGATGGAAAAAAAAAACCTCCAAGCTAGAAGCCAAGAGAACAAACACTTCAGTGAAAAAAATCACCAGAATTTCAGTATCACAAGCCAAACCGCTTCAATGAGGTAAAAAGACAAAAGAGCCGGCATGAAGGTGGCGACGTGACGGTAAACGGCTGCAACAGGAAAAAAGAAAAAAGGGTCGCCCGGCCTAGATCTGGCCACCCACAGCCAAGATCTCCCTCACACAAAGGTGAGGGTGACTGTGCGGCCCAAGGAACCAGAGATACCGCCAGACAGAAGAAGAGAGTTGTTATGTGGTGATTGGTAGAAAACATATGTAATACTAGTGATAGACTATGCGATATTGATTATTAACCACTAAGGATTCTAAGTAAATGGGATGCTAGGATGGGAAAGTTGGATCTATGTCAGGTTTGTCAAAACAGTAAAATAAAAATGATGTAGAAATGATTGGCCAACATTATCAAAGCGGTTGCAAAAAATGTCAAAGAATAATATTACATACACAACATTATCTAGATGATAAGTTATTATTGGTTTCCACGTGAACCTACCAATAACTCTCTACTATTTACCATTTATAATTTCTCACCTTAATAATGTTGTGAAAAGAAGTGTCTATTACATTACTAATGTAAAATCAAATGGGCATGCCATTAGCATTGGGCAGGCATGGCATGATCGTCATCATTAAGAGCTGGTATCTGGTATTTCGGACATGCGGGTCCCACTTGCTTGTGAGACAGATGCTGTATGCATCCGAAATATAAGATCCTTTTTCCATCATTAATTACTTTACTGAATGGTTATAAATAATTAGATTCTAAATTTCCGTATCTTATGTGGATTGGATTTGAAATATATCAAGAACTATCCAGAGTACTTTAGTTGGGACACAATAAAAAAATGTTCATATATGATCAATCATGATTCATGAGCCGCGTGGAAGGTTAAATTTCTAACACTGCGATCTGAGGGCCTTTGGCTAAAATGCCCTTTGACTTTGAGTGGTATATTATGGCACTTTAATTACTGGTATTCGATAAATTTTTAAATCAACATAAAAGAAATATCTGAAATCACTTGCCCACTTGCCTACACGTTTGCTTAATCTTTACAAAAATAAAATAAAAAATACTGGTATTCGAGAAATTTTAAATCAACATAAAGAAAGCTCTATTTGCCTACACGTTTCCTTAAGCTACAATATAGCGACCAACTTGCAAGCGTGTACTGAAATTTAAAGTTTTTTTTTTTTTTTAGCACAAGTCGCATGACACCCAAAAGAACAATAAAAAAAGTATATGGCTTGTGACTTGAGAGCAAGAATTTTATTTTAGAATTTCTCAAAAGGGACATGCATGGCATGTGTTTCACAGGTACAGATTGATAAGTGATAATAACACAAAGTCTTGCTTACGAGTACAAAGTATCTTAGAATTCAAGGAGATCATGAAGAAAGCAAATGCATCCTGACCTCTTCAGCAGAAGAATGAACTAGAGTACAAAGAACTTGCTGACTCTCCCAAATATTGCAAGGAAACTCAGTTAAATGTTGGAACCCTTTCAATGCTTCATCATAAATTGTTCTCTGGAGATTATGTAATATATGTACACTACCTTCATTATTAACAAATAAGTAAAAAGGGTTTCCTGTTCCTTAACACTATTATTCTCAGAAGTTTGCTTGAGGCTTGAAACACATGTCAGTGCTTTGCGTTCTATCAGTACCAATAAGTGATAACCTGTCATCATAGACATCCACATAACCAAATGCATCCCTGCCTGGAGGGCATTCTAGGGCAGCTTCAAAGACTCTGTGGTGTATTCCATGGGAATCAATTGAGTGCCCACCTTTGTGATCATGTCCAGCTAGGCAAACCTTTACACAATTGTATCTGTGTATCACATCCATTACTTCATTGTAATTCCAAAGAAGTGCTTCAGGGGATGATGCGCCGGGATCTAGAGGCACATGGCAACAGATCACTACTTTCTGTTTTAACTTTGAGGCTTCCTGAAGTACACCATCTAACCATTCTAATTGTTCTTTCCCAACTGCTCCATTGAACATGAGGAACCTTCTCTCGAGGCCCACTAGCCCTGATGGGCTGTTCTTCTCTGAATTTGGGTTCTTTTCACGAAGAAAATTAAGTGCTTCTAACGCCTTTGGATGATCTTGAGGCCAGCCAATGGCACTGACATCATAGCCATCCAGTACAACGAATCTGTACTCTGGAGTTGGTGAAAAATCAAAATAGGCATGATCATCAACACTTGGAATCTTCAATAGTGGAAGTAACTGTTTGCGAGGAAGATTGTAGAGGCAGTGATTGCCAATCAAGTGATAGACAGGGCCATTGAATTTGTCGAATTCATTAACAACTCTCTCCACAGCATTTAGAGATTGGTCTTTGGGGCAAAACCCATCAACAATGTCCCCCAAATTGATCACAAATTTAAGCTTCTGGTGGTGGTTCCAATTTTGGACTGCCCTTTGTAACACAAGAATGCTATGTCGATAATATCGAGGAACCCCAATAAAAGAGCGACCATCAGGAATATCAGCATACTGAACGTCCGAGATAACCCCAAAAGAAAAAAGAGGTTGCTTCTCTTCTGCACTTGTTAATTTATTTGTAGAACCCATGGCACAGCTAGCACTTGACACCTATCAAATAAAGTGAATGAATTGCTATTACCCAAATTCATCTAGTATAAGGATCAACACAACCTGCAGGGGGGCTTGGGGTTACTACTGAACCACCTCCTCCTCACCAATCCCACTCAAAGGAAAAGACATAACAAAGAATCTACAGCTTTACAAATAGTTCTGATGCAAATGATTTTCTAGTTGAAGTTTTTATAATGGAGTTAGTGCTTGAGCCATTCTTGGCCGCTTCAAAAAGGATCACTACTCTATACTATGAAAGGGTGAAAAAAATAAAAAGAATCACCAATCTATCCAAAGTTCTACAAGAGCTATGTTAGAATGACCCCATTTAGAAGCTGATCTCATTAGTCATTACTGAAGAAGTTAACCTTTGTTTGTATAAGCTGCTAGGCTATTAAGAACAAAAATATGTATAAAGGAGAAGGAACTTCACCAAGTATAAAGCTAGCCAATTCACCTACATTACCTCATTTATACTCTAAATGAGATTAAAACATTAACGCTTTACACATTGCAGTAGAGATGAATGGGAAATTGAACAAATTGATAATTAGCACAGATAGAAACCCAACTCAAAGACTATACCAAAAGTAATAAACATATGAAAAAAAAAAAAAAAACTTTTAAAATAAATACCAGGTGAACCAAATTGCTAGAAAGCTTATATAAAATGAACCATTAGGAAACAGGAAAACAATGTAAATCAAGCTAAAAAATGCTAAATTATTTTTACTAGATTGTCATAAAAGAATTGGTTTCATAAAAAATTTCCACTAAAATCCTTATAGAAAGAGCAAAAATTTAATTTTCTCAGTGACCCAGATCATATAAACTCCTCCGAATTAATAAATTCCTTTGTGTATAACACAAACAAATGGTCTAATCCAACATAGCAACTATACATTCAACCACATAACCCAACCAAATAAAAACACTCAACGCAGATGGGCATTTACAAATTGAGTTCTAAAAAACCTCAAATTTTTGGCCCAAAAAAAAACTAATTTTTATGGTGCTTATAAATTAGAAATCAAAGTATGAAACAATGCAAGCACAACCCAGAAGAGAGAAAATAGTATAGAAGAATCTGACCGGAAAGATATAAAGTAGTAAAGTGAAACGAGGCAAAGAGAGAGAGAGAGAGAGAGTTATAGGGACGTACAGATGGTCTACGATCTGATAGACGAATCTGTGTTGTGCGTTTGTTGGAGTTTAGAGATGAGCGACTTAGTTTTGGGATTTTATAGGTATCACAACTCAGAGTCACCGACCACCACGGAGGATAGACGACGGCGTTTTGGTACAGGTAAAAAAAGTTCCATGTAGACTCGGTCGGCATCTTTTTTATTTGCGTGAGGTAGTTTAGTTACGGTTGGTATAATGTCTCAATTGCTCTTTGTTTATACTCACAATCACTGGATTGCCATTCTAAACCTTTTTTTATTTTTTTATAATTAATAATTTAGTCCTTTTAATATTTTGAAGCAATAAAGTTCAGGCGTCGGCTATCAATTTTGTCATGTTTCCAATTTTTAAAATCAATTTTTTTTTTTTAATATCTATATCAATATGTATTTAATAATATATATGGTATTTTAATCTTATCAGCTTTTAAAAACCAATTTTTTTTATTTAAAAACCAATGTTTTTATTTTAATGTTAACACGTGTGTTTCGTAATTTATGTTTACGGGATTTAGATTGGGTCCAGTGTTTCAGTGCACTGGACCCATTACGATCGCGACACATATCCAATTTTAACCACGAATCTAGTGTTGGAACTCTAAACCCAATCTGAACCTATATTTATTGGAGTATAGACCCTAATACCAAAACCTACAATATCACTAAAGACATTCTCCCATAATTTTTTGTCCACAAGAGTACAATTGATGCACATCTTAAACACTATAAATTCAAGCTATTTTTAGTAAGAAAAACTATTCATTCCTCTTATAATATTCTACTTATAAAAATCCTATCACACACTATTCTACTTATTTTCTTTCAAAAAATAAAAAAAAATTAACACTTAAGCTTGGGAGTGTCTAGGCCGCTATCACCAGCACCAAACCGTCTTGTTGGTTCCAAGTGTTGAGTTTAACGAATCGAAATCTCCATCATCAGGTTTATCGTGCACCCACTGAGTTTTGCTAAAATAATTAAAGAACCATATTTTCTTTTTGATAAGTTATAATTAAAGAACCATATTAGAACTTTAGTTTGGCCACTTTGACATTGTAATCCCACCGACGCGAGATGCTGGCATGAGACGTGGAGGAATTTGAGCACCTTGTTGGTTGTTGTTTTTGTTTTGTTTGGTAGCCAATCAGCATGAACGAGGGAAAATGGCAACTCTGTTCTATCATGTTGGTAGACAATGGGACCATAACCACACAGCCATTAAGCGAAACAGTCCAACCCAATCACTCTCACACTCTATCAATGTATTGTCCAATGACCTTTCATCTTGAGTAGTCCAGCCAAGGACTCTGTTCATCCTATCAATCGCAACATCTATCAAGCAACGTGTAAAACTTAGATTAAGTTATGCAATTAAATTCATTCAAATACATAATTGAATTTACCAATGAAGCAATTAAATTCAAATGCATTTCATCTTGAATTTTTTTTTTTGACAAAATTTGGCTATAAACTAACTTGTAATCAGCTCACTACAACCTATTATGTGTCACCTAATAAGATCATCCACATGTATTTTAAGTCACGTGACTTATTTAATGACTTTAAATAATATATGTGAATGGTCTTATAAGCTGCCATATAGTGGATTGTAACAAACGGGCTACAAACCAGTTTTTAGCCACTAGCCAAACCTTTTTTTTTTTTTTTCTTAGGAACAGAGTTTCTGAAAGAACCATCAAGTGTAACCCCCCTTCTCTTTCTCTCTCTATAAGACAAACCTTTTCTCTCTTCTTTGTTCTGTATTTGCATTGTGCTACACTCGTTGTAGGGTGTTTGTGCTACCCTCGTTATAGGGTTTTTCTCTACCCTTTTTGTAGGGTTTTCCTCTACCTTTTTCACAGGTTTCCAACTACCCTCTTCGTAGGGTTTGGGGCTTTGTGTAATCTTTTGTTTTTCAATAAAGTTCTTTTAATTATATAAAAAAATAATAGTGCTTTCTTTTCTAATAATAATTAAATGTAATATAACTATTGTCACGCCCCGAACCCAAAGCATGAGCTCGACACGTGACAACGGCCGCACACCCGTAAAGCTTTGCCTTACAAGTGTGCCAGGCCTCACTAACAAATTACAATACTAGCACCAAATGAAATTAAAATCTCCAAAATAATCCTCTAATCAAGGATGTATCAAATAATTAAATTTCATAACATCACTAATCCAAAATTTTCTTAAACAAAAGTCTCTCACAAAATCACAAAAATAGCAATCATGATACGGTTGATAATCTTGTCTAACTTTCTTCCCACACTACTCATTTGCAACGTTTGCGCTAACTAATCCTCAGAATCTGAAATGGGGAAATAAGTGAGGGGTGAGCTGGGAGGCCCAGTAAATAACCAAATATCCTTATCCAGTCGGATCAAACATATATTTGTTAAAAACATATATACATAAGTAGTACGAATTCTTAAACAATGATTTTGATAAAACACTTGGTTTGGTTGACAAAATAAAATATAATTTCATTTGCAAATAGCAAGTTAAACATATTAAAAAATAAATACAGATACAAATATAGATTCAAATACAGATTCAGATTCAGATATAGATGTAGATATAAATACATATACTAAACAGTCTTGGTGACTACGGCCACATTATCCTTGTGACAAGGCCCAAAAACCACACATAGGTCGGTGGCAAACCCCAGAATGAAACTAGTTTCGATACCAACGTATAATCCCCATTGGCGGGGCCCAGAACATAGTCAGACTGAGAGTTTTCAAATATCAAAACACATTTAAAATATATTTGAATTCCAAAACATAGTGATTTTCAAACCTTATTCAAATTATGTACAAAAACAAATCAGTTTAACAAATAAGCTATATAAAGATTCTTGTAACATATAATCACATGCTTGATCCGAATTTTTGAAGTAAACAATACTTTACAAATACAATGATTTTTCTGATATTTCGAAACAAAGTTGATTTTGGCATAATAGAATAATAAACTATAATAATAAGTTCGCAAATAGGAATATTTAATATATAAAATTGAGAAAATACTAGTTAAGGATAAAGGTTACTTACCTCTTGCAAGCAAGAAATCTCTTAATACTCTCTATCTCTTCTTTTCAAAATTCACAAACCAGATCCTAAATTAATTGTATAATGATCAAAATCCATTAATCAACATAAACAATGCTATTTACTCTTGATGTACAAAATTAAAGCCTAACATTATTCTTTCCCACTATTACTATTTATTTTATATCTTCTTTCAATGAGTACAGCCTTCACAATTTTTATTTCTTGCAGGAGCCTACGTTAGCCTCTCACTTCTTTTAGCCTTCACGTCAGTAGCCTACTAGTAGGCATATGAACTTCATTTATTTTGTTTCTTTTCTTTGACTGCATGTACAGCAGTGTACATCAAGCCATTACTTTCACGTTAATAGCCTGGGACTTAGTGGTTATCTTTTATATATAAATATTTTTCTTTCTTTCTTTTTCTTTTACTATTGCATATACAGTAGCCATTACTCCCTATCAGGTCAACATAACATGCTATTAGCCTATAGGTGTGTCCATCTTTGCTTTCTTTTCTTTTCTTTTATCTTGAACCCGATTCACCCAATAAATTCAAGAACAATGGATTCATTCTTTATGTTAAAAGTTGAAACTGATTCCTATAAATACATCAAATCTAGATTTTGCTACCTATTCTTAACTAATGGTTCATACATATAAATCTTTATGATGATTAAAATTTATAAATCTAAAAGAAAAGTTTTCTATGCTCTTACCTCAAGAATTCTTCAATTTCTCTTTTCTTGAAATCCTTCAAAATCTTGCCGTCAAAGAGTCTATAGGTATTGAATAAAGTTTATAACTCTATTTATACCCTAATATTGCTAGGGTTACAACCTATTTATTTTTATTTCCACAAACTTCTTAAATAAATGATTTATTTGTATTTTTGCCCTACAAATAAAATTACTAGGTTACCCACTTAAACAAAAACTCTTTTTTTTTTTTTTAATCCTTTGGGACCGGGTATTACAACTATATATTTAAATTTAATTGAAAACCTAACGTATTCGTACTAGTGTTGTTTTTAGAGATGATCAAGGTCATGTAATGGCCTAACGGAAGCTGTGTAAAATTCGAAATCATCCTGGTGATATTTCTCAACTGTTTGCTTATGCGATTCTACACACTTTGGGTTTGCACAGGACTTGGGTTTGTCTAAAGTGATTGTTGAAGGTAATTGCCAAGCGCTGATTTGGAACTTGAAGAATCTTGGAATATGCCTGGCTCCTTTTGGTCATATAGTAGATGATATTAGACTAGCATCTCTCAATTTTATTGCGGTCTTTATGATAACTTTAGGTGTCTAAACTAACTTACGCATATCTCGACTAATCTCACGGGACTCATGTACCACACTCTCGAAAAATTCCCTACACAAATCAGAGTAAATCGCTAACTTTTCACCAAAGGGTGTGATCTCAAGGAATTGTTTGCATCTAAGAGATGTTAAACCTTAGACTTTGAAGGGAGCAAACCTTCAAAACCAAGGCCTATACCACTTAGGCCAACCCCTTGGGATTAAGGTCATTTTTAATTTAGTTCCTTCCTCTAATTGGGCAGCTTTATCTTTAGCTAGAAAGGCCTTTTCTTTTAGTGCCTGTAATTTTTGGGTTGGGGAATGCCCTGTTTTCCTTCTCTTCTCCGGTTCTCCCTATTGTTCACAGTGAATTTCCAATTCAATTAAATTCTATCGTATTATTTTCTAAAAAATAAAAAAAAAAATAAAATAAAATAAAAGAGTTTTATCCTCTACCAGATATCAAATATGTGAGAAAGAGAGTCCAATCAGTTTTGCAAGAAAAAAAAAAAAAAATTGGAATCCGGGCTTTGAAAAGCCAGATTTCACGTAATCCGGCTCTTGAAGATCTGGATTCCTCACATTCCTCGTATATTTCCTTCAAACCCCAAAAACTTAATTAATTTTGCCATTGCCAATTGACTCACATGTTTCCACTGTATAACTTATGAGTTCTACGGGCAACCTATCACAGTTCAAAAAGAAAAAGAAAAAAGGTTGGATCCACCGCAACTCAAAATAAACTTGTAAAAATGTTATACCCATAGACTCTCTTTAAGAAAATTAATGACACTAGCACCATGAATGCTGAAAAACACTTATATGTTGGTTGGAAAAACACAGTTGAAATGCTGAATGACGAGTTTATCAGAGAGCGGAAGGGTTGCGATTGTTTGGCATTTACCCAAAAATTGAGAAGATAAATGATCTCTTATACAGCTATTCAGTGAATAAAACTAATTAAATTGAAATTTCATTCTTTCTTCCTATAAATCTAAACCACTAATCTACGCTGTGAACAATTAATTTTGAGAACTTTCTAAGTGGAAGGTCAAGGTCAGATTCAAAACCAACTGATATTTCACGGCTCATCTATAAAAAGCAGCATTTGTTCTTGTGCGAGCTAGTTTTGTTCAACTGGATGACACTGGCCTCCCATTGCTATATGAATGATATATCTGATAGACAAGCTTCTCTGGCAATTGTCTCTCAGCCTACAAAAGAGATGTCAAGAAAATGAATCTAAAAGCCCAAAATGCAATATGTTAGTGACAGATTAAAGATTTCACCAGAATATACCTGAAATTGTCTCATGTGCAAAATTGGCTCGCACCCAACATCTGCAACTGATTTTCCATTAGGGGTTTGCAATTTAAATCTCTCAGCTTCATACGCCATGAGAATATCTTTCTTGTCAGGCAGTTGGTGGCAAACTTTGAGGAGTGAACTAAGAGAATTCATCTGGCAGATGATAGTAAATATAAGATGAGAAGCCCAACATCAAGCATCAATTTGAAAAAATAAATAAATTAGAGCTTAACCTAGACATTGTAATTTTAAGATTGAAACCATTTTACGGCTCATGTGTAGATTCTGAATCTCATATTCTGCGTACAGGGTTTTTGACAAGAACATCTTAACCTTATTCCTCACAAGGTAAATATCTATGTTCACCCTCAATAAACAAATAAGTCAAACATATTTGGGGCTTGCTCATTTCTGAATCCATTTCAGGAAGATTTCAAGGAATCTATCAAACCCTTCTAATGGTTTTTTTTTTTTTTCTTAAAGCACAAATCCATCTTCTTGGAGTCTTTCTAAGTTAATGAAAATTGGTGTAACCGCATAGCCTATTATATGGAAACTATGTGTATGCTTGGGAAGGCATGTAGTTGAGGCGTATAGACGTCCAAAAATACAGCTGCAATTAATATACACACTTGCATGCTCATTGAGACATGCAGCAGATGGTCCACTCTGATAATAGAAAACAGTGAAATCTATGCAGGAAAAAACTACAAAATTAAAGGGCAAGCTCACCTTCATATATGGGCAGGATGCACAGCCTCCATGGATAGAACACCCCTCTCCACTAGCAACTCCAGGTATAATAGGTAGGATAATGTCACCCATTTTAATAGATGAATTTGGTGATGTTCTTGTCATTGAGTCTGATGAAACTGGAAACACTATTTCAACTTTAACTTTTGATCTTCCAGAAGAGGACTTTCCAGAACCTAACAAACTGCGAACTGCTGCAACAATTGCAGTCACCATTCCCGATTCTGTTCCCAACACAAATTGGAGATGGTCATTGACATTTCTATCTAAAGCCTCTTGAACCCTCTGTTTTATAAAATCTAATATGTTTTGGGTTGAACCAACGACTCCCATTCCTCTTCTCTTTGCTTCCATTGCCAATGAAAACATTTCTCCAGGGACCTCAAAATGAGCCGTAAGGAATGCATCACAGTACATTTCATTTATCTTCTCTACAACTTCATGTCCAAAAATGTGATGCACAATGCATGTTCCATCCTGATACAAGAACAAATAATCAGCCAAAAAAAAAAAAAAAAGCAGTCCTACACCCATATCTGCAAATGCAAGATAATACAAAGGATATGGTGTTCAATAGTCATGTTTACAAATATAAAATAGGTGAACCAGGTAAAAATATGCTGAACCTATATATAAGTTAAGCATTAAAAGGATAAAACACATGAAAACAAACACATATAAGTAACCAAGGGACAAGGCACTCCTGTATACACTACTTCTGTGCTTTCAACCAATACATCTCTGCCTAGCCCATTATTTTAATAAAATCCACTTGTATGATCCACCATGAAATAACTCATACTTGACAAGATTGAAGAGCATATGGAAAGAAAAGAAGAGAAAAGAAAAAAAACCTGATAAAAGTGCAGGCGAGGTAGCAATAATCTAATAGTCTCTCTACTGTGTCCTGGATGTATCTCAGCTATTTCTTCATCAGTCATCTTAGTCATCTGCTGCAACAACTCTTTAATATTTGCACCCATATAGGAATCGGGTCCATACCATATGTTTATATCTGGCACTTGAGCAAAAGCCTGTGCAGAAAATTAAGCAACTTGCAGGTTTATTCACTTGATGTATTGATATAAGCCTTAGAAATGAAAGTGCTGGATGAAAAGAAACTCATAATACTACCAACCTGCAGAATGGTTTGCACAACATTTGAAGAAGTACAGGTAATTGTTGGCACAAGCTCATGAGCATATGCTTTTGTCTCTAGTGAAGTATTGATGTAGACAACATGCAAAGAAGGAGGAGACCTAGAAGCTTCCTCAAGATAATTCATATAAGAAGGGGTAGCTGCAGCATCTGCCAAGGAACAGCCAATGCGTTCATTTGACATCCTGTACACGCCAACCTGCACATACATAACACAAAAGGGGCAACAATCATGAATTGCTCACAATTTTTTGGAACAAACACCAGAATACAGCCAATCTTGTGATGTTTAAAACATGCTACGTTAAATCAAAGCACAAGAAGTCGAGAGGTAGCAGCTTAAAATGAAGAATCTCCATTCTAGCAGTAGAACTTCTCACCATCAAATAGATATATTAAAACCATTGATTTGCAGTGCAGGAGGTCTGGAATAAGAAATTTCTACAGCGAATTTTAGCAAAATTGCTTATGAATTAGGCACTATTAAGTCAAGCATTAATATTGCATGGCCAGCACCTTCATTTTTCATATGAAAGCACCCCCAAAACCCTTCAAATAGTCTTATACCAGATTCAAGTGCATGAATATGATGCTGATCAATCATTGGAACCAGAGACCTTTCACTTAAAATGTGGCTTATACCTACTTTCAGTCTATAAAACACAAACTGCAAAACAAGAAGAAATGAGGGAAAGAACATACATCTCCAAAGCCAGCCTGATCAAGGATTGCACGCACATTTTCTGACATAAAGTCTACACCCAAAACTGTAATGAATTGGCATCCAGCTTTTGCCATCTTGACAGCTGAATCTGCCATCACCAGTGAATCAGAAATATGAATGTGCGGCCACTGTTTCTGAGCAGCAGTCAAGATGCCTTGGACCTGAGGATCCATATAAAAATGTGCAACAACACCAATCTTCTTCTCCTTTAGCACACTAACAAGTTCTTCAACCTTAGACTCATCGGGGAACAAATATCTCGCCTGCAATTAAACTACAACGGAAGTTAGAATTTTATTCCTCGTTGGACATTCATCACAAGGTAGATAACACAAAGCTTCTTCTTCTTCTTTATTTATTATTTTATTTTTAATGGATAACACAAAGCAATTGAACAGAGATAATCTTGCCTCTCAAGGAAAGTACACCATTAGAAAGCTCAAATTGCAATATTTCTTCATACTATGAAGGTACTGGAATGCCAGTAATTTGATCACTTTCTCATGAACTAATTGAAATAAGGCTAAAACATTGTTTTTGTTTCTAAAATTTGCATGAATTTCGTTTTTCATCTCCAAACTTTAAAAAATTCGTTTTCCTTCCCTAAATATTGAAAACGTTACTTTCTGTCCTTGAACTTAAAAAAATATATATATATATATATTCTGAAGTTTAAGAATGAAAAACGAAATTCATGCAAACTCTTTATGTATGTATACAAAATTACAAATATCAACTAATTGAAATTATATATAACAATCAATAACTTGAAAAACCCAATTCATCACAATTCAATATCCTTATCAAAACTTTGAACATGCATCTCAAAGACCCAAACTAATATCGCTAAGAAAAAAAAAGCCGAAAACCAATAAAACCAGACACGAATTATCACAAACCTGAGCCTCAGCGTAGCTCCCCTTGGCTTCTACGCCGTCTGCGGTCACCACCAGCGAAGGGAACGCCTCGAAAGGAAGCGGCTTCCCTTCGCGCTCGGCAGTCAAGGCCTTGGTCTTCTTCTGCATAGTGATCAACACGTTGTGCCACGTGTTCACCCTGGACCTTTCTCTACCAGCTACCCCCACATTCAAATCCATCAATTCCTCCGTCTTGAGCTTCATCACCTCCTCCGGCGCCGCACCGTCGAGAACCCAAACAAGGCAGGAGCAGAAGCCTCTCGTGATCTCGGAATCGCTGTCCGCCTCGAATCTCATCTTTCCGTCGTGGTCCAATCGGGCCTGAAGCCAGACCTGGGCCGTGCAGCCCATGACCCGGTTGGAATCGACCCGAACCGAGTCTTCCATCGGAGGCAAGAGAGTCGCGTAGTGAATCAAACGCTTGACGCGGTCGATCGGCTCCGAGAGCGACTGGAACTCCGAGATGAGGCGGTGGAGCTTCGACGACACGTGGCTTTCAGTGGTCTGTGAGGGAGAGAACGTGACCGCCGAGCACGTGAATTGCGAGCTAGGGTTTTGTGGATTAGGCGGCGGAGATTGAATGGCACTTGAGAGACCTAAAGAAGGAGGAAGAGGAAGAGGAAGAGGAAGAAGATTGCGTTTTGTAACCACTGGAAGCAAGAGATTTAGAATTAGGGTTATGGCTCAGAGTAGTGGAGAAGAATGAAGAAGAAAGAGGAAGCGATTTCAAGGTCATGGTTGCAGAAAACTCGATTGCTCTCTATGTGCTTGTGTTTATGTTAACAAGAAAGAGATTGAATAGAGTATAAGAGCAGAGAAAAGCGGGCTTTAAATTTAGAAGGTACAGAGGAGAGTAAGCAGAGCCTTATATTATATATATAAAGAAATGTAGAAGAGGTGGGCGGGAATGGGACAGCGTGGGCACGAAGTAAAGGAAAGGAAACTACGCGCGAATTGAATGGGCAGAGAAAATGAATGTAACCAATTCTGGACCAAGAGGGATGGATTATGGACCATGAAGTTTCATGGTCCAAGGAAAATGTGAGATTCTCTCTGCTTTTTGTTCTTTTTCCATAAAAAGACCACCACACTTCCATATCTCCTGGGTCCCATCTTTCTCTTTTTGTATTTATTTATTTTAATTTAGTTTTTGATCTATCCTTTGTGAGAAAAAAAAATTGGACATACTACGAAAAAAAAAAAAAATACAAATATTAGGTTCCAAATTTTTTATTTTGTCAAGTTGAATCCTACGTTTTATCTAGGGTTATTATAAATCAATTTGACACTCGTGATGCATAGAAGGTAGAGAGATGTAATTTCGCTTTGAGTGAGAAATTGAAAATGAAAATATTATGACATAAAATCGAAATTGGTTATCTAGGTAAAATGTAAAATTTTACACTAGGACCATTTAAAACAAGATATAAACTTTGGACCTTCAAGTAATTTTCCATTTTTTAAGGTAAATAACAATTTCAATTTATCCATTGTGGCTAAGTGGCTTGACCTGTCACAATTTAGTATACAAACTTTCAACCGCTACAATTAATCTCCTAAGGTTTAGATCAAAATAAAAATTTGGATTACGCTTTAATCCAAACTTTAGGAGATAAGAATGTTGCAGTTGAAAAGTTTGTGGATTAAATTTGTAATGCAGCCAAATTAAGAGGGAGTAAATAATTTGTCCATAAAAATACAAAATGATGTAATGTGTATAGAACCCTACAATTTCATTTAAGTCCAAATCTTATGGGTCAAATGTACCAATTGAAAAGGTATGAACTAAATTACGATAGAAACAAATAACAAGGGGTAAATTGTAATTTTCTCTTTAACATATGTTGTTGCTATTTTTTGTCCTTTCTAACGAGTCTTTTGAATTCATTTATTTTAATACTTTATTTGATAGCTAAATGGTGAGTCTTTTGAATTCATTAAAAAAAGGCATGGAAATATATATATACTACAAGCTAACCTTCTTTTATTTATTTTAATACTTTATTTGATAGCTAAATGGTGAGTCTTTTGAATTCATTAAAAAAAGGCATGGAAATATATATATACTACAAGCTAACCTTCTTTTATTTATTTTAATACTTTATTTGATAGCTAAATGGTGAGTCTTTTGAATTCATTAAAAAAAGGCATGGAAATATATATATACTACAAGCTAACCTTCTTTTATTTATTTTAATACTTTATTTGATAGCTCTAAATGGTGAGTCTTTTGAATTCATTAAAAAAAGGCATGGAAATATATATATATATATATATATTAAATCATAATTAATAATAAGACCATTTAATTGGAGCATATTAATGGTATGTAATTTATTAATAATATATATATATATTTTTATAATTATAATAGCATTTAAACCTATGGCGTCCGCTCATGATAGTTGCTCTTACCATCAAGCCAAGACACCAATTGATTTTTGGTGTAGGCGAGATTTGAACCCAGGTCCCTTGCTCGACGACAAGAGACTTTACCAGTTGAGCTAACTGGAACCCACACATATATATATATATATATATATATATATATATATATATATATATATATATATATATACTACAAGCTAACCTTCTTTTATTTATTTTAATACTTTATTTGATAGCTAAATGGTGAGTCTTTTGAATTCATTAAAAAAAAGGCATGGAAATATATATATATATATGTTAACGTTAGATATCGGCACTATCAATGCCATTTTCAAAAAAATCTGCAATTGAATTGCCGGTTTCCAAACATTAAAAAATAATAATAATAATAATAATGGCAATGAGATTGCCGTTTTCAATGCAAAATATAAAATATAATTTTTTTTTTTTTTTAAATAAATCGGCATTCACATGGCCGATTTAAAAAAAAAAAAAAAACATGTTTTATTTAAGATTTGGTAATTCGATTGCCAAGTTGTAATTTTTTATTTTTTATTTTTTATTTTTTAATTAAAGATAGAGAAGTTGTAACTAAATTGACACTGTTCTGTATTTTTTCAAATTCTTTTTACAAAATAGTTTGTTAAATAATACTATTTTGTCAAAAGACTCTACAAGTGTTGGAAAAAACTAATATTTTTCTTAACGTGTTTCAAAAATGTTTTTTCTCTTAAGATTTTGTTGAGTTTGTATAAACTGACTGAAAGCATATGTTTTGAAAATCACGATTTTAAGTGTAGAAATTATATTTCCAAATCATAAGATCAAGAGAAATACTGTACTCTCAAATAACTTCAAGGCAATACCAATTTAAATAATAATTATTAAAATCATATTATTTTTTCCCCTGTCATGCGTGGATCATTTCCTTGCTTTTGTCATGTGGATATCTGGGTAAGTTCCAGGAATCATTAAAAACTTTGATTTGTTGAAATTATTGTCTTTTTGTGCATTTTCCTCTCAATTTGTATGCTCAATTTTTATGAAATTTAATTATCACAGTTTCTCTCAAATATATTGTGCAACTACAAATCCCCCTTGTTTTCCCAAACTGGATAATTTTCCCAACTTAGCTTGCATAGTGAATTAGCGAGGGATATGATGCATTAATAGCACTGCCATTACTAGAAAGACATTGATGCGCCACACATGAAAGTGATAAAACATGCTAGGTCGCATAGGGAAAGACTAAATAATGATGCATGTAGTGGGAACACAAGGGGAAGGTGGAGAGTGGGGGTCATTGGAGGCTGAGTTAGAGTCTAAATAAATATTTAAAGTTTGTAATTGTACTCCTTTTTTTTTTTGAAATAATGTAATTGTACTCCTAAGCATTCAATTAATTCAAAGAGTCTAATAAATGAAATGGTCCACTAACCAATAACTTATCCCTCCTTTAAATATTAAATAAAATAAAATCTTTTTCTAATTATTAGCTGAAAATTAAGTATAAACTGAGAAATAAAAGGCTAAGGACGTTCAAGTAAGATAAATCTTTCATTTCTATTCTAAGGTAATTTCTGCTCTTATATGTATGTGTGTTGCTTCCTATTTTATTTTATTTTATTTTATTTTAATCCATACCAACTATTTGTGAGTTGTGACACTAAAACCACCCCCCACTCAACGTCTCAACCATGACATCAAAACCCCTATACCCCCAATCCGGACCTGTCTAAGCCACAATCTCTACCTACACAAACACATCCACAACAAAACAAAATAAAAACCCAGACCACCTCACAAACTATAGTCAATTGACCCAATCCTAATCCGGACGTGTCGAAGCCACCATCTTTAAGGTTTCAAATAATAATGACAATGGTAATTTACAATAATCTTTGGAAGTTTGGAGAAATGTAAAAAACTACTCATATATATATATATATATATATATATATATATATTTTTTTTTTTTTACTTCACCATTTGAGGTATAGATATCCCCTTACAAGTTACAACTGTTACAAAATGAGTAAAAAATAAACAATTTTCAAGTCAAAATCTCATAAAAAGTAACTCTAGATAGTTGATACTTGATAGCAGCCTCTGGTGGGACTTCGGCCACATGTGTGCCTTAGTTCTTGTGGAGACAGTTCCAATGAAAATAGTGTTCAAGGCACATGACAGTCTCTTCTTCTACAAGCAGCCCACTTGTAAGAAAATTAGAAGGCCAAACCACATGTGATATCAACTAGATCAACTAGAATGTATTATTTTGTGTAACACATTGTATACAATATCTCAATCAATCACATAAGAATGGGTCCTACATTATGTTTTTGAATAACATGTTACATACAATATTTCTCTCACATAGGAGTGGCCCCTTCACATGACAGTCTATTCTTCTACAACCAACCCACTTGTAAGAAAATTAGAAGACGAAAGCACAAGTGACATCAACTAGAATTTATTATTTGGGTAAAACTTAGGTACAGTTTCTTAGGTCAAGTACATTAGGTTCCTAGTTGAATTCAAATACATTGAATTTAAATATTCTTGGAAAAGATAATATTGTTTGTGTTTCATTGGTTAATGCAACTATGTATTTGAATTCAATTGGGGAACCTAATGTACTTAATCTAAGGAACTGTACCTCAATTTTACCCTTATTATTTTATGTAACACATTGGATACAATATCCCTATCACATGAAAATGGGTCTCACACTATTATTTCGTGTAACATGTTGCATACAACATCTCTAATATGGGAGTGGGCCCTTCACATGACAGTCTCTTCTTCTACAAACAACCCACATGTAATAAAATTAGAAGACAAAACCATCTGTAGCATCAACTATGATTTATTATTTTGTCTACACATGTTGCCTACAACATCTCTCTTACATGGGGACGAGCATCTTCACATGGCAACCTCTTCTTATACAACCAACTCAATTGTAAGAGAATTAGAAGACGAAACCACTTGTGGCATCAACTAGGATTTTTTTTTTTGTGTGTGTAATATGTTGTATACAACATCACTTTCACATTAGTGTGAGCCCTCCATAACTAGATTAGCCATGCCTTGACCAATGCTAATGACTAGAAGAGCCAAATTAGTGACTTGAAGACGTTGGTTGGCCTACAACAACGACCTGTAGACACTGGTCGACCCATGACTGCGTCTCAACAATGAGACAACACCAGACGACAATGACCCACCATAACCATTCGTTGCCAGTTAGAGAGAATTCGAGAGGGAGTTTTTGATAGTGAGAGGAAAAGGTAAAGAAAGAATAAAATGCAATTAACAAATGTATGAAAGATCTATAGTAACTCTTTAGAAGAAAATAGCCACTATAGCATGTTTGAAAATTTGGAGAGTTGTGTAGCTAGTCCAAGTGAAACCAATTTGTGAGTAAATAGCTATAATTTGGCTAAAAAGATAAAATCAAGAGTGGGATGCGAATGCTTAATCTATTATCTTTTGTTTTCGAGTCTTGCACTTTTCGACTTTGCTTATGCATTTGGAATTCCATATTTCTTGTTAGCTTATTTACTTAACATTAATTTTAATCTCACCTTTTACTAAATAAACAAATAAATTAATTATTTTGAAAATAAGTTAGTTTATTTACTTAAATCCATTTTTTGTCTTACCTTTTAGCAAATAAATTAACAGAAAGTTCTATTTCTATTACTTTTAAGCAAATAAATCCACTTTTTGTCTTACTTTTTAGAAAATGAGTTTGCTTTTTAGCAAATCCACATAAACTCATTTTCTATCTAAGTTCCATTTGTTTCTAAGAAAAACCCCATTCTTACTTAAAAGTTCTATTTTTCAGATTTCTTTTTCTAGGTAAATAGTTAGGTTTTTTTTTGTGTGTGTGTGTGTATGTGTGTGACATTGAAAATGAGCTAAAACAACATTTGTGTTGCAAAGTTTATTTGTGGTATTTTATTGAGTATGTAAGGTTTTAAAAAGCTTTTTCACTGATATAAAAAGGAAATACATTTTATGTTCTATTCGACTTATTTTCCATTGACCTATTGACTTGTATGTTTTTTGCCGACACCAAAAAATGTATAAAACCTCTTTCACTTAAAACAAACGGAGCATTGAATTATTTGTTTAAATGATCTCGGGTCGGTGGGGGAAAAGAAAGCAATTATGCTTCCATTGGTTGGTGGAAATTGGAATAAGTTTTTTGTTTCAATTTTCTTTTCTAAGAAAAATTGTTAGACAGAAAAGGTGAGTAAAGAATATTCTACGCAATTCGTAGAGTTCTAAATGAAGAGGAAAAGTTTCGGTTGAAAACTTGAAATAGAAGTCTATATGGAATTTTCCTCATGACTCATGAGACGTGACTCAAAGATAATTATTGAAGATACGCAAGATTTTTTGTTTTGTTTTGTTAAATTGACTTCGTGTCTTGGTTCCCAGTCAAAATAGACAGCTGGGGTGAACTTTTTTTTCTTTTTCTTTTTTTTGAATAAAGGATGAACTTTCAAGATATCGTATCTTATTATTTTCTTATAAAGTTATAATGGTGTACAAAAATTAAAAGATAAAACTTAAAACAATCTTTAAGTACAGTATATATTAAATTCTTCAACTAAATTCCAACATATAACTGTTGTGAACTAATTGAAGTGCATGTTAAACTTTATTTTTATCCTGCTACACCAAAAACCAAATAGTATTTTTTATTTTAGTCTGATAGTAAAAATAATCATCATGAATCGAACGTTATATGTTCAAATTTTATCGTAAATGGTGCAGCCCAAATCCAATAAGAAATTGGTCATGCTGATACCAATTAGGGGAAAAAAAATATCCTCATGTTCACAATTGCAAATAGATGGATTGCTTAGATGAAATACAAATTCTTTTATTTTTCTTTTTGTGTTCTACTTTATACTCTATCAATTACAACTCGTCACGTGTTTTTCTTCCTTATGAAATAACTAAAGTTTAAAAAGGAAAAAAAATCAAACACTTGGTGAGTTGTGATTAATGTTGTATAAAGTGAAACACAAAAAGTATTGGGATAACAAAAACTTTGACATTACTGAAGTTTATGCCCAAACTTTAGTTCACAATAAATTAAGAAAATCCAAAAATAACTCTATAAGAATCAATACAATTTCATTGCAAAAAAACTGGAACCGGTGAAATCAATTACACTGCTTGTTATTTTCTATGTGAAAACTTTTACATGTATATGCCCAACAAAGTGAGATATAAGATTTGTATTCGGTTCGATGAACATTTCTGTTAACGAGTGTATGGTTTGTGCTTATCTTAGGCAGAGGACCACCGTGCTAACCTGTTACGGGTGAATAAGTTGCATTGGGCTGTATGGTTTGTGTTTAACTTAGGCCGAGGACCATCGTGCAGGCCCGAACCCAATAAGAAATCGGTTGAGATGGCCTTTACGAAGACGTAACTCATCTAATTGCTCTTTATCATGTAAGGACGAAAATGAGTGGCACTTGAAAGTTTTGAATAATTTAGTATAATAGTTTGACACTATGAGGGGTCATTATATTTGATGCCATGATTTTGAAAAGCAAAAATGCTTGTTGTGTATTCTAATTTGATTCACAAGTTCACAACAACATAATGTTCCTTGCATGAGTAATGTGACGTTCCATCTGCTCTATTGCACGAGTATTTACCATACAAAATGACATCAGGATTCAGGGATTAACAACAAAGAAAAGGTTCTTGCCAGTTCCTAGCTAAAATTAACAAAACAATTCTATTGAAATGGATAGGACAAAGATACAAACAACAAAACAAAAGGATGACCATGGATTCCTTATTAAGGAAAATGCAATACTGGTACAAGTCGAAGAGGTATTTTCTTACGAATGACTAGCCTATAAACCTCACTCATGTCCAAGTCCTCCACAGTTACACCATCAGGCAACTCCCAGTCAAACCAGTACAAGAGATTGGCTAACACAAATTCAGCTTCAATGATAGCAAATGATATTCCAGGGCAACCCCTACGCCCCATACCAAAGGGTATGAGTTCTTCATGATGGCCTTTGAAATCAATTGGGTTGTTAGCAAATCTCTCAGGGAGAAACTCCTCTGGCCTGTCCCATAATTTGGGATCCCTTTGAATTGCCCATGCATTAATGAAAATCCCTGTATTGGGAGGAATATCATAGCCTTCCAGTTTAGCACTCCCAGATGATTCTCTAGTAATCATAACAGGAGCATGTAACCTCATAGTCTCTTTGACAATACACTTTAAGAAGTCCATTTGATCTATATCAGTCTCATCTACCTTTGATTTCTGCCCCACTACCCTTCTTACCTCTTCTTGGGCTTTCTTCATCACACTAGGATTTTTCACAAGCTCTGCCATTGCCCATTCCATGGTTGTTGCAGTTGTATCAGTTCCTCCCATAAACATGTCCTGTAATAAGAGAGAAAGAGAGAAACTTATACTTTTAGTCATGTGCGCCTCTCCGTTTCACAATTAGGATTTTATTTCTTGAATCTAGCAGTGTATAGATTGCCATATCATTTAAAATTTTAATTTACTCGATAGTCTCTAAACCTTTAGATTGTAGGGTAAATATTGTTGCACACTGAAGTGTGCACACTGCACACACCATCTAATGGACATACATTCACAAATTGTGAACATCAATGTTCACAGATGTCCACCATGGATATCTATCTACAATTTAGGTGGTTTGTATGAACAATGTACATTTCAATAATGTGCACGTATCACTGCCCTTGATTGTAATTGATTCATTTTAAGTGGAGAGGATCATTTTCCGTGTGTGTCAATTGTGTGTATGAGAGAGAGAGAGAGAGAGAGAGAGAGAGAGAGAGAGAGAGAGAGAGAGAGAGAGAGAGAGAGAGAGACCAGTAGGATTGCTTTGATGTTTTCTCGAGTGAGACTGATGTCAAGCATGCCATTCCTCTGAAGATAGAAAAGAATATCCACAAAGTCTTTCTTATCAGATTGGTCATTGTCATCATTCTTCTGATGTTCCTCAATTATTTGATCAAGAATTGCATTTAAGGCATTGGAAGTTCTTCTCAATCTTCCAGAAAATCCAGTCAGAACATCCAACCATCCCAAATATGGAAAAAGATCTTCAAAGCAAAATGCTCCAATAAGTTCCATTGCTCTTCTTGATAGAAGTCCAAAACTTTGGCTACCTTCTTCTCCTTCATACTTTGAACCAAGGGCGGATCTGCAAATTATATTGCTTGAGATAGTAACAAACATCTCACCAAGATCAATTGCTTCTCCATTCATACATGAATGTCCTATCTTCTTGATCATTTCTGAAACTTCTTCTTCCCTCACAAATTGAAATGATTGCACCCTTTTTTGGCTTAAGATTTCAAGAACACAAATTTTCTTTGCTTGTCTCCAATACTCACCGTAGGGACAAAATGCAATGTCACTGCATCCATAGAAGAGGACTCTTGCTGCCCTTATCTGGGGCCTATTTGTGAAAACAGTATCCTTCATGATCTCTCTAGCTATCTCAGAGGATGAAACTACAAGAAATGGGGCATTGCCCAAGTGTAAGAGCACTAGAGGACCGTACTTCTCAGAGAGAGCATGAAAAGATCGGTGGAGGAGTGTGCCTAATTGGTGAAGGTTGCCAATTATAGGTAGCTTTGGAGGAGATGGAGGTAAATTGGGTTTGCCATTGCCATTTCTAGTGTGATTAAGCAAATACAAAAAGGAGAACAGAAGAAGCAGAGAGAAGAGGACGGGATTGAGCAAAGTGCTTATATGCAGCTCTTGCCACCATTGATGCATTATGGTAAGTGGATCCATATCTTTTTTAGCTATTGTGCATAAGAGTCTAGATAACGAGTAAGGCTTCTGTCCAGAATTCCTCTACACTAGACTGGATACTGGGCCAACTCATGACCATTTCTAGACAATAACAACCATTTGACATTAATAAAAAAACATAGCAAGGTTTAACCCTACAGATTATAGAGAAGCTTTCAATCTCAAGTCCAGGCTGGAATGCATATGCTATGTGAAATCTGAATTATTTATGGTACGGAGGCAGATCTTTTGGATATTGGTTCAAATACTATATGATATTTACTATATAAAAAATGAAGTATGAAGATATACCTAATATTTCCAACCCTACAACTAATGTATAACAAAGGCAAAAATATAAATATTAGCTGTCTGCAACATTGTTAGATGAAGACTTTGGGAACCATTCCGCAACATTGTTTCCAAGAAGATAGTGAAATAAACAAAGAGTAGACTTGCTACGTACTAGTCTCAGCTGAGGCTGATTTGAAGGACAACCCTTTTAACTTTCAATAGATGCGTGCGCACACACGCACATGCACACATATATATATATATATAATAAGGGCATAAAAAACAGTCTGTTACGCTTCTCAATTAAATTCAAACACTTGGTTGTAATTAATAAGAGCAGTGATAAGAGTTGACTTACTAATTGGATTTTTTTTTTCTGCACAACTAATCAGAATTGTTGAGATGATAAAAAGGAGAAAAAAAAAAAAAAAAAAAAATCTTGATTCATAATTATATTCACGAAGGTGATTGAAGCTTAAATTATAGTGTTAAACAAAGATAGACAACAAGAACAAATTTGAATTTTTATTCAATTAAATGGCGGGCTTACAAAACAAAGGGGGAAGCTTATGTAGGAAAATAGAGGGGAGGACAGATCGCTCAACCTAGAACTCAATGATCCAATTTATAGTCATAAGAGAATTCTAAATCTAGAGAGACAAAAGAGTTGGTATAATGAACAATTCATCTTGAAATACAATGAAAATGCATTTAAATAAGAACCTAGAGAAATGATGAGTCTTTCTTCTAGACTTTTCATAATTAATTTCCAACACTCCCCCTCAATGTAAGAATAGCTTTTGTGATGATATCTCTCCAACACAAAATACAAAGCCTGTTGTGCTCTTTCTGTCATCAGCCCAATCACTCTCTTTAAAGCAATCGATTGAGGATTTTCTTCCTTCTGACATAAATTGTCAGAATATGATTGGCGGCTGCAAAGGGTGCTTGTTTGGATTACTCATGAACCTTGAAACAATTTCAACAACATATATTAACCTTGGCATGTCGTTGGCAACCACAATATGGCTGGTCTTATACTCCATTACATTAAGGCTTTCAAACTTTTTGGACAGAAGATCAGTCATAAAAGCAATGATATCAATAACTTGATATAAGCATTTCATGTCTTTTTTTTTATTATTATTTTTTTTTATTTTTTTTTTTTTTTTTTTTTATAATCTTGGTGTCCGGCCCCATATCCTATGCTAAACAATTATAATAGATAATATGATATTATATTCTTTGATTGATCTTTGCCGATATATGCTATAGTGTCTCATTTCCAAATGTCGTATTTATTCTTAATATAATACTAATTCCACCAGCTGTAAAGTGAATCTTCATAATTATCACGTTTTGGGATTAAAAAAAAAAAATTATTGTTTTGGTAATGGGGGTAGATGGAAAAACAAGTTGTATCTCTTACCATGGATAGTGCTAGTGATCGTGAACCCAAAAGAGGGTCAAGTATTAATTATATGGATGGTCATATATAGTATTTATTTTACGCTAAATTGGTCTTATAAAAAATGATAAATTACCTACTATGTTTCATCAATTTTATTTTTTATAATTATGGGAGAGGAAAGATTTGAATGCATGTTAGTTGAATTATAAAGCCTTTGAGGCTTTGACTATCAATTTTCATGTTACTAATAGTTATTAATAGATTAATCTATCTTTGCTGTTAGGGTGAACCAAAAAAGAGGGCCCACAGCCCATCATGGGTAAAGTAAAAATGAAAAAAAAAAGTGATCGGTTTTTTTTTTTTTTGATAAGGAAAAAGTGATCTATTTAAATTCAAGTAATTTTAACCTAAAATCCAATTAGGTCTAACCTGATCCAACCCATTACAAAGTCTATTGCAGACATAAAGTTGACGAATATAAATCATTTATCCCACCTTTTGTGTTTTGCTTTATGCTCTATCAATCACAACTTGTCACATGTTTTTTTATTTTTTATTTTTTTCAAAATAACGCATATTAAAATGGAAAAAAAAAAAAAAAAAAAAAAAATCAAATACAATCTAGCACATGATATATTGTAGTGGGATATAGTTGGTGGAGTATAAGGTGGAATACAAAAAGTGGGATAGAGGATTTGTATTCCTAGAATTTGAATCTTCTTTGCATATATTCTGGGAATGTCTACTAGCAAAGGCCATGTGGTTTGGAAGCGACTCGTGCATTAGAACTGAAAGTTTCCTCTTCCACTCTGTTATGGACTTAGTTGAGTCTATCATTTTTCCTTCTAAAAATGTAAAGAATGTTTTTGTGGGTGAAGAAAATTCGTATTGAGCGGGAGCTCTAGCTAATTCTAGTGTGAGATAGATATGGCACATGTGATGAGATCTTTATGTTACCCAAATATCAACCTAAGAGGGGGGGTGATTTAGGTTGAGGCAAACTTTTTCGATTTAAATGCGGAATTAAAAACTATTTTCAATTAGCAAAAATAAATTTAAGAACACAATTCAATTGCAATAAGATATGATAGAAAATCAAACACAAGCATATATAAGCAATTAAATATGTAAGAGATAGAGAGAGAGAAAATCAAACACGATGATTGTTATCGAGGTTCGGCTTCCCGTGCCTACGTCCCCGCCTCAAGAACACTTCTTGAGGATTCCCAAATTCCACTAATTTGACAATCTTCTTTCGGGTGAAGATCAAAACCGTTACAAATCTTCCTTACACGGTGAAGAGTAACCACCGAGTGAAAAATCCTTTTCACTCTTAGTGACCCACAAATCTTCCTTACAAGGTGAAGAGTAACCACCCAGTGAAAAATCCTTTTCACTACTTAGGATTTATACCAAAACCCTAACAAAAACACTCACATGGTTTCAACAAAGTATTTGTTGTACAAGATAAGGCTCTCTCAAAGAGTAATTGTACACAATATGCTCACTCTAATAGTATATCAAGGATTTGATCAATATGGCTCAAAAAGTGTTTAGAGAAATTTTCAATCAAGGATTTTGAATGATATGAAAATATAAGCTTGAGAAGGATGGATTGATGTATAAGATGTTATCTTTTCTATCTTTGATTTCTCTTGTATGCTTGATATTTAGAAATGAAGAAAGGGTAGTATTTATAGCCATCATGTTGTCTTGCATTCTTCTTGATTTTCAATCAATCAATTTGTTTTCTTTGAAAACTTTTCTTCTTAAGATTTTTCAACCATAATTGATATGGTTGTCTTGCATGTGAATTTCAATCAATCAAGTTTGTCTTTGAAGACTTTAAGAGATTTTTCAATTGATATTGTTGTCTTATATTTGAATTTCAACCAATCAAGTTGTCTTTGAAGACTTTAAGAGATTTTTCAATTGATATGGTTGTCTTATATTTGAATTTCAACCAATCAAGTTTGTCTTTGAAGACTTTAAGAGATTTTTCAATTGATATGGTTGTCTTATATTTGAATTTCAACCAATCAAGTTTGTCTTTGAAAGACTTTAAGAGATTTTTCAATTGATATGGTTGTCTTATATTTGAATTTCAACCAATCAAGTTTGTCTTTGAAAACTTTAAGAGATTTTTCAATTGATATGGTTGTCTTATATTTGAATTTCAACCAATCAAGTTGTCTTTGAAAACTTTAAGAGATTTTTCAATTGATATGGTTGTCTTATATTTGAATTTCAACCAATCAAGTTTGTCTTTGAAAACTTTAAGAGATTTTTCAATTGAAGTTGGTTTTAAAGTTGAGCCTTAAAGATCAAATCTTAATAAACTTTACAAAACCTAACTCTTACTTCTCATATGTCTCGGATCATTGTCTTTGAGCTTGATTTCTTTGTCTTGAGTCTTGATGACTTTGATCTTCAATGAATTTGCAACTTGTCAACTTTGCATTTGCTTGATATTTGAATTGGCCATCTTGGTCCAATTAAATCAATAGTCAAAATTAAGCTTTAAAACATAAATCATTAGTTCATATGAAAATATCATTAATGAACAACTTAAAATCATGGTTATCATCAAAACTACATGAATGTCCTTGGATTAATTAGCCAATTAATAATTATTGAAACCTTGAGGCTAACAATCTCCCCCTTTTTGATGATGACACATATGATATGATATTTTTATACGATTTATGATTTTGAAGCTTTTCTTGAAAAGCTCCCCCTAAAATAATGCATATCTTTATATTAGAGATTTTTAAATCTCCCCCTATCTTTATGCATAGATCAATTTGTCATTTAAGTATTATCAAGCAATCAATATATATGCGTATTTTTGCAATTATTGCAAGATATGCTAATTATTGCAAGATATGATAATTCACCTAATAGATACAAAAAAATGTCATATCTTTCTCCCCCTTGGCATCATAAAAAAAATAATATATTATATTCAATATCTCCAAACATCACTCAACATTTTAAACAACCAAAATTAAACAAAAAATATATTTCTCCCTTTTGGTTTCTACCCCAACATATCATATTTTTCTCCTATTTGGCATAAAGAAATAAAACAAATATATTCATATTTGTAAGATTCTTCATCCTAGTGGTTCGGTTGGATTGAGGGTTCGGTTGAAGATGCTTCAGGAAAGGATATGATGTCCCTTGCCATATGCCTAAAATGCTGATGATTTAAGCAATCTGGAAAGGACATGGGATGATGCCCATATATTATGTACTCTCTCTCTTCTGTCATACAAAGCTTCAGGTGTATCAACAGTTGTATGAACGGGATGATTCGGATGAGGAAGATATATTTGGAGTGTATGCCTAAAGATCTTCCCATCAACCTGGTGTATGAGAGAGGTACTTCAACCGAGAAGCATGATCAATAATAATCTTGCTTCGTGGAAACTTGATCAATAATAATTTTGCTTCTATCTGAGAAGATCAAGTATTTGATTTTATGAATCTCTAAATGATGCTGCATCCTCTTAGAGTGTTATCTAAAGAATGAGAGAAAATATTATCTGAGAGGTGTGAGTATGTAGTGGAGAGGTGAAGCGAATTTATAGGACAGACGCGCTGTTTGAAAGAATGGTTCAGATTTTGCTACGTGTCATAAGTGTGAATGAATGGTTCAGATTTTGCTATGTGTCATAAGTGTGAATGAATGGTTCAGATTTTGCTACGTGTCGTAAGTGTGAATGAAGGGTTCAGATTTTGCTATGTGTCAGACTTATCCAATTACGCACGCCATAGACACCGATAAATCAGGAAGTTTGAAAAAAAATTCTGCTTTTTCAGAAAAACAGATCTTGTCGACGCATCGAGTTCTGAGTCAGTGATATTTCCGTATACGTTAAATCTCGAGATTTGAACGTTGAATTTTGAAGAAAAATCTCGGGAGTCGGGTGATAGGTACAGGCTGGTGTTCAAAAATCTGAGGTTTATTTAACACACACTAATTTTCGATGAACTTCATCATTTTCAAACTTCTTAGCTTAATCTCTTATTAGATTTTCTAGAATGGCTTCCTCTTCTTCTCAAAACAAACCAGAAACAATTAATCTAAATGATACACCTAGTGTGATGCCAGAAGTCTGGCGTCCTTACTTCCTTTCAATTAATGGCCCTGTGTCAGTAACTGATTCAGTGATATTGAATGGTGAGACTGCCACCGCAGTAGCTGCCGGTCTTTGTACTCCGGAGGATGCAAAGGTTTTAGCTGGGAGGACTGACCCACAAATAATAAATGAATCATTGGCACTCACGATTCAGTGTACTGCCACTGTTTCTAACATGGGACGTCGTCTTCATGTTAGGAATATGGAAGTGAAAACGCTGCGTTCTCAAGTCACCATTTTACAAAGGTTGCTGAAGGAGAGTAAGAAGAAAGTAGGGGAGGTCAAGGAGGAGAACAAAAGGCTGAAGGCGCTCGTGGATTCTTATGCCGATGATTTGGTAATCCGGTCCACAGAGCAGAGCAAGACCACTAATAAGCTGCAGAAGCAGTACGAGAAGCTACTAGCTGAGGTGAAGGAATTGACTTCTCGCTCTATCCCCTAAATAAATGTAGTGGGAAGTGTAGTGGTTTTTCCTTTTGTGGTGACTTCTCCTTTATGGCTTTCTTTTTAATAAACTCAAGTTTGTTTAAATGATGAGTTTTATTTCTTATTTTATGCATGAACATATACGCAAATATACATAGAACTGGGCATATAATCTAATGTTCAAACAATATAACTAGGAAGATATAAAATGAACAATTTTATGAACATGATATGCATAAAATCATTTTATATTCAATTCTTAAGGTATATATAGATTTAACATAGTTGAATCAAAGAGAAGGATAATAAATTCAAGCTTATTTGATATCAACGTATCTAGCCATACCTATTTCACGTCGAATTGTGCAAAATCGTTCTTCAATGAGAGGTTTCGTGAGAATATCCGCCCATTGACTATCGGTGCTCACAAATTCAAGTTCAATGTCCCCTTTTTGCACATGATCTCTTATAAAATGGTATCTAATTTCAATGTGCTTTGTGCGAGAGTGTTGGATAGGATTTTTACTTAAACTTATGGCACTTGTGTTATCACACCTTATGGGAATATGATCAAAAAGAATTTTAAAATCCTCTAGTTGTTGTTTTATGTAGAGAGATTGAGCACAACAACTACCGGCCGCTACATATTCGGCTTCCGCCGTTGATAAGGCCACAGAATTTTGCTTTTTACTAAACCATGATACTAGTGAGTGTCCTAGAAAGTGACAAGTACCACTAGTGCTTTTGCGATCAATTTTGCAACCAGCAAAATCCGCATCCGTGTAGCTTATTAAGTCAAATGAATTTGACTTAGGGTACCATAATCCTAAATCAATGGTTCCAAGCAAATATCGAAATATTCGTTTGACTGCAATTAAGTGTGATTCTTTAGGACAGGATTGAAATCGGGCGCAAAGACATACACTAAACATTATATCGGGTCTACTTGCGGTTAAATAAAGTAAACTACCAATCATACCTCGATATAGCTTAACGTCCACCGGTTTACCTTTCTCATCTTTGTCAAGCTTTGTTGAAGGACTCATGGGAGTTCCATATGCTTTAGCATTTGTCAATCCAAATCTTTTTAGTAAGTCTATGACATATTTGGATTGATTTAAGAATATCCCATCTTCGGTTTGCTTTATTTGAAGTCCGAGAAAGAATTTTAGCTCACCCATCATACTCATTTCGAATTCATCCTGCATAGTCTTAGAGAATTCTTTGCACAAGTTTTCATTAGTAGAACCAAATATAATATCATCAACATAGATTTGCACAATAAGCATGTCTTTTCCATCAAACATTAGAAATAATGTTGTGTCAAGTTTTCCACGTGTAAAACCCTTTTCAATAAGGAAACCACTTAGTCGTTCATACCAAGCTCTTGGAGCTTGTTTTAAACCATATAAAGCTTTTGATAATTTAAAAACGTGGTTTGGAAATTCATGATTTTCAAATCCAGGAGGTTGTTCTACATAAACTTCTTCGGCAATAAAACCATTTAAAAAGGCACTTTTGACATCCATTTGAAATAATTTAAAATTTTTAAAACATGCAAAAGCAAGTAACATGCGTATAGCTTCTAATCTAGCAACTGGAGCATAAGTCTCTCCATAATCAATACCTTCCTCTTGATTATAACCTTGAGCGACTAACCTTGCTTTGTTCCTTACTATTATACCTTCTTCATCCTTTTTGTTTCGGAATACCCATTTTGTACCAATGACGGAGTGGTCCTTGGGTCTAGGTGCAAGAGTCCATACCTTGTTTCTTTCAAATTGGTTTAGCTCTTCTTGCATTGCCAAGATCCATGATTCATCTTCAATAGCTTCATTTATGTTCTTTGGTTCAATTTGTGAGAGAAACGCCATGTTGTTGCAGATGTTCCTTGAGCTTTGATCTTGTGCTTACTCCATGTTCAATTTCACCAATGATCAATTCTTTAGGATGACTATGGACTACGTTCCAACTTTTTGGTAATTCTTCATTGTTGGTTGGAGGAAGCGCTTTTTCTTCATCTTTTGGTTCATCTACTTGATCTTTGACTTTTTCACTTAAATCAACTTGGTTAGATGAACTAGCTTTATTTTCAAGAGAAATTGGCTCATCATCACAATTATTTTTGATATGGAATGGATTAGTTTCATCAAAAACAACATGCATAGATTCATCAACAACCATAGTTCGTTTATTGAACACTCTATATGCTTTACTATTTGTAGAATAACCAAGGAATATACCTTCATCGGATTTAGCATCGAATTTACCAAGATTATCTCTATCATTCAATACAAAGCACTTACATCCAAAAACTTTGAAATATCCAATGTTAGGTTTTCGATTATTCCATAGTTCATAAGGAGTTTTATTTAAAGTGTTTCTAATGATGGTTCTATTTATAACATAGCAAGCGGTGTTAACAGCTTCAGCCCAAAAGTATTGAGGTAAATTATGTTCATTAAGCATAGTTCTAGACATTTCTTGAAGTGATCTATTTTTACGTTCTACTACTCCATTTTGTTGAGGAGTACGAGGTGCCGAGAAATTGTGTCCAAAACCATTTTGATCACAATATAGTTCAATATCTTGATTATCAAATTCTCTACCTCTATCACTTCTAACATTGTTAATTGTATAACCTTTTTCATTTTGAATTCTTCTACAATGTTTAACAAATGCTTTATGAGCTTCATTTTTGTGAGCAAGAAATAATACCCATGTATAGCGAGAGTAATCATCAACAATTACAAATGCATACAATTTGCCACTTAAGCTAGCGGTTCTAATAGGACCAAATAAATCCATATGCAATAAGTTCTAGAGGTCTTGAAGTAGAAATAACTTTCTTTTTCTTAAAAGATGACTTAGTTTGTTTACCTAGTTGACATGCATCACATATTTTATCTTTAACAAATTTAGTAACCGGCAAGCCTTTTACTAAATCAAGTTTAGACAATTTTGAGAGTAATTCCATATTGGCATGTCCTAATCTTCTATGCCACAACCAACTATTTTCATTTATGGCAGCAAGGCAAATTGATTCTTTTGAAGTCATATTATCAAAATCAATAGTGTAGACATTTTCATTTCTAAATGCCACAAATAAAACTTGATTATCAATTTCATTTACTATAATGCACATGATTGATTTAAATATTACATTATAGCCTTTATCACACAATTGGCTAATACTTAGCAAGTTATGTTTCAAACCATCAACCAAGAGAACATCTTCAATAACAAGAGAATGTGTTTTACCAATATTACCTATACCGATGATCTTTCCTTTTGAGTTATCACCGAATTTGACATTTCCTCCATCTTTTAGAGTAAGAGAAGTGAACTTGTTTTTGTCACCTGTCATATGCCTTGAACATCCACTGTCAAGAAACCACTTCTTCTTGGTAGATTTGGATATCAAGCATACCTACAAAACAACTTCAAAGTAACTCTTCTTTGGTACCCAAATTCTTCTTGGGTCCACTTGGGTTAGCTTTGGTGGAGGAGTAGTTCCTTTAACTAATCCAAATCATATTTTTCATGGGACATGTATGAATATTATGCCCTAATTTTTCCACAATGTTTACATATGGGAGATTTCAAGAAGGTTTTCATTAATGAAAAATTTTTGATAGTGTTTTTCTTTTATTTTCGGGTTATATCCAATACCCGCTTTGTCAAAAACACATCTTTGACTACCCAACAAATTATCCAAATTTTTCTTTCCATTTGTAAAGTTAGTCAAAATTTTAGTTAAGTTTTCAACCTTGAGTTTTAAGTTCTTTATTTTCATTTAATCAAAGAGATTTGAATCATGAAGCTATTTGTGATGATGTTTCCACATCATTTGCTTTCATTTTCTCAATGAAGCTTTGTGACTTCAATTTTCCAACTTAATTATTTCTTTCTTCTAAAGACAGATTTTTATCATTTCAAAGAAATTAATTTGTTTTTCTAGAATTTCATTTTTGTTTTTCAAATCATTTAATTCGTTTGAAAGAGATGTGACTTTCTTTTTAAAAGCTTTATTTTTCAAAACATTTTTCTCAAATTCTTCAACCAATTCTTCAAAAGCATTTTGTAATTCATCATAGCTATAAGATTCATCATCTAAAGAATTAAGTTTAGAAGTTACCTCATCTCCATGTGCCATTAAGCAAAGATCTTCGGTGGCGCTTTCATCATCATTAAATGCTAGCGGACAAAAGCTTGCGTGCTCATCCTCACTTATGTTGGATTCATTTATGTATCCCAAAAGACAAAGATTTGCCACTTCATTGTCACTTGAGTTGTTATCCGAATCACTTTCATCGGAGTCATCCCAAGTTACCTTTAGAGCTTTCTTTTTGTACTTCATTTTCTCTTTGTTTACTTGAGGACACTCATTTTTGTAATGCCCCTGCTTCTTGCATTTGTAGCAGGTAGGAGTTTCAGTTTTGCTTGATTCTCCTTTATTTTCTCCTTTCTTAGGGAATCTTCTTCCAAACCCCTTTTTCTTCTTTAAGAACTTTTTGAAGTTTCTAGTCATCAGGGCAATTTCTTCTTCTTCATCTCTTTCCTCTTCACTATTGTCGTGGTCATGATGAGAGGATTTGAGGGCGAAGTTTTTCTTTGGTTTGACTTCTTCTTCCTCCACTTTACTATTCATTTCAAGCTCATACGTCATAAGTGATCCGAATAGTTCTTCTAAGGTCAACACCTTAAGATCTCTAGCTTCAGAAATTGCTGTCATCTTTGCTTCCCATCTCTTTGGTAATGACCTGAGAATTTTTCTCACATTTTCTTGGTTAGTATAAATTTTTCCAAGGGCCTTCAAGCTATTCACAATATTAGTAAACCTAGTAGACATTTCACTAATATTTTCATCTTTCTTCATTAACAAACAATTCATATTCATGAACAAGCATGTTCATTTTAGATTCCTTAACTTGATTAGTTCCTTCATAAGTAACTTCAAGTTTGTCCCAAATTTCTTTAGCTGAAGTCACAACCCGAAGACTCTATTGTATTCAATTGGGTCAAGAGCACAATATAAAGTACTCATAGCTTTACAATTTAATTCAATGAGTCTTGACATCAGCCTCATTCCATTCACTTTCTAATTTTGGCTAAGGTTGCTCCTTCCACTAGTTTTTGTGGGAATATGAGGACCATTTGCAATGATTTCTCCAAACATGATAAGTCTTGACCCTTAATATACATGAGTCATTCTATTTTTCCAATAAGCTATAATCACTACTAATGAATAAGGGTGGTCTATTGAGTAGATTGACCTTCAACCATTTGAGGTCTAAGGTGTGTTTGCCATGATCTTAACTCTAAGATTGTTAAATCTATATGTAGAGCCTTGGCTCTGATACCAATTGTTACCCAAATATCAACCTAAGAGGGGGGGTGATTTAGGTTGAGGCAAACTTTTTCGATTTAAATGCGGAATTAAAAACTATTTTCAATTAGCAAAAACAAATTTAAGAACACAATTCAATTGCAATAAGATATGATAGAAAATCAAACACAAGCATATATAAGCAATTGAATAATGTAAGAGATAGAGATAGAGAAAATCAAACACGATGATTGTTATCGAGGTTCGGCTTCCCGTGCCTACGTCCCCGCCTCAAGAACACTTCTCGAGGATTCCCAAATTCCACTAATTTGACAATCTTCTTTCGGGTGAAGATCAAAACCGTTACAAATCTTCCTTACACGGTGAAGAGTAACCACCGAGTGAAAAATCCTTTTCACTCTTAGGATTTATACCAAGACCCACAAATCTTCCTTACAAGGTGAAGAGTAACCACCCAGTGAAAAATCCTTTTCACTACTTAGGATTTATACCAAAACCCTAACAAAAATACTCACATGGTTTCAACAAAGTATTTGTTGTACAAGATAAGGCTCTCTCAAAGAGTAATTGTACACAATATGCTCACTCTAATAGTATATCAAGGATTTGATCAATATGGCTCAAAAAGTGTTTAGAGAAATTTTCAATCAAGGATTTTGAATGATATGAAAATATAAGCTTGAGAAGGATGGATTGATGTATAAGATGTTATCTTTTCTATCTTTGATTTCTCTTGTATGCTTGATATTTAGAAATGAAGAAAGGGTAGTATTTATAGCCATCATGTTGTCTTGCATTCTTCTTGATTTTCAATCAATCAATTTGTTTTCTTTGAAAACTTTTCTTCTTAAGATTTTTCAACCATAATTGATATGGTTGTCTTGCATGTGAATTTCAATCAATTCAAGTTTGTCTTTGAAGACTTTAAGAGATTTTTCAATTGATATTGTTGTCTTATATTTGAATTTCAACCAATCAAGTTGTCTTTGAAGACTTTAAGAGATTTTTCAATTGATATGGTTGTCTTATATTTGAATTTCAACCTAATCAAATTTGTCTTTGAAGACTTTAAGAGATTTTTCAATTGATATGGTTGTCTTATATTTGAATTTCAACCAATCAAGTTGTCTTTGAAGACTTTAAGAGATTTTTCAATTGATATGGTTGTCTTATATTTGAATTTCAACCAATCAAGTTGTCTTTGAAAACTTTAAGAGATTTTTCAATTGATATGGTTGTCTTATATTTGAATTTCAACCAATCAAGTTGTCTTTGAAAACTTTAAGAGATTTTTCAATTGATATGGTTGTCTTATATTTGAATTTCAACCAATCAAGTTTGTCTTTGAAAACTTTAAGAGATTTTTCAATTGAAGTTGGTTTTAAAGTTGAGCCTTAAAGATCAAATCTTAATAAACTTTACAAAACCTAACTCTTACTTCTCATATGTCTCGGATCATTGTCTTTGAGCTTGATTTCTTTGTCTTGAGTCTTGATGACTTTGATCTTCAATGAATTTGCAACTTGTCAACTTTGTATTTGCTTGATATTTAAATTGGCCATCTTGGTCCAATTAAATCAATAGTCAAAATTAAGCTTTAAAACATAAATCATTAGTTCATATGAAAATATCATGAATGAACAACTTAAAATCATGGTTATCATCAAAACTACATGAATGTCCTTGGATTAATTAGCCAATTAATAATTATTGAAACCTTGAGGCTAACACTTTATCCTCATTATCCTCATTTAAGCAATGAACATGGGGTTTGGAGGAATAGGCCTTTGGAGACTCCTGAACTTGTTATTTTGGAAGGGTGGAAGAAGCCATAATTTGGATGTGGTTGCTAGAGATTGAAGGAGGAAGAAAGGTGAAAGGGGTTACGTGGAAAGAGGGCTTTGATGTGATTTTTTTATTATCCTTTAGATTTCCTACTTGCCAAATGTCTTTCATCCATTTAAAAATGGGAGGGAATGAGAGAGGAGCCAGACCCCAATTTAAAGATACTTTATTTATTTTGGAAACTACAATAAAAATTTTCTATCAGGATATTGACAAAAGGACTGTTTAGAAACATTTTATAAATTTTAAGGGTTAAAATGAAAATTTTCAAATTTTAGGGACTAAAATAAAATTTGGTGCTAATTTCAGGAACTAAACATATATTTTAGCATAGTGTTCTATGGTTATCCCAATTTGTGTGCTTTGATTGCAGCAAAGACACCCGGCCCATGCCCCACTGGAATTGGAGGACCATATTAGAAAATTAACAATAAATCACATTCAAACGTCAAACTTATAGATAAGAATAATGAGTACTTTCTAATTGTGATTATTCTTAATCGAACCTATTCATATGTAGGTGATTATATGCTAGTTATTAATAATTTATGTTTCCTTCTTACCCAAAAAAAATTATGTTTCCTTTTTTTTTTTTTTTATCTTCTTAAGATTGTTAAATTTAAATTTTTTTTTTTTTTTTTTTCCAATCCATTTACATACTTATATGTTGCACAATCACTGCCTGCACAGGGGTTAACAACTAGTTATTAATTATTATTAAGATTGATGTCCCTTTACGTCTATATCTATATTAAGTATAATTTAAAACTAAGTTTTTTATTTTTTATTTTTTTATTTATTTTGGGTTGACATCACAAAATTTTGACATATCAACTTTTGAATTCTCAAAATTTTACACTTCATTTTTATAATTTTTTTTAATAAAAAATTAACAACTCTTTTTATCCTCCTCGAAGTTTGAAGTCCCTGTGGTTGAAGCCCTCCTTCTCTGTCTCTCTGTTTCTCACTCTCTCTCATGAGCTTTACCTATTTTCCAACCAGAATCAACACCAAAATTCTCATCCACTCCTCATTAGTGACCCCAGACCCATTGTCAATAACCTAAGCAAGCAATTCCAGGTCCAAGAACGCAATGATATTATGTTGGGAAATTTACTTTCTGAAAGTTATGAAAGTATTTGATGATGATCAATATGTTATTCTGAAAAATGGAAGTAAAACTTTAAGATATTGGATTGTGGAACTTCTCCTTACAAGTATACTTTTCCATATGTAGTTAAGGCACCAATAATGCATGATGTTTGTTTGAAAAAATGCCTAAGAAAGATTGTGTTATATGGAATTTTGTGCTAAATGGTTTAGTTATTGTAGTGATGCTCTGGAACCCTTTTTTGAAATAGAAATAGTAGAATTACACCGAAGGATCAAGAAATTTCTTTGTCAAATAATAGTTTCAAGAACTAGGATCATATTAGTATGGTATGTTAAAGTCTAATGAGCCTAACTCAATTTCAAAAGACGCCTTGAGAGATGAGGGATGCCTATGGCTTATAAATTGCACAACCCAAGAATACTTGGTCAATGTGGGACAAGACTCTTACTTTAATATGCCCCTCTTGTGTGGTGGACCAACCAAATATGTGAATCATAATAGGGGGGAGATCTGCCCAACACCCAAGGGGTGGCTTTGATACCATGTGTTTGGTCTGCCACATGTGAAGGGCATATTAAAGAGAGAGTCTTGTCTCATATTGACCAAGTATTCTTGGGTTGTGCAATTTATAAGCCATGGGCATCTTTCATCGCTCGTCTTTTGAGATTGAGTTAGGCCCATTCAACTTTAACATAGTATCAGAGCCACCCTTCGGGTGTTGGGCAGATCTCATTCCTATTATGGTCCACGTGTTTGGTTGGTCCGCCAAACGTGAGAGAGCATATTAAAGAGAGAGTCTTGTCCCACATTGACTAAGTATTCTTGTGTTGTACAATTTATAAGCCATAAATATCTCTTATATTTTAAGGCATCTTTTGAGATTGAGTTAGACCCATTAAACTTTAATAGGATAGCCATTTAAATTGTGAGTATAATATTTTTTTTGATAGATAGAAGTAGAATATTAAAAAAGTTGGCATCAATATATATTGATTCATTAGTTTGCCATGCGGCCATGACAGACATGTGAAGCAGTGAAGGAGAATCTTTTATTATATATATACTGAGCAATGCTACCCATAGGCATGACAATTTACGATTAGCAAGTAAACGCTTATATGATAGTTGTGGTAAAATAAGCACATGTAAAATATATTTGTGAAGAATCACAATCCTATGTCTAAACTAAAAGAGTAGCCACTGCCTACAAGCTAACCTTCTTTTATTTATTTTAATACTTTATTTGATAGCTAAATGGTGAGTCTTTTGAATTCATTAAAAAAAAGCATGGAAATATATATATATATATATATATATATATGTTAACGTTAGATATCATTTTCAAAAAAATCTGCAATTGAATTGCCGGTTTCCAAACATTAATAATAATAATAATAATAATGTACATGCCTATTTTTTAACCAACAATTTGAATGGGCCCCCAATGAAATACTTGGGCTCAATTGATTATTTAATAAATTAGCCCAATAAGCTCAGCCCATTTAAATATCCTAAACAATGTTCAATAAATTACTTGGGCCTATTTTAAAGTGCTTTGACACTATTCTAAAAAGCCCACAACCCGAAATATATAGCCCAATCCACTAAAATACCCTATACAGCACTTAAACTATCTGGGCCTACTACAAGTGTATCTCAGCACTATTCAAGCCCAAAAGAAACTCACATAAAACCCATAAGTCCAAAGTATATTTATAATATGATTGTTGGGTCCAAATGCTATTGGATTCATTAAGGAAGACAGCTGGAGCCCAAATACCAATCAGCCCAGCACTTGAATAGCTGAGAACAGCTCATCCGTGGGCCCCATGAAGTCTGAATTGAAGCTGACAAAGAGTGGGCTGCATATCTACTGCTGGTGGAGCCCACGCCATGTCTTATTTTACTAAAAAAGAGAATAATAGCAGCATGCTATCTTCTCCAACGTGACAAGAGCAACTGAGACAACATTTTCAAATTACTCCAAGCATCTCCAGCTCACCTCAGCTCTCCATCTCACCGGAAACCATGAGTTCTGGTACTGTTCACGCAGCAGACTTATGCATTACAGCTCAAAGATTATGGGAAACAACCAAAATGCATGGGAAATGGAGAAACGTGATGGAGAACCCATAATCCATGCCTATTCCGGTCCCAAAAGGACTCAGGGAGTAGCTTCCACGGCCCAGACCCGTAAGGAAGCTACTCTCCTTATGTTGATCTGACTTGAGGAGTATGGTTTGGTGGAGGGGAGTGAGTCCCGAGATTTTGGTAGCCATTGAACTACTGTCATTAGGTCTGCTGGGAGGCACAATGATGAGTTTATGGAAGCCAAAGTCACATGAGACATGCATAGACCTGACCTTACACAAAAAACCCACCAACTAAGCAATGAGTGCCTCTGACAAAGCCATTTCAGTGGAGAAGAAAGCCTTACCCTGACATTAGGGAAGGACCATGATTATTTTTACTTATAAGACACTCTCTTTGACAAAACATGTTATAGGGGGTTGATCTTAAAAATCAATAAGATTAAGGGGAAGCCATAATCTCGGTTTAGGCAACCCTAATCATTCCTATAAAAGGGACTGATTGCATTCTTAATGCATCAGAACCAGACCAAGAAAAAGACTCCCAACAACTCAAGAAATTACCACAATTAAACCAATACAAGAGAAAAGTCTTTCTCTAATAACCAATAAGTCCACTTCTGGGATTCTCCAAGAGAGGACCCTGGGAAACAGATGTTTTGAGGTCATTTCCAACTTAGAAATACCAATCAAAACCCAGAAATACAATCCCATCTGAAAAGATTAGGATTCATCACTTAACTTTCCTTTATTCCCCAGAAAGCTTTCCTAGCAGATGTCTAGACAGAAATCCTGAAATGCCTTATAAGGATCACAATGGTTTTCTACCACTAATTTAGCTCCATAAAAGGCCCAAACACATCTTTCTCTCACCCTTGTGCATGTCTTATTGGGGCTGACTCTCTCCCAACAAGTCAACCCTCTTTTTAGTCTCAACAAGTGTATTATTTATCAGAGGTCTTGCAGCAGATGTCGACAGGAGCATGTAGAGCATGTGTTTTAATTACTTTTGACTGAGGTTATTCTGTTTCAAGCCTGATCCAGCCAAGAAACAGTGAGAGGCTCGGCCCAACAACTGTTCTTTGGACTTCTTATTGACAACATTGCCTTGATAAGTCTTCTTGTCCTTGTTCTAATTTTATTGGGCTTTTATGATCTTAGCTCTTAAATATTTTTGGAAAGTGTCCCATTAGCCCTTGGGCTAGACTTTAGGCCCTTGGTTGAATTTTGGGTTCGACTACCCCTTCATCTCAAAACCCAAGTCCATGTCGTGATCGCCCTCGGCACGCCGTGTGGCACCATAACAAAAACACCCCTCACATTTCTGGCGACTCCACTGGGGAGTCGAGATAAACACTTCCAAGAAGAAAGCTAGAGCTCAAGAATTATGCTTCTTAAACCCCGACAAAGAAGAAATCAAAGGGAAGTCTCAGTTTATACAGAACATTCCCATGCTGAGTCTGCAGCAAACATACAAGGACAAGATCCACCATAACCACCTCCAAGTGATCCAAACCGGGAGGCACTGCCAACAAATCTGCTGCTGGAACTGATACAAAACTTGCAGCAGAACCAAAGTGAGCTGGCAGAAGCTATCAAACAGCTCAAAGAAAAGGATTCTGGTACAAAGACCCTTCCTCAAAATAAAGGAGGAAACCAGGAAAAGCCCCATCAAGACTCAGGTTCACATGAAAAGGAAACTACCTTTGTGACGATGACAGATGTGGCAAATCTGCTCAAGCAGGAAAGAGAGAAGAATCCAAAGGAGCCTCGACTTTTTGTAAAAAAGCCTCCCTATCCTACCGAATTGCTGAAGCAGCCTTACCCTAAGAAGTACATTGTTCCAACTTTCTCACGCTTTGATGGCCGAAAAGGGAGTGCTCTTGTACACATTAGCAAGTTCATAGACTCAATGGGGGTTTACACTGGCAATGGTGATTTATGCCTTCGTGAATTCTCAAAGTCCCTTGATGATAGAGCTTGTACATGGTACATTACCTTGCCTCCCAGGTCTGTAAAGGTGTGGGAAGATATGGTCGAGCTATTTTGCGGAAAATACTTCCAAGCGGAGGAAAAGATTACCCTCGTCAATCTCCACACCACAAAACAAGCAAATGGGGAAGACTTCCTCCGCTACATACATCGTTTTCACGATATATCCTTGGATTGCTATGCCAATTATGAAGAAGGCGAGCTGGTGGGAGTTTGTATAGATAATATGCTGCCAGAATTCCGGGCTCATCTTGAGAACCTTGACATCTCAAGATTTGCACAGCTTCTCCAAAAGGCTCGGAAGACAGCATTGTTAGTTAAGCCCCATACAAAAAAGCCTAAAGAGAAGAAAAGTCAACCGCAAGTTCTCACGGTCTCTACTGTAAACAACAAGCGGAAGAAATCAAATGAAAGATCTTTTGAGGAGCCACCACCTCCGATTCCTTGCACCTTGGAAGAGATGATGGCTATTCTTAACAAATGGGTAACAGATGGTGTTGTCAAGCTCCCAGAAGTTTCAAAGAAGGTAACCGAGGAAGACAAGAAAAATCCAAAATTCTGCTACTTTCATCAATATGTTCATCACTCTACAGCAGATTGCTGGACTCTCCGAAGAAAATTTCATGAGAAGATTCAAGACGGAACCTTGGAACTCCCTCAAGCAAAACAAAGGGTACATACTGATCCTTTCCTCAAGCATAAGGATAGAGCTTTAGTTTCGGTTGTCATTCATGGAAGTGCCAGTGATGTGGACATGGACGAGCCTGTTGCTGCAAATTCTGCCATGACACCTGCAGCCATCAAGACATTGCAAAGGAATCCTAGGTTTCGATCTCTCTTCAATTAGCTGGGATTGAATCCAGAAGCTCGCACAAGCAGCTACTGAGGCCATCATGGCCATAACAGTAGATTCCGGAGCTCACTGCTTTACAACAGAGACCCATGCCAGCCGAGTTTTTCTGGAAACAACCAATGCAATAACATTTACAAATGAAGATATGGATGTTCAGTATCCAGATTACCGACGTCCTCTCTACCTCTTCAGCCACGATCAATGAGGTACAAGTGAGGCATGCTTTGGTAGATACCGGCTCTTGCATCAACCTCATTCCCCTAAGCACTATCCAAGCAGCAGAAATCTCTCAAAAGAAAATCCAAGGAGCACCTATGGAGATAAAAGGTTTCGGTGGTGTTAGTGAGTACACTAGGGGGCACATTCAACTTGTTCTAAAGGTTGGTCTCATTGTAGCATTAACACGGTTTCATGTTGTGGATTCCGTGGTTCCTTACCACATATTATTGGGAAGACCTTGGCTGCACAAACACCAGCTCATCCCCTCCACCTACCACCAATATGTGAAGGGAAGGCTTAACGGAAAGCCTATTCGAATAGCCGCCAACTCCATGCCTTTCGACCAATCCGAGTCCCACTTTGTTGAGGCAGCCCTATATGATGAAATTGCTCTAGCAGGGGAAGCATCACTTGCTAAACGGGTTGGAATTCCACTGCCCAAATGGGAAGAAATAAAGGATGCTTTTGAGACAGACTTGCGAGATCTACTGGAACGAAAAAAGAAGCGCAGGGCAGAAGCTAGTACCAGCAAGAGTCAGCCACAGTGTGTGCGTGTTCGTTTACCGGATGGGCGCACTATTTACCGCTTATGAAGGTGCGCGGGGGCCAATTATCCCCAACAAGAGGCCCCCGAACCAGAAGAGGGAATCTTATAGCTCTCATGTCTCACAGTGAACATAACAGATACTCCAAAATTTGCAGATACAGTAGAAGCCGCTGCGGCAGATCCCAAAATTTCTGCAAAAGAAGAACTTGAGGTAATCAATCTAAGTTTTGATCCTAATGTACATAGGCATGTTTCTATTAGTGCATTATTATCAGTTGAAGAAAGAATGCATTTAGTAGAATTATTAAAAGAATATCAAGATGTTTTTGCTTGGCAATACGATGAAATACCCGGGATAGACCCGAAACTTGTTGCACATTCTTTAAATGTTGAACCGGGTACTAGACCAGTGGTTCAACCTATGAGGACCTTCCATCCGGAGGTCGAAGCTCAAATTACTCAAGAAGTCAAGAAGCTACTTTCAGCCGGTTTTATTAAACCAATACAGCACCCACGGTGGCTGTCCAACATAGTCCCCGTGAAGAAAAAGAATGGCCAAATCCGGTGTTGTGTGGATTTTCGTAATCTCAACAAAGCATGTCCTAAGGATGAATTCCTGCTGCCCAACATGGACCTCTTGATTGATTCAGCTGCTGGTCATGCAATGTTCTCCTTTATGGATGGTTTTAGCGGTTATAATTAAATCCTCATGTCTCCAAGAGACGCGGAGAAGACCGCATTTCGCACACCTATTGGGAATTTCTACTACACCGTCATGTCATTCGGACTCAAGAATGCCAGAGCCACGTATCAAAGAACCATGACAGCCATGTTTCATGACATGATGCATCGTGAAATTGAAGATTATGTTGATGATATTGTGGTAAAGTCCAAGACAAGGGAGGATCATTTTGGCATCTTGAAGAAGGTATTCGAGAGATGCCGACTGTACAAACTCAAGATGAATCCTCTCAAATGTGCATTCGGAGTTTCAGTTGGCAAATTTCTAGGTTTCTTAGTGCACCAGCGTGGTATCAACGTTGATCCAGCAAGGGCATCTGCCATAGCCACTATGAAGCCACCAACTACACACAAAGAGCTAAAGAGTTTCTTGGGCAAGCTGTCATACATAAGAAGGTTTATTCCTGGTCTTGCAGCTGTAACTTCTGCTTTTGCACCACTCTTGAAGAATGGAGCTCCATTCCATTGGTCTACCGAGTGCCAAGAAGCCTTTGAAAAGGTACAAGACATAATGACTAAACTCCTTACTGTTTGTGCACCTATTTTTGGAAAACCTCTTCGACTTTATTTAGCTTCAAATAGTCAAGCAATTGGGGCTTTGATAGCCCAAGAAAATGATAATGGGGTTGAACAACCCATTTATTATGTTAGCCGTATTCTCAAGGATGCAGAAAGCCGATACTTGGGGGCTGAGCGATCTTGCTTAGCTCTAATTTATGCTTCCCAAAGACTCCGACACTACTTTCTAGCTCACAAGGTCTAATTAATGACAAGATCTCATCCTATCAGAAGCCTACTGCAACGGCCTGTACTGTCTGGCAGACTAGCATAGTGGCTTCTGCAGCTGTCACAATATGAGATTATTGCTGAAACACCAACTGCTATTAAAAGTCAAGCCATTGCTGATCTATTAGCTCAATTTCCTGGGGAAGATAACTCATTCATTTCAGATGAAGTACCCGGGGAAATCAATGAAGTATTCCTAGCAGGTTTGGCAGATTCTGTTTGGACCTTGAAATTTGATGGCTCATCAACTGTTACATCAGCAGGAGCCGGTATTGTTCTTTACAAAGATGATGGGGAAGCTGTAACAAAGTCTTTCAAATTTGATTTCCCATGTTCCAACAATATAGCTGAGTATGAGGCTTACCTAGCCGAATTGGCAATAGCATATGAAATGGGAATCAAGCACTTGCAAGTCATTGGCGATTCTAACCTTGTGGTTTGCCAAGCCCGAGGAGAATTCTCACTTAAAGAACCATCTTTGGCACCTTACAGAGCTTTGGCACAGAAATTGAAAGCAAAATTCAGCACTTTCGAGATAGAGCATGCCCAAAGAAACGAAAACCGATATGCGGATGCTTTGGCTACCTTGGGATCTCAAATAGCCTTCGAAGGTGAAGAAATGGATGTCACCATCTGTAAGAAGATAGAGCCTATCACTGAATTTTTGAGGAAAGAATTTGAAGAGCTGTCTCCAGATCAAGAAGACTGGCGAGTACCAATCAAAGCCAAGCTCATGCTTTCTACTGTCATGGCAGACTTAAGAGAAATCAAGGATTACACCTTGATATCTAGAGATCTTTATCGAAGACTGCCTGGAGGAGTTTTGGCAAGATGCATAAGCATTGAAGAAGTAAAGGAAAAGCTGCCTGAAGTCCACGAGAAAACTTGTGGAGACGGTGGAGCTATCAGCCTTTACCGCAGACTTCAACGGCTGGGATATTTCTGGCCAAACATGAGTGCAGAAGCAGCAGAGATACAGAGCCAATGCCCGACTTGCCAATTCCATTACAGCAATGAAGAGGTATATGCAACTTTTGTCTCTACTGATTGGCGCACACCATTTTTAGAATACTTGCTTGAAGGGATTTTGCCATTAAATTCCAAAGATGTTTATCGCCTTAAGAGGCTAGCTTTGAGGTATTTTGTGGAAGGAGGAACTCTCTTTCGAAAAGGCTTTCATGGAAAGCCACTTAGATGCCTTAGCCTATCGGAATCCCAAATGGTCATGAAAGAAACTCATGCGGGAGCATGTGGGGAGCATCAAGGAAAAAAGAGGCTCTACCAATGTTTGCTCACACTCGGTTATTATTGGCCTACAATGAAGAAAGATGCGGCAGATTTTGTGAAAACATGTCATACTTTCCAAGTCCTAAGCCAACTTAATCCATACTCACCCAACTAGTCTCTAAAACATGGCTACATCTTGGCCATTCCACACTTGGGGGCTAGATCTCATTGGCCCTATCAATCCGGCCTCCGGTGGTTATATTTGGATTCTTGTGGCTACCGAGTACTTTACAAAATGGGTAGAAGCCATCCCTCTCCGAAAGGCAACAGGTGCTGCAGTTGCAAATTTTATTCGAGAACACATAATCACTCGTTTTGGCATACCGTACAAGCTCATTACCGACAATGGTACTCCATTTATAAACATGGATGTACAGGAAGTTCTAGAACATTACCGAGTCAAGCATCGATGTTCCACACCTTACTACCCTCAAGGTAATGGGCAAGCTAAGGCCACAAACAGAATGTTGCTGCGCATCTTAAGCAAAATGGTGTTTGATTATGGGAACGACTGGAGAGCCCACTTGGCAGATGTCTTATGGGCGTACCGAAGTTCACCCAAAACAGCAACCGGTTTTACACCTTTCTCACTTGTTTATGGTACTGATACCATTTCCCCAACTGAATTGGTTGTGCCTAGCCCACGAGTAATGCAAGGGAGTGAATTGGAAGCGGATGTTAATATGTGTGCTGAAACACGAATGGCAGACCTGGAAGGACTTGATGAGGCAAGGGATTTAGCTAAAGCAAGAAGCCAAAGGAACTACCAGAAAATGGCTAATGTGTACAGTAAAGCCCTTCGAGTCCGAATCTTTGCGGAGGGACAAATAGTTTTGAAAGCCGTGGAATTTGTAAGAAGAAACCTCCCATCTCCATCCAAGTTCTCCCCTAATTGGGATGGACCATACGTTATCCGAGAAGCACATGGAAGTGGTTATTACAGGCTGTCTAAGTTTGATGGGACTGCCTTGGCAGATCCTATTAATGGAAAATGGCTGAAACACTATTACTTGTAGGATGCATTCCAGCAAATCTGCATTATGTATCTTTCTTCTTTTGAAATAGCTTGTAAGAATTTTATGCTAGGCTAAGAGTAATAGGAGTTAAAATGCCCTTCTTTTGTATTTCAAAATATGCCAACCTTTTGTACAATGCAATTTAAGCAAGTCAAGTTGACAAAAGTTAAGTTCCATTGCTCACAAGTAAATGTACTTAACAAAATATGTACCCAAAAACAAAATGGAACCAAGTTTCATTGTCAAAGCCTATACATGGCTAACATATTACAAAAAGGGAAGTAACAAAAAGAAAAGGAGTACAGTGGCTGATATGCTCAAGCCAGCAAGTCATGGAGAGCCGATCCAACATCAGATTCTGCAGAAGCTCTCCTGGCAGAAGCTAAGTCCCATGGGTTTGGTGCAACTATGCTTAGAGCATCTCTCAATGCAGCAACATGAGCCTCTGCAGCCCTCAACTCAGCCAAGACCCTCCTACTAAATATACCGTGAGCCAATCTCTTCAAATAATCGAGAATGAAGCCGAATCTAAAGCCTCCTTCAATCGCCTCTTGTACCACGGCTTTCCATTCGAGGATGTGAACTTCAGTAATATCCTCAAGTCTGGTATTCTCCATACGGGCAAGCACACAGCAGAGGAGAGTTAGCATGGAGCATCCCACATGTACACCAAGTCTGAAATATGATGAGCAGCTGTCATACTTTTCCCATAGGGCTTTCAAGAACCGAATTCCCCTTTGCGGCACTCGGAAGACTTCAAAGTCAGCCTTCACATCATCAAAGGTCCAGAAGTGCTCGGCATGACGGGAACTGAATGACGTACGGTCGAATTCTTGAAAGAAAGCATCCATGTCAGCAAGAACAGAAGTTCTTGGGGTGGCAGACCTGGCAGCAGACAACAACCCTGGCTGACCTCTGATGGCAGATTCCACTACTGCAGTCTGATGTCTTCTTTCCTCTTCTGCAACAGCTTCATTGCGACTTCCAGCTGCAGAAAAATAAAAGAAAAGAAGAAAGAAATTAGCTAAACAAAGCACAACAATACTAGTGAAGGCAAAGAAAGTAAACAAGTAAGTAAAATGCTTAATTGACACTCTTTTACTAAAAAGTTGCACTAGTTATAAAATTATTTTTGAAATGGTTAGGCCATTTGGGGAACAACAAATGGGCATCAACCCATGTTCACCAAGCTCACCTAACAAACAAAATGGGGAACAACAACTAGGCATTAACCTAGGTTCACCCAACGGCGGACAACAAATGGGCATTAACCCGTGTCCACCGGTTTACCTAATGGACCTAATGGCGAACGACAACTGGGCATCAACCTGGGTTCACCAAATGGAGGACGACAAATGGGCATTAACCCATGTCCACCGAGCTCAGCCGATTAGGCCTAGATGGTGAACAACAACTGGGCATTAACCCAGGTTCAACGGAAGGGAGACAACAAATAGGAATCAACCCATGTCCATTGAGCTCACTTACTACACCAAACGGAGGACAACAACTGGGCATCAACCTAGGTTCACCGGATGGAGGACAACAAATGGGAATTAACCCATGTCCATACACAAAGGAGGACGACAAATGAGAATCAACCCATGTCCACCAAGCTCATCTTATTAGGAGTATGAAGCCACAAAACAGTGGGCAAAAGATGGGACAAGACTTACAAAACCCATTGATGCTAGGCTCACATAATCATAAAAGAATGTGGTCACAACATGGTGGACAATAAGTGGGAATCAACCCACGTCTACTAGACTCACCTAATTAAGAGAAATTGTGAAAACAACATATAACGGGTGGGGAGTTGTCCTATCTCTACTAGGCTCATGCTTCCACAACAGCAAATTTGGAGCTACCAAACGGTAAGCAACAAATGGGCATCAACCCATGTCTGCCCGACTCACACAGCAAGCAACAATGACAAAAGACAGCAAATGGGAATCAACCCCTGTCTATTGCATCTATCAAGATTTGGTTTTATGGCTATAGGCAATAAATGAGCATCGACTCATGTCTAAACAGTCCATAATCAAGAAACAAGAAACATATGCATGTGAATTCCATACATAGCAAGCAAATGATCAAGTTTTGTCTATACATTTTAAGAAATCTTTGCCATCAAGCAAGAGCAATGACAAGATATTGATAAAAGGCCAAATACCTGTTTCGGTTGGGCTTGCGTGAGTTGCTACAGGAGCAGTGACCTCTATATCTGCTGCCTGAGCACCAGCCATATGATCTTCTATCTCAGCCAAAACCTCATCATAGCTATTATGGGCGTCTGCCATGTCTATATCATCTACAGGGCCTTGGGCCAATTCCTCTTCTATAATTGGAATACCACTGCCAGGTACAACATCTGCCTGAGCAGGATCTTCACTAGCAGCAACTTCTGCATGTTCAACTTGAACCACACCTATACCAGAATCAGTACCAATCACAAGATTCTCATTAATTGGTATACTATCAACGATATTATTACCTTCTAGAGTATCAGGGACATGCACAAGATCTTCATCATCAGGAACTTCCTCAGCAGCTGCTGAAACAACATCACTGTCTTGGACAGCTACTGTAGTAGGTGTCACAGCAGCTATGATCACAGGAGTAGAAGCAGTACCGCCAGACTCATGGAGAAGACTTGGAGGTGTTGGTACCCTGACAGTGGCTGAAATAGTCCTCTCAGAATCTGTGGACACTATGCTTCCCTTACGGGCTCTCCGAACGTAATGGCGGGTGGAAGGACTTGAATCAAGCAATGAAGGGTCCACATGACTGCCACTTCCAGAAAGGTGATCTTGTGCTGTCTCACCACTGGTGGCTATGGTTATTGGGGTAGTTTCAACAGCCCTTTTAGCACTGGTAACGACTTCAACAGTTGTGTGTTCTTCAACAGCTCCTTCTGCAGGTCTGGGTTCACTAGCAGATGCAGTCGAATCACTGTCAAAAGCAGCTTCTGCAGCTTTCAGTTCATCCATGGATACTTCATCCTCTTCAATACTGGTTCTAGCTTCCACATCCTTATTCCCAGAAGAAGTACTTGAAGCAGTGCTCTCATCAGCAGAGCTAGCTTCTGTTGCAACATCTTCTACACTAGAAACAGTTTCTGCAGTAGCAATTTCGGCATCCTCACTTTCAGTTCTTTCTACAGCAGCTCTAGCTGGGTCATCTCCATCACTTGAAGATGATGATGAACTACTCAAATCATCCTACACAAAAGAGAGAAAGCATGAGAACACTATTTTTATTGAAAGCAAGGTACCATAGCTAAACACATACCGGTATCTCAATTGGAACACGACTAACCGTGTCGGCTCTTTGCTTAGACTACCACAAAACAGAAATTATGTCAACACTATGAGAAAAAGTCCATCAATTGACAAATAAAGAAACGAGAACAAGAAACACTTACTCTCTTCTCGGAATAAACAACACTTCGGGACGACTTGCGCGCAGCTACGCATGCGGCAATGGATGATGGCACACTCGGGAAGGCTGGAGGAACAAAAGTCCTTTTTCCAGCCCTAGTCTTTCTCACTGGCTTTTTACTTACAGGGGTAGAAACACCTTGAGCACTACTCTCTCCAGCTGGTGAAGGATTCTGAACAACAGTTTTCAAGACTAATACTTCCTTGTTGCCCTTAGCAGCATTTGTCTTCCTTTTTTTTGAAGCCTGGGCAGGGGAACCCTTACTCGGAGCTTCTCTTTTCTTGGATTTACTGGACTGTTTCCCCTTAGCAGTAGAGGTACCAGCAGAAGCAGTCCTTCTTCTTCTGCTGGATGGCACTTTCCCAGGGGCAGAAATATGGGGATGATCCCTCAACCACAAAGGAGGGTGGTGATTGCCATATATCACCCACTGTGAGTCCTCGTGGTACCACACAGTATAACCCAAGCTCTGGCGATTTGCATAAGTAGTCATGGTATTCGTGGCCACAAACAAGCGGGGATGAGGCAACGGAGAAGCATATGACTCCAGCAACTGAGAAATGTCTCCCCTCCCACTGTTTCTAAACTCCACCATTGCAGTCATCAGTTCTCTCCAGTAATTAACCATGCCAGCTGTGTAAATACCAACTTTATTGCCATTCGGGATCATAACCTGAGGAGCAGCGCTGCTCCAATAGGCGAAAGCTCTATTCTTCAAGAATGGATTAATGGTGGGGATTTCACCTGCAGCTATCCCCATAACGGCTGGAATTTCTTGATCAAATCCGAATTGCCTCCTCACTTTGTGGGCACTATAAGCCGTAAATTGAAGACTGCTAACAGACAACACTGGCAACTAGCCAGCATTGGTGGCAGAAAGATAAGTCAAGGACCTCACATCTCCAGCAATGAGAGTATAATCTTGGGCTTCTACATCACGGAACCTAGACATCACTGATTCATACACAAAACTGTGATGAGTTATCCCGTAGGGTCTCCAGCAAACCTTACTCTCACTATCCAAGGAGGGTATCAAGCTATGATCGTAAAATTTGCTACCTACCCAACGATACACAGTAGGTACGTCCCTTTGAAAGTCACCAACGTGAGCAGCAACTGCTTCCGGCATCGATGCAAACTTTTTCCGGGCCTCATAGGGTTTTCTACCCTTTGTAATGTAGTCCAAGGCATGCTCCCAAAGGAACGTATGCACAATGGACGAATTAAAAGCTGTAGCAACTATGTGGCAGGATTCACCAACCAACTCTTCAGCATGTAGTAAATCCAGCTGAATATAAAGTTGTCCTAACAACAAAGGGGCTAAGGGAAAACAAACCCCTGCAGCAATCCTAACAGCTAGAGGAAAATATAAGGGTTTGATTGCATAAGCGGGATGCTCACCGAAGACACATTTGCTGAGCGAATATGCTACAAAAGCGGCTCTCCGAATCAAAGGATCCTCCACTCTATTGAAATGCTCCATCCAAGGATTGAATCTCGCTGCTTGGGTCCCCAGGGCAATATTCTTCCGCCCTATGTAATCTGCCAGAACAGCTTCAATCTTTGATTCCTCAGGGGAAAGCTCGAGTTCTGCTGGGTCTTGATCACCCAGTATTGGCAACAGCCAAAGATTCTCTATGTCCTCTAATGTAACAGTCATTTCCCCGTGAGCAAAGAAGAATGTGTGCGTGGATGGGCACCATCTCCACACCAGCTGTCGTAATGCCTCGGTGTCACGGTACATGTTTGAACATCTCGAAATAAGAATGGAGCGAAGCACACTGGCTTGCTCCAACCGGTCACAAATTTTTCTGTCTGCAAGCTCAGAATCTATCCAATCTGCCCATTCAATGGCTCTCGAACACTGAAAATCGAAAACAAGAGGCACAGCAAGCATTTCGTTTCTCTGAATCTGAAGGTCTCGGATTTCTCGGAAATCTAGAGCCCAGACCACATCTACCGCTGCATCCTCTCTGATAACCAGCCACTCCCAATCTGCCGGTGGTGGTTGAAGGCTTACTGGGATAGAAGGGAACCTCTCACCGCTTCTATACCACGGGTCAATAGTGGGTCGACCCAATATGTCTCCATGAGGCTCCGGTGATCCTAAAACAGAGTCAGAATTGTCACCATTATCCTCTGAGCCTCTCGCCGATCCCCTACCAGCAGTAGAAGGACCTCCCTTGCTGGAGAAGGTTCCTCCACGTCCTCTCGTAGACCTCCTTGAAGAAGAATCCATTGGTGGTAAACAAGGAAGAGAAGAAGAAGAAAAAGAGAAGGAGAAGGGAGAAGAAGAAAAGATGGAGCTTGTCTGTATCGAAAATGCTCTCTGTTTCTTGAAAAGATGAATAACGGCTGAATAAATGGGGAAGTCAGCCGGGTGGTTGAGCAATTAAAACAGGGAACAATGGCCATTAATTCAGGCCACCCTTGGAAATAGGAGCCACCACTAACAGGTATGGCCTTCACACTTCTCCACTATTTCCACAGAAAACTGAACCACCATCTTTTTTGAAAAATACCCGCCAAGAAGAAAACTGAACAGTTATTTTGGCTCGCACGTGACTCACCATGGGTAAGTCACGAGCTCGGGGGGCTAAATGTACATGCTTATTTTTTAACCAACAATTTGAATGGGCCCCCAATGAAATACTTGGGCTCAATTGATTATTTAATAAATTAGCCCAATAAGCCCAGCCCATTTAAATATCTTAAACAATGTCCAATAAATTACTTGGGCCTATTTTAAAGTGCTTTGACACTATTCTAAAAAGCCCACAACCCGAAATATATAGTCAATCCATTAAAATACCCTATACAGCACTTAAACTATCTGGGCCTACTACAAGTGTATCTCAGCACTATTCAAGCCCAAAAGAAACTCACATAAAACCCATAAGCCCAAAGTATACTTATAATATGATTGTTGGGTCCAAATGCTATTGGATTCATTAAGAAAGACAGCTGGAGCCCAAATACCAATCAGCCTAGCACTTGAATAGCTGAGAACAGCTTATCCGTGGGCCCCATGAAGTCTGAATTGAAGCTGACAAAGAGTGGGCTGCATATCTGCTGCTGGTGGAGCCCACGCCATGTCCTATTTTACTAAAAAAGAGAAGAATAGCAGCATGCCATCTTCTCCAACGTGACAAGAGCAACTGAGACAACATTTTCAAATTACTCCAAGCATCTCCAGCTCACCTTAGCTCTCCGTCTCACCGGAAACCATGAGTTCTGGTACTGTTTACGCAGCAGACTTATGCATTACAGCTCAAAGATTATGGGAAACAACCAAAATGCATGGGAAATGGAGAAACATGATGAAGAACCCATAATCCATGCCTATTCCGGTCCCAAAAGGACTCAGGGAATAACTCCCACGACCCAGACCCGTGAGGAAGCTACTCTCCTTATGTTGATCTGACTTGAGGAGTGTGGTTTGGTGGAGGGGAGTGAGTCCCGAGATTTTGGTAGCCATTGAACTACTGTCATTAGGTCTGCTGGGAGGCACAATGATGAGTTTATGGAAGCCAAAGTCACATGAGACATGCATAGACCTGACCTTACACAAAAAACCCACCAACTAAGCAATGAGTGCCTCTGACAAAGCCATTTCAGAGGAGAAGAAAGCCTTACCCTGACATTAGGGAAGGACCATGATTATTTTTACTTATAAGACACTCTCTTTGACAAAACATGTCATAGGGGGTTAATCTTAAAAATCAATAAGATTAAGGGGAAGCCATAATCTCGGTTTAGGCAACCCTAATCATTCCTATAAAAGGGACTGATTGCATTCTTAATGCATCAGAACCAGACCAAGAAAAAGACTCCCAACAACTCAAGAAATTACCACAATTAAACCAATACAAGAGAAAAGTCTTTCTCTAATAACCAACAAGTCCACTTTTGGGATTCTCCAAGAGAAGACCCCGGGAAACAGATGTTTTGAGGTCATTTCCAACTTAGAAATACCAATCAAAACCCAGAAATACAATCCCATCTGAAAAGATTAGGATTCGTCACTTAACTTTCCTTTATTCCCCAGAAAGTTTTCCTGGCAGATGTCTGGGCAGAAATCCTGAAATGCCTTATAAGGATCACAATGGTTTTCCACCACTAATTTAGCTCCATAAAAGGCCCAAACACATCTTTCTCTCACCCTTGTGCATGTCTCATCAGGGCTGACTCTCTCCCAACAAGTCAACCCTCTTTTTAGTCTCAACAAGTGTATTATTTATCAGAGGTCTTGCAGCAGATGTCGACAGGAGCATGTAAAGCATGTGTTTTAATTACTTTTGACTGAGGTTATTCTGTTTCAAGCCTAATCCAGCCAAGAAACAGTGAGAGGCTCGGCACAACAACTGTTCTTTGGACTTCTTATTGACAACATCGCCTTGATAAGTCTTCTTGTCCTTGTTCTAATTTTATTGGGCTTTTATGATCTTGGCTCTTAAATATTTTTGGAGAGTGTCCCATTAGCCCTTGGGCCAGACTTTAGGCCCTTGGTTGAATTTTGGGTTCGACTACCCCTTCATCTCAAGACCCAAGTCCACGTCGTGATCGCTCTTGGCATGCCGCGTGGCACTATAATAATAATAATGGTAATGAGATTGCCGTTTTCAATGCAAAATATAAAATATAATATATATTTTTTTAAATAAATCGGCATTCACATGGCTGATTTAAAAAAAAAAAAAAAAAAAAACATGTTTTATTTAAGATTTGGTAATTCGATTGCCAAGTTGTAATTTTTTTTTTTTTTTTTTAATTAAAGATAGAGAAGTTGTAACTAAATTGACACTGTTCTGTATTTTTTCAAATTCTTTTTACAAAATAGTTTGTTAAATAATACTATTTTGTCAAAAGACTCTACAAGTGTTGGAAAACACTAATATTTTTCTTAACATGTTTCAAAAATGTTTTTTCTCTTAAGATTTTGTTGAGCATAAACTGAGTGAAAGCATATGTTTTGAAAAACACGATTTTAAGTGTAGAAATTATATTTCCAAATCATAAGATCAAGAGAAATATTGATACTCTCAAATAACTTCAAGGCAATACCAATTTAAATAATAATTATTAAAATCATATTATTTTTTCCCCTGTCATGCGTGGTTATCATTTCCTTGCTTTTGTCATGTGGATATCTGGGTAAGTTCCAGGAATCATTAAAAACTTTGATTTGTTGAAATTATTGTCTTTTTGTGCATTTTCCTCTCAATTTGTATGCTCAATTTTTATGAAATTTAATTATCTTATTTGACAGTTTCTCTGAAATTGTGCAACTACAGATCACCCTTGTTTTCCAAAACTGGATAATTTTCCCAACTTAGCTTGCGTAGTGAATTAGTGAGGGATATGATGCATTAATAGCACTGCCATTACTAGAAAGACATTGATGCGCCACACATGAGAGTGATAAAACATGCTAGGTCGCATAGGGAAAGACTAAATAATGATGCAGGTAGTGGGAACACAAGGGGAAGGTGGAGAGTGGTGGTCCTAACGGAGGCAATGGAGGCTGAGTTAGAGTCTAAATAAATATTTAAAGTTTGTAATTGTACCCCTAAGAATTCAGTTAATTCAAAGAGTCTAATAAATAAAATGGTCTACTAGCCAATAACTTTGCTCACATGTGGTTCTTTCCGTTTACTCCCGTCATTGAGACGTTAAAAACAAAGACAAAATTATAACAAAACAAAACACTCTCTCTTTTTCCCTCACGCTATCTCCTCATCGGAATGTTGTCATGAGAGAGAAGTTGAGGTGAGGGTCGTGAGGCACAGAGTGCAGGAGCTCTCTCATGTTTACCAGGCCATCAAGGAGGGATTGGATCCTTTAGAGCAACGAGTTAGGGAGGTCTTCCATCGGATTGTGCAAAGCCATACCCAAACAATGACAAACCCCAGTAGCAGCATAACTAATTGATTAAAGCATTTTTCAATTTCAATTATCCAATTCCAATTTTGGTTCCTGGGAATGGGAATGCAAGGATCAGCTGAGGGCTGTGCCAACAATAATTGGGGTAAGGACTAAGGACTAAGGGATAATCGGGGTAAGGACTAAGGGATGATGGACGAACAAGTTCTTTGTATTTATCACCATATATTTTGTGTAAAGAAAAAAAATAAAAATTAATTTGAAGATATGGACTAGTGCCGACCATGGTGTTTTACTTTTTGCCTTTTATTGTTGCTAATGTATAATCGAATTGCATCTTCATGTTATAGCTGATTGTGTGTTAATGAAAGGACCGATTGGTGGTTGTTTCGGTGAGGAGATTATGTGAGAGAGGAGAATGTTTTTATTTTTTATTTATTTATATATATATATATATATATATATATATATATATATATTTATTTATATATATATATATATATATATTATATGAGTTGGGTTCAAGTTACACTTGGTGTAACTTCACAATAGTTATACCTTTTTTAGACCATAGATTTCTAAAGGATCTAACGGTTAAAAAAAGTCAAATTGCTCATGTTATAATTAATAAATTTATTTGCTTGCCAAATTAATTAAATTAATTCTGAGCATTTATCGTCATTATCTCTCCTCTCTCCTTTTTCTAAAAAAAAATCCCTCCTCTCTCCTTATTGGTTAGAATTCTCTATATGTTTAAAGACAAAAAAAATCTCACCATTCTTCCATGGATTAGTCCCTCGTTGGTGGTAAGAAGATTCAAACCAGTCAATAAAACAAAATAAATTCAATTCGTTCAATTATTTTGAGAAAAATGTAATACGGTGAAGAATGATTGAAAAAACTTATATATGAGACCGTCTAAGTGTTTTTTATCATCATGGGTTGGTAGAAGCATGCTTGTTGTCATGGTCTTTTCTCGGCAATGAAGTCTATCTCATTGTTGGCTGTGCATTTGTTATCAGACGGTGGAGGAGAATCACGTTGATGCAAGCAGTTAAGTTAATAACTAATAAGGTTCATTGGGAATTGAATAGTGAACACTGGACATAGAATTTTTCCAATGAATTTATTAAAGCAGATATTGAAAACTTAAAGATTTGGAAGTTTAATCCCAATATTTCCAAGAATTTCGCCTTACAGTTGGTTTGAAGCTCCAGCCAAAGAAAGTAGGGAGAACATTATCTCCTCATGTAGAAAGTTTTTTTTTTTTTTTTTTACGGTTAGTTGACATGGATGTGAGAGAGAAAATGTGGGGGGAGAGAGAGATAAACATGGAAGAGATAAAGGAAGAGAGAGATATATACAATAAATGAGAGAGAGTAAAATAATGGTACAAATTAGGTTAGTTAACTTGGATAGTAATAAATAATTAGTTTATTTTTAATCCTTAGATCTATTGGAAATCGATTGTTTAGAAAAGGTGTAACGGTTGGATAACTGGAGTAAACTAGAAGGACTAGAGGTGGGTAAAGTGCCAAATTTTAAACCACAAGTAGGCAACTTATAAATGGGCCAAACTACAGGTGGGTAAAATATACTTTCCCCTAAATAAAATAATTTTTTTTCTTCTAATTATTAGCTTTGGGACTGGTAATGGATTTGGTCTTGGGGTTTGTAGGCCATAAATGGTGGGCTTGGCTGTGTTTTGGACAATTGGGGTTTGTCAGTGGTGATTAAGGCTAGATGATTTGGGTTTGTGATTGGATGGGTCACGAAAACGATCTAGGTATTTATGTGTTTCTGAGTATTCTTGTTGCTGGGTTGTAACTTGGGTTTGATTATTATTGTATTTGGGATCTTGCTTATAAAAAAAAAATAGTTTAGATTGTTTTTGGGAATTCATTGTTAAATTTCTTGTATTAATCATTAAATTAAAAAAAAATCTGAAATTTTTTTTATACGAATAGTAGGAATTTTAATTAAAGAAATTAAAGAAACTAAATAAAAAAATAAAAAATTAACGGCAAATTGTGAATTGAAATGGAATAAAACATGGAGGACTGAATTGACGTATCATTACATTTATTTCGTCAAAACTTAGAAGACTGAATTGAACTTTGATCAAACTTAAAGGGTACAATTAATTTGTAATTTGGCCTATTAAGATTGAAGTACCATTACATTTATTTTGATAATTAAGGAAGTAGAAAAGGAAGGTAAATTCTAAAACAAAACAAGATAATGATGAAAAAATACATAGACATAGAGCATAAGCATGAACCTATTAATGGATAGATCAATAAGAGTGCAATATTGGTACAACATGGAGAGGAATTTTCTTACACACTGTGAGTCCGTTTTCTTCAGTCATGTCCAAGTCTTCTCCATGTGCATCAGTAGTTGACAACCTCCAGTCAAACCAACATAAAAGGTTGGCAATCACATATTCAGCCGAAGCGACACCAAATGTCAATCCTGGGCAACCCCTTCTCCCACCTCCAAATGCCATGAATTGGAAGTTTTGATCTTTCAAATCAACTAAGTTGTCTTTGAATCTCTCTGGGAGGAATTCTTCTGGCCTATCCCATACTGCAGGATCTCTTTGGATTGCCCATGCATTGACAAATACTCTTGTTTTTTGTGGAATATCATAACCTCCAATTTTTACACTTGCTGATGATTCTCGAGGTACTGAAACAGGAACCGGTGGATGTAGCCTTAGACTTTCTTTGAGGATACATTTCAAGTAATCCATTTGATTGATATCATCCACATCTATCTTCGACTTCTTGTCCACCACTCTTCTTACCTCTTCTTGGGCTTTTTTCATAATACTTGGATTTTTTACGAGTTCTGCCATTGTCCATTCCAAAGTTGTGGATGTCGTATCACTTCCTCCTACAAACATATCCTAAAATTATTGAAAAATAGAACTTTAGATATGTTTGGTGTTAAAAGTAACAATAAATTCACAATTTCTTAACAGTTTAAGATTTTGGGACAATTGATAATTAATCATAGTATCAATGTATGTGATTCACACATTAGAGGAGTGTTATAATAATTAAATAGTTAAATTCATAATTTCTTAACTTAGAGCATTCCTAATGGGTGAAGCTCACTTTAGCAAAAATACATAACACTGTTCACCAAAAAAAAAAAAATCAAAACAGCACACTCCCATCAGATGAGCTAAAGTAGCTTTTATTTTTGCTAAAAACCACAATACTAGATACCAATACTGAGTACTATAGTAGAGGTAAATTATTAAACCTCCATTTTTTTATACAATTATTCTCTCTCCTTTATTAAATAAAACAAAATCACGTTGACCAAATTTAGGACCTGATGCTCAGTTTGTTTCTTGGGGGAAAAAAAAAAAATCCGAGAGGGCAAGAGAAAGTGAAGCAAAAAGCAATCGTAGGGTGTAAGAGTTTCATTTCATTAGTGCTTAGCTAAAAACAGATTAGTGATTTCTTAAACAGTGCGTGTTTAGGATCAAGAACTCTGTTTGTTTCATGAGAAAATGACAAAAGAAAGTGAAAAAAAATGCTTACAAGTAAATACAATAACATGTAGATAGAGAGATAAAGTTTGTATTAAAGAAAGAAATAGTATTAAATAAAGAGTAAAAAAAGAAAATATAAATAGAGTGAAAGAAATAGAGAATGAGATGTGGGGTGTATTGTACAAGTAGTTAGCTAAAGTAGAAAAATAACATTTTGATGTGGTAAAGTAAATTTTTTTTTTTTACAAAATGAGATGAAGATGCTCTTAAAATTTTAGGACAATTGGTAATTAATTTATCAAAGGAGAGGAGAGAGAGGAAAGGGTTAGACATACTAGTAGGATTCCTTTGAGATTGTCACGAGTGAGCTCAAAGTCAAGCTTGCCATTCTTTTGAAGTTGGAGAAAAATATCCACAAAATCTTTTTTATCAGGATGTTCATCTTCACTTTTCACTGTCATGTGTTCTTCAACCACTTGATCAAGAAAAGCATCAAGTTCTCGAAAAGTGGATTTTAGACTAGATGTAAATCCTGTAAGAATATCAATCCAACCCAAATAAGGGAAATAATCCCCAAAACAAAATGCTGCAAGTAGCACCATTACCCTTCTTGGTAGGTCTTCAGAGCAACTCTTATCATCCCCTTCTTCAAACTTTTTTCCAAATACACATCTAGTAACGATGTTGGTTGATATTTTAATCAAGAACTCACTTAGATTAATAGAATCCCCTTTGAGGCACGAGTCACGTATCTTATCGATCAATACTGTTACTTCTTCTTCCCTTACATGTTGGAAAGATTGCACTCTTTTAAGACTCAAAAGTTCGAGTACACTAATTTTCCTTACTTGCCTCCAATACTCACCATAGGGTGAGAAAGCTAGGTCTGTGCATCCATAGAGTAACATCTTAGTCACTGTGTTTTTTGGCCGGTTTGAGAAAATGATGTCATGTGTCTTCATAATTTGTCTTGTCATATCTGCAGATGAGACCACAAGGGTTGGTGCACGGCCAAAGTATAAGAACATTACAGGGCCATACTTCTTTGAGAGGGCTTGAAGAGAACGGTGTGGGAGTGTGCCAAGCTGGTGAAGGTTGCCAATGATGGGTAGCTTTGGTGGGGATGGAGGTAAATTGTGTTTTCCACTTCTAATACATTTGAAAACATAAAGAAAAGATAAAAGGAAAAGGAGAGAGAGGATGGGATTGAAGTTTATTTTGTGTAGCTCCTGCCATAATTGTTGCAGCAATGTCAGAGTACCCATTTCCTTTTTAAGTGTTCAGTACAATGCTACTAACAACCCCAGACATGAGTCATATATAAAAGGCTTTTGGGTAAACGATAGAAACCTTCCTTGATCCCTCCATTAAGTTTGTGAGAAAGTAGCACATAGCTTATTATCAAAAAGAAAAAAAAAAAAAGAAAAAAAAAGAAGAGAAAGTAGCACATGGCCACATAAGTCTAGTAATTAACAATGTTGCTAGGCCATAAACGTGACAACATGATATTATTGGATAATACTATAAAAATAAAAATAGTGGTGATGCTTTTATTTATTTATTTTTATTTTTTAATAATATTACGGAAACGTGAGTCTAAAAGTTTTGTTGAACTCAATCGTCATAACACTAAGTAACGACACAACGTTTTTCATCATTTTATTTATTTATAATATAAGTTGTCAATAATACACAACAAAATATGTTAATGACAAGACCCTATAAATATTAAATAACAACTTGTTTTATTTTTTATAAGTATTAATAACAACTTGTTTTATTTTTTATAAGTATTAATAACAACTTGTTACTTCATGAATGTCTTTATGAGAAAATACAAACATGAAAGTTACCAAACAAATTTTATAATTGACAATGATATACTACTGTTATGAGTGGTGATATTTTCATTGCTTTTGTCCTGTGGGTAATTGAGTAAGTTCTGGGGGTTGAATTTCCGGCATTTGTGCCAGGATTCCTTTAAAACTTGTTTGTACAAGTTTTCGTCTTGTTCTGCTTTTTATGAAATTTAGTCCTCCTCAACTTGCTGAATATTTATGAAACTTAATTATCAAAGAAAGAATATTTACTTAGGTATTTGGCCCAGTGATAATTCTTCTTCTCAAAGAGTCCCACCTCTCTATGAAGGTGTGGGTTCGATCTTCAGGATCCCCAAAATATATGTGTGTGTGTTTATATTAGAATTTCTATCATATATATATATATATATATATTTAAGAAATTTAATTATCGTATTAGACAGTTTTCTCTCAACTTGTGCAACTATAGATCACTCTTATTTTCCAAAGCTCGATAATTTTCCCCACCAAGCATGCATTGCATATATAGTGATGGATTAATTAATTCATTATGATGCTTTAATAGAACTTCCAAAAAATGATAAGAACATGCTAGGTTGCATAGGAATAGACTAACTAATAATTATGCGCAAGCTAGTGAGAACACTTTTGCTAAAACGCACTTCAAGTCAGCTTTTATTGATCACGATAAATTTATAAAAATATATAACAAAGAAACAAATACAAAAGGAAAAGAGAAAGATGTATAATTAAAAAAAATAATTAAGGAAGCAAGGAAGGTAAATTCTAAAACAAAACAAGATAATGATGAAAAAATACATAATAGAGCATAAGCTCATCCAAAAAATGATAAGAACATGCTAGGTTGCATAGGAATAGTCAAACCAACTAAAAGGTTGGCTCACAATCAGCCAAAGCAACACCAAATTCAATCTTGCAACCCTTTCTCCCACCTCCAAATGCTATGAATTTGAAGTTTTGATCTTTCAAATCACTAGGTTGTTTTTGAATCTCTCTAGGAGGATTCTTTTGGACTATCCCAACAGGATCTCTTTTGCTAAAACGATTTTTACACTTGCTGATGATTTCAAGTCAGCTTTTATTGATCACAAGATAAATTATCCATAATTACTCTATATATACCTAACCCATGTTAAGATATAACATCAATGGTTTAACTAGTAGGTCATCAGTCGAACCATATGATCAAATAAAATTAATATTAAAAAATACCCAAAATGTATTATAAAATCAAGACTAAAATGCACTGTACACCCTTTAAGTTTGACCAATTTTGATTTTATACCCGAATATTTGAATGTTTTGATCTGCTCCCTCTTAGTTTGGGTCCGTTTGTATATTGGCCCTCCCGTCCATAAAACGTTAGCCCCTAGTTATTAAGTATTACCTAGGCCTGACACATGTGCTAGTTGACCCAATAAAATCATGCCACGTGTATTTGAGAAATTTTTTTTACATTTTTTTAATTCAATTTACACGCCACATGATTTTATTGGGCCAACTAACACATGTGTCAGGCTTAGTTGGCACTTAACGGTCAGTGGCTAACGTTTTTTGGACGGGAGGACCAAAATCCAAAAGAACCCAAACTAAGAAGGAGCGGATCAAAACTTTCAAATACTAGGGAACAAAATAAAACTGGCCAAACTTAGAGGGTGTACAGTACATTTCAGTCTAAAATCAATGTTTCACAATTACTAGAAAACTTTAAGATTTTTGAAGTTTAATGTAAATAGTGGAATAGACAGTATTGCAATATAGAGTATGAACAATATTGGTACAACATGGAGAGGAATTTTCTTAAACACTGTGCCAAAAGAATTTATCTCCGTATTTCTTCAGTCATGTCCAAGTCTTCTCCATGTGCATCAGTAGTTGGCAACCCCCAGTCAAACCAACAAATAAACAAAAAAAAGGTTGTCGCAATCACATATTCAGCCAAAGCAACATTGGGCGACAAATGTCTAAATCTTGGGCAACCGAAAATCAATTTCTCCCGGGAGACCTTTTTTTGGCACCATATTCAACATTAGGCGACGAAAATCAAATTTCTCGCCAAATGTAAATTCAAGTGATTTAGGCGACGAAAAAGTTCGCCGAATTGTAATTACAAATCTGGCCGACGAAAGCCTTCTTAAAAAAAATCATTGATTTTCCTCGCCTAAATATTTAAAGAAAAAACCTGGGACTAATATTTTTGTTTTTCAGCGACGAATCTCTCTAGGAGGAATTCTTACATTGGGCGGACTAAATCTTAAAAAAGGCAGACATTAGGCCGAAAATATTTTCGTCGCCTAAATATTTCAAGAAAAAACCAAGAAAGTAACATTTTTGGATCATATTCATTACATTCGGCGACGAAAATCAAATTTTCGCCAAAGTTTAAATTCAAGTGATATTAGGCGACGAAAATTGAGTTTCGTCGCTGAATTGTAATTACAAATAACATTGGGCGACAAAACTTGATTTTTGCCTAAATCTAAAAATGAGATATTTTGGGCGACAAAATATTTCGTCGCCAATAACCCACCAATTTTGGCACGGCAAAAAACGATGGCGCCTTTTTGTTTTTAACCTTTAGGCGACGAAAAATGTTATTCGTCGCCCAATGTAATCTCTGTTTTACAATGTAGCGACGAACTTTATATTTCGTCGCCTAAGATTTATATTTGGCGACAAATAAAATATTTCATCGCCTAAGATAGATATTGGGCGACAAAAAAAAATTTCGTCGCTAGATTTCGTCACCGAATATGCATATTGTTGTAGTGTATACAGAAAGAGGAAATGGTGGATGTAGCCTTAGACTTTCTTTGAGGATACATTTCAAGTAATCCATTTGATTGATATCATCCATATCTATCTTCGACTTCTTGCCCACCATTCTTCTTACCTCTTCTTGGGCTCTTTTCATAATACTTGGATTTTTTACAAGTTTTGTCATTGTCCATTCCAAAGTTGTGGGGAACAGGATCGTTTTCATTTGAAAATCTCTCAATTTGTTCATTTCATGGTTCAGATTTTATTTCTTGCTAAAATTTTAAATGACGTGTTAGATTGTACACTGTTAGATTTATAACGTTTAATCTGGACCATGAAATGGACTCTCTCCATTTCATTTCAAATGAAAATGATCCTTGTTCCACTTTTTGGGAGTTCAGATGAAATCTACTATTTTTTGTGGTATTATCATTTTGGCTTTAATTTTGAGGGACTGTCATTCCATGAAATCTTGAGGGAGTTTTGTATAATTTACTCAATGCATTTCGAGTTTTATCTTTTTATTTAGTGCTATAAAAAAGAATATATAGATATATATATAATATATATATATATATATATAATATATATATATATATATATATATAATATATATATATATATATTCTTTTTTAACTCTGTACTTATAAGGTGGATTCCTTAGAGTAGCATTCTTATCGTTTACTCCATCTCTCTTGGGTGGATTTATTTGAGTGGTAAGCTTAATTTTGTGAGTGTATTCACTCCTCACTCTAATATTGACCAAAAAAAAATAAAAAAAAAATCCAGTAACAGCCCAAATTAATTATTAAGCCCATTGATTAGTTGTCGAACCAAAAATAAACACAACAAAATTTTCAATCGGTGAAACCCCTGCTCGAAGTGCGAAGGCCACCACCGGTCACCGCCAGACCATCCCTCACCGCACCGCTTACGCCTGCTGACTGCTGCTGCCGCCGCCGCCGCTCGGTCAGCCACGCGCCGTTCGCCTGTCCGGTTCTGCTCTCAATCTGGTACTGCTCTTCACTACTCTTGAAGCCTTGCCTACTTGTTTAGTTGTTTTGTTACTTAGTTGTTTATTAATTAGTTGTTTAGTTATTTTATATTTGACCGAATCTTAGTTAGTTAATATAATATTTATTTATTTATTTGATAGTTTATGTTTTATGTTATTCTGTAGTCTGTAATTTGTCTAATTGTCTTTGTAGTGATACATGTCCATAAAACTTCAAATTTAATCTCAGTAATCAAAATACACCCAGGTTTAATTTTTTTTTTTTTCTTTTCATTATTGTTCAGTACAAAATGACCAAATTTCTGAGCATGAGCATAATGATGATGTTGTATTTTATTCCTTTGTTTATGTGGTGATTATGTAACAAAAGTGAACGCTCATAATCCAATGAGGGTGCCCTCATATAGACTAATTCATTATTAATGATTACAGCAAAGCAAAAGCCTAACTAAAATCAACGGTGTACAGACTACAGAACCATCCATCTAATAGTTTCATATCTCCTTGTTACGAATTCACATGTATTATTTAAAGAAGTCACATCGAAGACTTGTAGAAGGATTTTATAAAATTTCATTAAATAGATTATGTGATTAAAGAAAAAATTTCCTGGAGCCGCCACTGCGTGGATGATCTTATTAATTGACACATAATGGGTTGTAATAAGCTGTTGTAGCCAAACTCTGTCCTTTTCTTATCTACCAAACGAATCCATGCATAGGATTCCAATGCTGGTGACATTATTTAAAAAATGACTACCACCTACCCTCCCAATAGGAAACAGAAAGACGACCACCACCACCATTTTCTAGTATCTGCACAATGTTTTTTGGGACATATCTTTTAAGATGCGGTCATGAAGATTCTCAGCCAAAAAGAGTTATTAATGGATCCCACGGATTTTTGTTTTTAAGTGTTGAAAACACTGTTTAAAATTAAAAACGTGAACCTAAAAAGCTCATGCGTGATGTGTCTACATGAAATGAAAAAAATGTATGATTCGGATCGTAGCGATTATTGCTCAGTACTATTTCCGTAGAGGTTTGGAGCTTATTGCTCTATTATCAATTGACAATGACTGGGCGTGTAGCCCCCATTAAGCACATGGAAGGTAGAAGTGATAAGATAAAAGATAATTGTAAAATATGCTTTATTATGTGCTATCTTTGAGTAAAAATGTGCAATCTTTGAGTTTTCTCTCTCTTTTTAACAAAAGAATCCGTTATCAATTTATTCATTCAATAGTCATCAAACCAAAAATTGCAGAAGTTAGAATGAAAAAGATTAAAAAGAAAAAGAAAAAGTGATTAGCATGGTACCGATAATTGCTCATGAGTCATGTCCCATTTCCAAAGAGGTTTGGAGCTTAGTGATCTCTTATCACTGACAACAATGGCTCGGTGTAAGTCGTAACCCCATTAAGCAAATGGAGGAGTCAATCATAGAAGTTCGAATCTTGGTGATGTAGAAGTAGAGCTGTACGCGTAGAAGTGACCAATCAAAGATAATTGTCATATATGCTCATTGCTTGTACTCCACAACTACTCAATAATTTTCCTTATAATATATTCTCTTCTTTAATTAATGTTTGCTGATATATGCTATCTTTTGTCTCATTTGCAAATGCTATATTAATTCTGGATTTATATTAGGACAAATTGTACTAACCTTACTTAGGCTGTGGAAAAATATAAGAAACACCCTCTTATTATTATTATTATTTTTTAAATGACAATTAGTACTTTGAAGTTATTATTTTTATTTTATTTTTCTAATTATATAAGTAATTTGGTTAGTAAGTATTATTTTGAGGTTATTTCTTATAAGAGTTTAATTTAAAAATATGTATTTTGACTGATTTTTAATTTATATAAATGGTCATATGGATTATTTGTTATATAAATCAAAGTCTAAAAGGATAGAGGATTTTTTATAAAAAGAGTAATGTTCACTTTTGACCTCTTAAGTTTGGTGTTGTTTTTATTTTGTCCCTCTAATTTTGAAAGTTTTCATTTTGGTTCCTTACGTTTGTTAAGGTTTCAAAAGTGTCAAAACCCATAAAACCACCACTCACATTGATGTTTGAAACACTCCACAAAGAACTCAAACATCAATATGACTTGTGGTTTTTGTTGGGAAAATGCCTCAAATTCTTATTATGATTTGTATAAAGTGGAATACAAAAAGTGGGATAAAGGATTTGTATTCCTAGAATCTGAATCTTCTTTGCATATATTCTGGGAATGTCCACTAGCAAAGGCCATATGGTTTGGAAGCGACTGGTGCATTAGAACTGAAAGTTTCCTCTTCCACTCTATTATGGACTTAGTTGAGTCTATCATTTTTCCTTCTAAAAATGTATAGAATGTTTTTGTGGGTGAAGAAAAATTTGTATTGAGCGGGAGCTCTACACTACAACAAAATATACCTATTACAACAAATGTTATTACAACAAAAGCGATAATTGTGGCATTACACCTACTATTACATCATTTAGTTAAATTTCGTTGCAATAGTTACTTAAAAACTGATAATTTATTACTTCAAAAATAAATTTTTGCAATAGGTTGCAAAATATCGTTGCAAAAGATCACTTACATAATTTATTGCTATGAAACTAGCGGTTGAAGTAATAGTTATGACTATTGCAACAAAATGATTTGTTGCAATAGGAAAAATCTTATATCGCAACAAAACGTTTTGTTGCAATAGAAAAAATCTTATATTACAACAAAATGTTTTGTTGTAATAAGGAAAACCCAAATTTCCCAGCTCCCGTGGCATCAAGTTCCCAGTCCCACCAATCTCAAAATTTTTTTTTCCCAGTCCTCAATTCTCTCAGCTCGGAGCTTCACCACACAGCAAAATGACGTTCTTGCTCAACAAAACCTCCACCGCTTCACAATTCTGATCTCACTCCCAGGTATGCAGTTCGTCTCTTCTCGATCTCGTTGCGTAGTTACAGATTTGGTAGTTACAGATTTGGCATTTTTGAGCTTGTGGCAAGTTTCTAATTTATATAGAAAATGGCATAAGATTAGGGTTGTGAATGACTTAATACTCTGTTTGGTTGCTAAGAAAAGTTTCTGAAAAAGTAAATGTGTATTAGAGATAGCTCACTTTGTACTAGTAGTTGTGTAACACTAAAGTTAGTCCATATCTTTAACAATGTGAATGTACAACAAGAGATGGGCGTCATACAAGGACCCGGTTGTCTTTACGCAAAAAGGTCCATGTTAGTGTTTATAATCTATATAGTGGATGAAACAAAGAAAATGAAAAACAAAATTTACCTTAGTCTTGTCATTCTTTTTGATAAGTACCTTAGTCTTATCGTTGACAAGGAGGATTTGAGAGTAGAGATGAATTGAGTAGTTTGATGAAGCATACTATGTCTATCAAATTAAAGAAGTCTGGGGGATGATTTGATCATATGCAATGTAGATCGATATATAAGACATTGAGGAGTGATATAGTCATCTACCTAAGAAAAGGGAATGATATGATTCAGTCTGAATGGGTTCACTTGACGGCCACTGAGTTGGCAACTGCTATCTTCACTTAAATAGTTGAGATAAGGCTCTGTTGAGTTGTCAACTTGATGCCGTTTTTATCACTTGCAATCAAATTACACCAATAGCGATTATTATTGTCAAGAAATAAGATATCAGAGTGATTGGCTTTTGAAATGGTCTTTCTAACATCCTTCAGGCATGTTCACTTTTTTTTTTTTCTTTCCCCAGAATCAGAATCAAATTCTGATTTGATATGTTATCTCCTTGGCTTATATTCCTAAGTACAAATAGTTGGTTTTACTGCCAGTACAGCCGTGGAGAATCTGATCTAGTTGGTTTTATTAACTCATATTTATTAAGTGTATTTATTGCAGCTTGGATTTACTCTGAATTTGGTTTGCTCATGGCTTATTTTTGCTTGTGTGGGTCTTAACGCTGTCTAGCCAGCACTGCATTCATTTTTGGTACAATCAATTTGATGCATTCTTTGGTGGGTCTGATGGGCTTTTTGGAGGAATGGGTGAACGAGGAGGCATCAATTTCAATTTAAGAAATAGGGGAAACCATGCTCTTGACATTCGGTAACTATCTGCCTGCAAAATTAATATGTGCACTTGAAGAGGCTTCAACTACCAAGTGTTGGAACTGTATGGTTATGCCTTTATTTTTCAAAATTTAGGGAATAAATTGGAATGTACCCTATATTTTAGGGACCAAAAGTACAGTTTGGCCTAACATTAGTTACATTTTTTGCTTGAGAAATTAGAGATTTATTGAGCTTTAGTTCTTTGTGGTTGATGAGAAATGTAGGAAAAGAAAAGTTAAGATATTTAAAAAAAATTTCACTTAAAAAAAAAAAAAGGAAAGAACTTTTAAGTTCGTTTAATTTTGCGTGTGTTTGTGTGTGCACTGTTATATGCTTTTATTAGACCGATCTTATGGTGGATGATATTTCTGAGTTAAGTGATGGTTTAATTTGATTGTGAATTTGGAATGGCAGGGCCAAGCAACAGTTGTATGTGATTATATGAGTTATTCATTCATGTTCCTCTCAGTTGCTACTTCGAATATGGTTGCTACTGCCCTTGCCAGAAAGGTTAGTTTCTTTAATAGTTGAAGGGCTTTGTTGCATATACAGTAGGAGCACTCACAGGTGTGTTACATTTTTTTCTTTTGACTATGAACTGTCTGGAGTTAGATATTTTGTATTAATCAGTTTCTCTTTGATTTTCAATTTTTCACATTGCATTTTTTGACAAGATGTTATTCATGTAGGATAAAAATGAAGTGCAGCATCACATATCTATCTTGCTCTTTGTTGGGTTGGCTTGTGGCTGTTTGATGCTTTTGTTTACAAAATTCTTTGGTGCATGGGCATTAACTGGTAATAAAGATTGGAGCAGCTTTTTGTTATTGCTTATATTATTATTTGCTTTTTGTTACCTGCAGCAAACACATATGCTCAAGTTCAAGTTCTTTCTAAATCCTTCATGTGTTCTATAAATAATTTCAGGATTTTCAACTATTCCGTACTATATCTCTTCCTGTACATTATCTACTAAATGAGTCATAGTGCCTTAGTCTGGTTGTATCTAAGACATCTTAATATGTCTCATGTGATCATCTCTTTGTATCTGAGACATTTTGATTTTCTAGGTTGCTTTCTACTCCCTCCTTATATATTTTGCTACATCTATAGACACATACACCTATAGATGCCACATCATCTCTCTCTCTCTCTCTCTAATGATTTATAGTTATTTTGTTTGTTGAAAGTATTCTGAGTGATTAGTTAAATCAAACAGGCTTGAATGTTGCTAAAATTGCTTGTCATCATTGGAGCAATACTTGGATTGCTATTAGGGATTGTAGGAACATCTGTTCCGTGGTTGTTCCCCAAAATCTTTTCACATGATCAGAATGTCATACAGGAGGTTAGTTCTTGCTTTTTGAGTTCGTATGTTATGAATAGTATCAATCCTTTTATAATCTTTGCAACTTTTTTGCTTTTTGCCTAATTATGTTGTATTAAATGGGTTGTGACAACTACCTTGATATTTCAAAAGCCAACTAAGGAGCTTCTTTTTATCATTTTAAATTATAACTGAAATAAATTTAAGAAAGTTAAAATTACCTTTGCTTTATTTGTAGCTATCACACTTGGACAGATCATATCTATGTTTTTTCATCGGTATCTCATGACATTTATCTCAAGTCTGACTAGCATTATAAATTTTATTTGAGTTGTGAGTTAAAGGTAGAGGAAATTAATTTAAGGTGCAGATATTCTGTGTACAGTATATACTCTTTCGTAATCTTATGCAAATGGCAAAGTATCTCTCATCTGATTCTTCTTAATGTTTTATCTTGTTTCCTTGCAGATGCACAAAGTTCTGATTCCATAATTCATGGCTTTAGTCATCACACCCTCAATTCACAGCCTTGAGGGAACATTGTTGGTATGCTTGTTTGCATATTCTCCACTGCTGTATTGCAATTTTTGGTGGACAAAAGGAAATAGAAGTTCCTTGTTCTGAGAGATGTGATAAGTGCGATGGAACTAAAGCTAAATCTAGTAGTTCCATAAAGTCATGTATTGAATGTGGTGGTAGAGGAGGGGTAATGAAAATTGAGAGAACACCATTTGGAATAATGTCACAGGTAAAATGAACTATTAGAATGAAACAATTAATGGTAATGACATAGTAAACAATTTTAGAACTTCTGTTGTGTTGCAATGAAGAGTCTAGCTAGGATGGTAAATTTTCAGATTTGCTGCAAGGAGGTGTTCTGCTAAATTTTTCAGAGCTATTGTAGGGGAATCAGTGGTGGAAGAAGATTTAGACATGGTATTTGTGAAAATGCTTGACTAATGCTTTTTTTTTTTTTTTTTTTTTTTTTTTTTTTTTTTAAGCTTTGTGCAAGTGTGTATATGGTAGTATTTATTGCACATGTTTTCTAACATGTTACAATGCTATATTGCCCTCTTTTGTAATAATTACAAATAATTCTTTGAAATGTATGATGGAGAACTGCCATACTTAAATTATTTTATAACAATACTGTCTCTTTTGTATTGATGTGACTATTGGAACTTTTGCAGGGAGTGGAAAAGGTAACAGTGGCAATGCTAAGGTTTTATTGAGATCTCCATTGCACTTGTAGCTGGGAAGAACACAATCGATCTCCTACATTTATTAAAGAATGGAAATAGTTTTAGCATGAATGTACTATTTATTGGATGAACAAGTTTTAGCATTCAATAAATCATTAGTTATAAGTATTTTTTTTTAATGAAAACCTCTATATATTTATATCAGAACTATGGAGCTTTTTATGACAAAAACGGGTGCTGAAATTACTAGTCCGGTAATAAATGAAATTATCGCAACGAAATGGTTGAAGCAATACCTTATCGCAACGAACTAGTTGTGGTAATAAATGAAATTATCGCAACAAAAATCTTGTTACAATATATAATATTTATTGCAATGACATATTTTGTTGCGAAAACCTATTACCACAGAGTTTATTGCAACGGCTTGCTGCAACGATTAATTTTCGTTGCGATAAAAGTTTATTGCAACAAAATGAAAGTTATTGCAAAAAAAAATTTCGTTGCAATTAACCTTTTTTCTTGTAGTGCTAATTCTAGTGTGAGATAGATATGGCACATGTGATGAGATCTTTATCCTCGTTTAAGCAATGAACTTGGGGTTTGGAGGAATAGGCCTTTGGAGACTCCTGAACATGTTATTTTGGAAGGGTGGAAGAAGCCAGAATTTGGATGTGGTTGCTAGAGGGCTTTGATGTGATTTTTTTATTATCCTTTAGATTTCCTACTTACCAAGTGTCTTTCATCCATTTAAAAATGGGAGGGAATGAGAGAGGAGCCAGACTCCAATTTAAAGATACTTTATTTATTTTGGAAACTAAAATAAAAAATTTCTATCAGGATATTGACAAAAGGACTGTTTAGAAACATTTTATAAATTTTAAGGGTTAAAATGAAAATTTTCAAATTTTAGGGACTAAAATAAAATTTGGTGCTAATTTCAGGAACTAAACATATATTTTAGCATAGTGTTCTATGGTTCTCCCAATTTGTCCAATTTGTGTGCTTTGATTGCAGAAAAGACACCCGGCCCATGCCCCACTGGAATTGGAGGACCATATTAGAAAATTAACAATAAATCACATTCAAACGTCAAACTTATAGATAAGAATAATGAGTACTTTCTAATTGTGATTATTCTTAATAGAACCTATTCATATGTAGGTGATTATATGCTAGTTATTAATAATTTATGTTTCCTTCTTACCCAAAAAAAATTATGTTTTTTTTTTTTTTTTTTTTCCAATGCATTTACATACTTATATGTTGCACAATCACTGCCTGCACAGGGGTTAACAACTAGTTATTAATTATTATTAAGATTGATGTCCCTTTACGTCTATATCTATATTAAGTATAATTTAAAACTAAGTTTTTTATTTTTTATTTTTTTATTTATTTTGGGTTGACATCACAAAATTTTGACATATCAACTTTTGAGTTCTCAAAATTTTACACTTCATTTTTATTATTTTTTAAATAAAAAATTAACAACTCTTTTTATCCTCCTCGAAGTTCGAAGTTCCTGTGGTTGAAGCCCTCCTTCTCTGTCTCTCTGTTTCTCACTCTCTCTCATGAGCTTTACCTATTTTCCAACCAGAATCAACACCAAAATTCTCATCCACTCCTCATTAGTGACCCCAGACCCATTGTCAATAACCTAAGCAAGCAATTCCAGGTCCAAGAACGCAATGATATTATGTTGGGAAATTTACTTTCTGAAAGTTATGAAAGTATTTGATGATGATCAATATGTTATTTTGAAAAATGGAAGTAAAACTTTAAGATATTGGATTGTGGAACTTCTCCTTCAGAAGTATACTTTTCCATATGTAGTTAAGGCACCAATAATGCATGATGTTTGTTTGAAAAAATGCCTAAAAAAGATTGTGTTATGTGAAATTTTGTGCTAAATGGTTTTGTTATTGTAGTGATGCTCTGGAACCCTTTTTTGAAATAGAAATAGTAGAATTACACCGAAGGATCAAGAAATTTCTTTGTCAAATAATAGTTTCAAGAACTAGGATCATATTAGTATGGTATGTTAAAATCTAATGAGACTAACTTAATCTCAAAAGACGCCTTGAGAGATGAGGGATGCCTATGTCTTATAAATTGTACAACCCAAGAATACTTGGTCAATGTGGAACAAGACTCTCACTTTAATATGCCCCTCATGTGTGGTGGACCAACCAAACACATGTTTGGTTGGTTGGATAGCCATTTAAATTGTGAGGATAATATTTTTTTTGATTGATAGAAATAGAATATTAAAAAAGTTGGCATCAATATATATTGATTCATTAGTTTGCCATGCGGCCATGACAGACATGTGAAGCAGTGAAGGAGAATCTTTTATTATATATATACTGAGCAATGCTACCCATAGGCATGACAATTTACGATTAGCAAGTAAACGCTTATATGATAGTTGTGGTATAATAAGCACATGTAAAATATATTTGTGAAGAATCACAATCCTATGTCTAAACTAAAGAGTAGCCACTGCCAACAAGCCAACCTTCTTTTATTTATTTTAATACTTTATTTGATAGCTAAATGGTGAGTCTTTTGAATTCATTAAAAAAAAGCATGGAAATATATATATATATATGTTAACGTTAGATATCATTTTCAAAAAAATCTGCAATTGAATTGCCGGTTTCCAAACATTAATAATAATAATAATAATAATGTACATGCCTATTTTTTAACCAAAATATAAAATATAATATATATATATAATATATATATATATATATATATATATATATATATATATATTTAAATAAAATCATTACAATTTAAAATAATAATAAAAATAAAATGTTTTATTTAAGATTGGTAATTCGATTGCCAAGTTGTAATTTATTTATTTTTTATTTTTTAATTAAAGATAGAGAAGTTGTAACTAAATTGACACTGTTCTGTATTTTTTCAAATTCTTTTTACAAAATAGTTTGTTAAATAATACTATTTTGTCAAAAGACTCTACAAGTGTTGGAAAACACTAATATTTTTCTTAACATGTTTCAAAAATGTTTTTTCTCTTAAGATTTTGTTGAGCATAAACTGAGTGAAAGCATATGTTTTGAAAAACACGATTTTAAGTGTAGAAATTATATTTCCAAATCATAAGATCAAGAGAAATATTATACTCTCAAATAACTTCAAGGCAATACCAATTTAAATAATAATTATTAAAATCATATTATTTTTTCCCCTGTCATGCGTGGTTATCATTTCCTTGCTTTTGTCATGTGGATATCTGGGTAAGTTCCAGGAATCATTAAAAACTTTGATTTGTTGAAATTATTGTCTTTTTGTGCATTTTCCTCTCAATTTGTATGCTCAATTTTTATGAAATTTAATTATCTTATTTGACAGTTTCTCTGAAGTTGTGCAACTACAGATCACCCTTTTTTTCCAAAACTGGATAATTTTCCCAACTTAGCTTGCGTAGTGAATTAGTGAGGGATATGATGCATTAATAGCACTGCCATTAATAGAAAGACATTGATGCGCCACACATGAAAGTGATAAAACATGCTAGGTCGCATAGGGAAAGACTAAATAATGATGCAGGTAGTGGGAACACAAGGGGAAGGTGGAGAGTGGCGGTCATAACGGAGGCAATGGAGGCTGAGTTAGAGTCTAAATAAATATTTAAAGTTTGTAATTGTACTCCTAAGAATTCAGTTAATTCAAAGAGTCTAATAAATGAAATGGTCTACTAGCCAATAACTTTGCTCACATGTGGTTCTTTCCGTTTACTCCCGTCATTGAGACGTTAAAAACAAAGACAAAATTATAACAAAACAAAACACTCTCTCTTTTTCTCTCACGCTATCTCCTCTTCGGAATGTTGTCATGAGAGAGAAGTTGAGGTGAGGGTCGTGAGGCACAGAGTGCAGGAGCTCTCTCATGTTTACCAGGCCATCAAGGAGGGATTGGATCCTTTAGAGCAACGAGTTAGGGAGGTCTTCCATCGGATTGTGCAAAGCCATACCCAAACAATGACAAACCCCAATAGCAGCGTAACTAATTGATTAAAGCATTTTTCAATTTCAATTATCCAATTCCAATTTTGGTTATTGGGAATGGGAATGCAACGATCAACTGAGGGCTATGCCAACAATAATTGGGGTAAGGACTAAGGACTAAGGGATAATCGGGGTAAGGACTAAGGGATGACGGACGAACAAGTTCTTTGTATTTATCACCATATATTTTGTGTAAAGAAAAAAAATAAAAATTAATTTGAAGATATGGACTAGTGCCGACCATGGTGTTTTCCTTTTTGCCTTTTATTGTTGCTAATGTATAATCGAATTGCATCTTCATGTTATAGCTGATTGTGTGTTAATGAAAGGACCGATTGGTGGTTGTTTCGGTGAGGAGATCATGTGAGAGAGGAGAATGTTTTTATTTTTTATTTATTTATATATATATATATATATGAGTTGGGTTCAAGTTACACCTGGTGTAACTTCACAATAGTTATACCTTTTTTAGACCATAGATTTCTAAAGGATCTAATGGTTAAAAAAAGTCAAACTGCTCATGTTATAATTAATAAATTTATTTGCTTGCCAAATTAATTAAATTAATTCTGAGCATTTATCGTCATTATCTCTCCTCTCTCCTTTTCCTAAAAAAAAAAATCCCTCCTCTCTCCTTATTGGTTAGAATTATTTATATGTTTAAAGACAAAAAAAAATCTCACCATTCTTCCATGGATTAGTCCCTCGTTGGTGGTAAGAAGATTCAAACCAGTCAATAAAACGAAATAAATTCAATTCGTTCAATTATTTTGAGAAAAATGTAATACGGTGAAGAATGATTGAAAAAACTTATATATGAGACCGTCTAAGTGTTTTTTTTATCATCATGGGTCGGTAGAAGCATGCTTGTTGTCATGGTCTTTTCTCGGCAATGAAGTCTATCTCATTGTTGGCTGTGCATTTGTTATCAGACGGTGGAGGAGAATCACGTTGATGCAAGCTGTTAAGTTAATAACTAATAAGGTTCATTGGGAATTGAATAGTGGACACTGGACATAGAATTTTTCCAATGAATTTACTAAAGCAGATATTGAAAACTTAAAGATTTGGAAGTTTAATCCCAATATTTCCAAGAATTTCACCCTATAGTTGGTTTGAAGCTCCAGCCAAAGAAAGTAGGGAGAACATTATCTCCTCATGTAGCAAATTTTTTTTTTTTTTTTTTACGGTTAGTTGACATGGATGTGAGAGAGAAAATGTGGGGGGAGAGAGAGATAAACATGGAAGAGATAAAGGAAGAGAGAGATATATACAATAAATGAGAGAGAGTAAAATAATGCTACAAATTAGGTTAGTTGACTTGGATAGTAATAAATAATTGGTTTATTTTTAATCCTTAGATCTATTGGAAATCAATGGTTTAAAAATGGTGTAACGGCTGGATAATTTTTTTTTTTTTTATTGATAAAAGAGATAGAACTTTTATTGATAAGAATGTATGAGGAATACAACATATAAAAGAAGGTATTAGGACAGCTAGTGCACGCTTAACACAAAAGGCCAAAAAATCGATCCAAACTTGCAACTCCTGAGATAAAAAACAGAACCCAAACGGGCACCAGGAAGCAAAGCAAAAGTCAAGGAGGGGGAGAGTGGAGCATTCCTCTAGACATAGCCTTAGCAAAATCCCCCCAAAGATTATTTCCAATCTCCACCACTTTCCCAGGAGGAATCAGAACCTCTTCAAACAAGAACTTATTTCGAGCTGACCATAAGGCCCAAGTAATCGACATCCATTGGGTTCTTTCATCAGGCATTAGCCTCCCAAAAATGTACTGGGCAATCTTACGGAAATCGTCCATAGAGCACGTTGCTTTTTGGAGACGCGGGGACGCCATAGACCACACGTCTCGGGCATAAGGGCATCCCCATAAAGCGTGGGATATGTCTTCGTCCTCCTGATTGCAGATCAAACACAGAGCAGAGGGAATGATGTGACGGTGGAGAAGATTAGCTCGGATTCTGGCAAGCCCGCTAGACCAAGTGCTTAGTCTTTCCGGGAGCCTTACTCTTCTAGAGTTTTGACCACAAGTGTTGCAAATCCAATGCAATAGAAGCTTCTTCACCATAACTGCCATGGGCGATGCGAACTGCTACATTATACGTAAACCTCACCGAAAACTCTCCCTTTTTGTCATGAATCCACTGCACCTTATCCTGCCCTTGAACAAGTTGAATCGGCGTCTGCTTCACCATCGCCGCACTGTGAGCATAAAAAACCCGATCAATCTTAGCTTCATCCCATGAACCCCGCTCAGAGTCAATGAGCTCTACAACATACTGGACTTCTAACGAACCATCCCCTTGAGATAGAGGATATGGGGTCCACCGATCATTCCAAACCTCAACCATAGCACCTGATCCTATCTTCCATCGCACCCCTTCTGTTAGCAATTCCCTAGCGGCCAGAAAACTTCTCCATACATAAGATGGGTTAGATCCAACTGAGCCGAAAGAAAGGAGTTCTTGGTGAAGTACTTCGATTTAAAGGTTCGGAAAAATAGAGAGTGGGTATCAGACAGAAGCCTCCACCCTTGCTTCGCCAACAGAGCCTTGTTAAAAGCCATCAAGTCTCGAAAACCCAGACCGCCTGCCTCTTTAGGTTGGCATAATGAACTCCATTGACACCAGTGGATCTTCCGAGAGGACCCCTGTGAACCCCACCAATATTTGGCCACTAGAGTGTTAATCTCTTAGCACCAATCACGAGGAAGCATGAACACACTCATTGAATAAGCCGGAATCGCTTGTGCTACGGCCTTAATGAGCACCTCCCTGCCTGCCTTAGAGAGAAAGCGTTCATTCCATCCCTCAAGCCGCCTAATCAATTGATCCTTCACCCCTCTAAAAGCTTGCCCCTTATTTCACCCAATAGAGACTGGTAAGCCTAGATATTTGGCAAATTGGCTTGAAGAAGACGCCCCCAAAAACTGTTGCACTTCTGTCCGAATTGGTGAAGGAGTGTTTTTACTAAAAAATAGTGCTGTTTTTTGTCTATTGACCTGTTGCCCCGAAGCCTCCTCATACAGGTCTAATAGAGTACCCAATCTTTCACACTCCAAAACTGAGGCCTCACAAAAGATAAGGCTGTCGTCTGCGAATAGAAGATGTGAAATCCTTGGACCACCCTAACAAACAGAGACGCCATGGAGAAGGTTGTCCAATTTCGCCTTACGTAAAAGGCACAATAATCCTTCGGCACAAAGGAGAAACAAGTACGGGGATAATGGATCCCCCTGCCTAATCCCTCGTGAAGGTGTAATTAATCCGTGGGGTTCCCCATTGAATAGGATAGCGTAAGAGAACAACTTAAGGCATACCATAATCAAATTGATCCATTGCCCTACAAATCCCAACTTTGACATGATGCCCTTTAGGAAGTTCCATTCCACTCGGTCATATGCCTTACTCATATCTAGCTTGACCGCCATTTGACCCTTCTTCCCTACACGCTTGGCCTTAAAACCATGCAATAATTCATAAGCTACTGTTACATTATCAGTGATCAGGCGCCCTGGTACAAAAGCGCTTTGAATTTAAAAAATAATCATATCAAGATGCCTTTTAAGCCGATTGGCCAACACCTTGGAAATGATTTTATACACCACGTTGCATAGACTGATTGGGCGAAAATCGGTTATCTTTCTGGGATTTGGAACTTTGGGAATGAGGACAATATGAGTGAAATTAATCTTTTGGAGGAGATCACCCGAATTAAGAACAGATAATACAGCAGCAATAACATCCTCACCCACTATATGCCAAAATTTCTGGAAAAAGAAACAGGACATACCATCCGGGCCTGGTGATTTACTTGGATGCATTTGGAACACAGCTTGGTGTACATCTGGACCCGTAAAAGGCAAACACAGCTGATGATTTATCTCTGGAGTTACCCGACGTTCAATTACATCCATTACCTGCTCCATATGCTGTGAGCTTGAAGTGGTAAAAAGTGTATGGAAATAAGATTCCATTATGCTACCCACCTCGGCATCAGCAGTGTGCCACATCCCCGTTTCATCCTCCAAGCCTGCCACTTGGTTCTTTTTCTTGCGGTGACTAGCATATTGGTGAAAAACTTTGTGTTTTTATCACCAGCCGCTAACCATATGGCTCGCGATCTTTGGCGCCAGTATACCTCATCCCGAAGCAATAACTCATCCACCTCCTTCTCAATACTTTGTAATTGATCACCGTGATGGCCATCACCATTTGCCTACTTCAGAGCATCTATAGTTGCCAACTTTTCATTTAGGATAGTGCTGGACCGTCCCATTACTCTAGAGCTCCAAACCACAAGTTCCATTTGGACTGCCTTAATCTTCTCACAGAGGCAAAACATGGGACTGCCACTCCGAAAGCTTGACCCCCAGGCTGCTTGAATTACTTCTTCACAATCAGGGTGATAAGCCCATTTCTCCTCAAAATGGTGCAACCTCCTTCGCCTCTTTGGGGGGTTATGATGCTCCATAGCACGGACCAAAACCGGTGCATGGTCAGACCTTGAGCACGGCAGATGGACCATTGAACTCGCCACAAACCATTGCTGCCATTGAACGTTAGAAACCACTCGGTCCAATCGCACTTGGACAAAATCCGATCCAAGACGGCGATTATCCCAAGTGAACTCAGCACCCTGAAAACCCATATCCCAACTGACAGTGAGCTAACACCTCCCTAAAAGCTCGTATCTGCCTTCCGGGCGAGGATGTTGGCCTCGATGTTCTGACACAAACATAACCTCGTTAAAATCACCCATACACAACCAAGGATGAGAGACCAGATGATGAAGATGGTCCAAGAGAGACCATGACTCACTTTGTTTATGGGCTCGGGGTGACCGTAGAACCTTGTCAACCTCCACACCTTCCCTTCGGCATCACTCACCCCACAATCAATATGATGGCGTGAATAATTGCGAATCTCTAAACCCACCTCTTGCCGCCAAAGCATTTCCAAGCCACCACTACGACCATGACTTGGGACGACAAACATATTATTAAATCCCAACAAAACTCGAATACTTTCTATCTCGCAAGAGTCAAGCTTTGTTTCCATGAGGAACAAAACCTCGGGACCTTGTGTCTTCACTAGAGACTGTAACGCACGAACTGTACGGAGGTTCCCAAGCCCCCGACAGTTCCAACTAAGGAGAATCATTGAGGGCGGCGAGGCTGGAATGCAGCCTCCGCCAAAGAGAGAATCTCGTCACTGTCCATGGGACCATCCCCGGTCCTACCACGCTTTTCAAAAGCCCCCTCCATGTCCTCAACTACGTGATCAGCATTTCGTTTAGTCCCTGCCCCATGCATCAGTTGAACAGGTTTTACACCATGCATATGGTCCACCAACTGGAAGCGTTTCCACATGGCTTTAGTCTTAGGTTTAGTACCTTCTCGCTTGAAGTCAATTGGGGTATTATTGTCTTCATAAACATTCCTTTCCAATCCCATGCACGTATCACCGAAAATCTTGCTCTTCGAATCACTCGGTGGAATAGTTGATGAGGTATCCTTATCTGGAACATCAGCTGTGATTTCCTCTCCTTCCGTTTGAGTTTTGAATTTTGAAAAAAATCTCCCTTCCAGTCCATCTATTGTGGGGACGTTATCCCTAACTGAACGCCCTTCAATATTCTCCCTATTAATGCTTTCCTTACCAGATTCCCCATGAAGATCCTCACCGGCGGAGGTTTGGGACGTGACCCCCGGCCCTCCTTCCTCCTTCTCAGAACGAGGTGAGTTACGTCTCGATCCCATCCCTCGGTTACCCCCAAAAGCGTGGAGTCAGTCCCCATATTGAAATTTTGCTACTGACACGCTTGAACTTCAACATACCTTAGCTTCGTGGCCCATCACCCCACACGAATAACAGAAGACTGGTAATCTCTCATATCGGTAATGAACCCATGTCCGAATACCCTCAGGACTAATGACCATTCCCCCTCTTCTCAACGGCTTTTGGATCTCTAATTCCACCCTGATTCGCATAAAGCGAGCTTGGTTCGATGACCACGGACATTCGTCGATCTTGACAAAAGTACCCATTCTGTCCCTTATCCCTTGTACCACTGGCTTAGAGATAAGATCAAAGGGAAGTCCCCATAGTTGCACCCACAAGTGGGTGTGATCGAACTAAGCATTTGAGGCGTGCAGGCCCTCCTGCCATCGGTGAAGCAAAAGTACATCATTATCAAAGAACCAAGGGCCATTATCAAAAACCCAATCTCGTTGGGAGGCCGTTGGGAACTGATACTGGATAATATTGTTGCCTACATCCACCATGCGTAGGTCTGTCCCCATCCTCCAAGCCATGAGCATCACCTCGCGGATAGCGCGGCGATTGTAGGCCTTATTGGATAGGAATCTCCTAAAAAGACTTAGCGCACATTCCTTTGCTACATTTTCACGTTTCTCTGTTGAAACCAAAAAACCTTCCTCTTCCTCTTTGGTTAACCTCATGCCTTTGAACCCCTTAAGAATCTCAAGATCCATAGGGGACAGAAACTCGCACCAGGGCAAGAGAGAGAGCTCCTACTAGAGGAGAGGAAAATCTAGTATCGTAACGGCTGGATAACTGGAGCAAACTAGAAGGACTAGAGGTGGGTAAAGTGCCAAATTTTAAACCACAAGTAGGCAACTTGTAAATGGGCCAAACTACAGGTGGGTACAGTGTACTTTCCCCTAAATAAAATAATTTTTTTTTCTTCTAATTATTAGCTTTGGGACTGGTAATGGATTTGGTCTTGGGGTTTGTAGGCCATAAACGGTGGGTTTGGCTGTGTTTTGGACAATTGGGGTTTGTCAGTGGTGATTAAGGCTAGACGATCTGGGTTTGTGATTGGATGGGTCACGAAAACGATCTAGGTATTTATATGTTTCTGAGTATTCTTGTTGCTGGGTTATAACTTGGGTTTGATTATTATTGTATTTGGGATCTTGCTTATAAAAAAAAATAGTTTAGATTGTTTTTGGGAATTCATTGTTAAATTTCTTGTATTAATCATTAAATTAAAAAAAAATCTGAAATTTTTTTTATACGAATATTTGGAATTTTAATTAAAGAAATTAAAGAAACTAAATAAAAAAATAAAAAATTAACGGCAAAAAATGAATTGAAATGGAATAAAACATGGAGGACTGAATTGACGTACCATTACATTTATTTCGTCAAAATTTAGAAGACTGAATTGAACTTTGATCAAACTTAAAGGGTACAATTAATTTGTAATTTGGCCTATTAAGATTGAAGTACCATTACATTTATTTTGATAATTAAGGAAGTAGAAAAGGAAGGTAAATTCTAAAACAAAACAAGATAATGATGAAAAAATACATAGACATAGAGCATAAGCATGAACCTATTAATGGATAGATCAATAAGAGTGCAATATTGGTACAACATGGAGAGGAATTTTCTTAAACACTGTGAGTCCGTTTTCTTCACTCATGTCCAAGTCTTCTCCATGTGCATCAGTAGTTGACAACCTCCAGTCAAACCAACATAAAAGGTTGGCAATCACATATTCAGCCGAAGCGACACCAAATGTCAATCCTGGGCAACCCCTTCTCCCTCCTCCAAATGCCATGAATTGGAAGTTTTGATCTTTCAAATCAACTAAGTTGTCTTTGAATCTCTCTGGGAGGAATTCTTCTGGCCTATCCCATAATGTAGGATCTCTTTGGATTGCCCATACATTGACAAATACTCTTGTTTTTGGTGGAATATCATAACCTCCAATTTTTACACTTGCTGATGATTCTCGAGGTACTGAAAGAGGAACCGGTGGATGTAGCCTTAGACTTTCTTTGAGGATACATTTCAAGTAATCCATTTGATTGATATCATCCACATCTATCTTTGACTTTTTGCCCACAACTCTTCTTACCTCTTCTTGGGCTTTTTTCATAATACTTGGATTTTTTACGAGTTCTGCCATTGTCCATTCCAAAGTTGTGGATGTCGTATCACTTCCTCCTATAAACATATCCTAAAATTATTGAAAAACAGAACTTTAGATATGGTTGGTGTCAAAAGTAATAATAAATTCACAATTTCTTAACAGTTTAAGATTTTGGGAACAATTGATAATTAATCATAGTATCAGTGTACGTGATTCACACATTAGAAGATTGCTATAATAATTAAATAGTTAAATTCATAATTTCCTAACTTAGAGCATTCCTAATGGGTGAAGCTCACTTTAGCAAAAATACATAACACTGTTCACCAAAAAAAAAAAATCAAAACAGTACACTCCCATCAGATGAGCTAAAGTAGCTTTTATTTTTGCTAAAAACCACAATACTAGATATCAATACCGAGTACTATAGTAGAGGTAAATTATTAAACCTCCATTTTTTTATACAATTATTCTCTCTCCTTTATTAAATTTATTCAGAAAATTTCTCTCTCTCTCTCTCTCTCTCTCTCACTCTCTCTCTCATGTACTCGCAGCCTCTCTCCCACTGAAACTTAGTTCTCTCTCATGGCCATAACCCATAAACTACAAACAACTCAGTTTTCAATTCTCAACAACAAACACACTGTCAAATGCTCTGTGAAACCTAACAAATACAAACAACCTTAACCCATAAACCACAAACATCCCATTTGCGCAAATCCGTGAAAACAACACAATAGTAAACAAAATCACGTTGACCAAATTTAGGACCTGATGCTCTGTTTGTTTCTTGGGGAAAAACAAAAAAACAAAAAACAAAAACAAAGAGGGCAAGAGAAAGTGAAGCAAAAAGCAAGCGAAGGGTGTAAGAGTTTCATTTCATTAGTGCTTAGCTAAAAACAGATTAGTGATTTCTTAAACAGTGCGTGTTTAGGATCAAGAACTCTGTTTGTTTCATGATAAAATGACAAAAGAAAGTGAAAGAAAATGCTTACAAGTAAATACAATAACATGTAGATAGAGAGATAAAGTTTGTATTAAAGAAAGAAATAGTATTAAATAAAGAGTAAAAAAGGAATATATAAATAGAGTGAAAGAAATAGAGAATAAGATGTGGGGTGTATTGTACAAGTAGTTAGCTAAAGTAGAAAAATAACATTTTGATGTGGTAAAGTAAATTTTTTTTTTTACAAAATGAGATGAAGATGCTCTTAAATTTTTAGGACAATTGGTAATTAATTTATCAAAGGAGAGGAGAGAGAGGAAAGGGTTAGACATACTAGTAGGATTCCTTTGAGATTGTCACGAGTGAGCTCAAAGTCAAGCTTGCCATCCTTTTGAAGTTGGAGAAAAATATCCACAAAATCTTTTTTATCAGGATGTTCATCATCACTGTTCACTGTCATGTGTTCTTCAATCACTTGATCAAGAAAAGCATCAAGTTCTCGAAAAGTGGATTTTAGACTAGGTGTAAATCCTGTAAGAATATCAATCCAACCCAAATAAGGGAAATAATCCCCAAAACAAAATGTTGCAAATAGCACCGTTACCCTTCTTGGTAGGTCTTCAGAGCAACTCTTATCATCCCCTTCTTCAAACTTTTTTCCAAAAACACATCTAGTAACGATGTTGGTTGATATTGTAATCAAGAACTCACTTAGATTAATAGAAGGCCCTTTGAGGCACGATTCACGTATCTTATTGATCAATACTGTTACTTCTTCTTCCCTTACATGTTGGAAAGATTGCACTCTTTTAAGACTCAAAAGTTCGAGTACACTAATTTTCCTTACTTGCCTCCAATACTCACCATAGGGTGAGAAAACTAGGTCTGTGCATCCATAGAGTAACATCTTAGTCACTGTGTTTTTTGGCCGGTTTGAGAAAATGATGTCATGTGTCTTCATAATTTGTCTTGTCATATCTGCAGATGAGACCACAAGGGTTGGTGCATGGCCAAAGTATAAGAACATTACAGGGCCATACTTCTTTGAGAGGGCTTGAAGAGAACGGTGTGGGAGTGTCCCAAGCTGGTGAAGGTTGCCAATGATGGGTAGCTTTGGTGGGGATGGTGGTAGATTGGGTTTTCCACTTCTAATACATTTGAAAACATAAAGAAAAGATAAAAGGAAAAGGAGAGAGAGGATGGGATTGAAGGTTATTTTGTGTAGCTCCTGCCATAATTGTTGCAGCAATGTTAGAGTACCCATTTCCTTTTTTAGTGTTCAGTACAATGCTACTAACAACCCCAGACATGAGTTATATATAAAAGGCTTTTGGGTAAACGATAGAAACCTTCCTTGATCCCTCCATTAAGTTTGTGAGAAAGTAGCACATAGCTTATTATAAAAAAAGAAAAAAAAAAAAAAAAGAGAAAGTAGCACATGGCCACATAAGTCTAGTAATTAACAATGTTGCTAGGCCCTAACGTGACAACATGATATTATTGGATAATACTATAAAAATAAAAATAGTGGTGATGTTTTTATTTATTTATTTTTATTTTTAATAATATTTCGGAAACGTGAGTCTAAAAGTTTTGTTGAACTCAATCGTCATAACACTAAGTAACGACACAACGTTTTTCATCATTTTATTTATTTATAATATAAGTTGTCAATAATACACAACAAAATATGTTATTGACAAGACCCTATAAATATTAATAACAACTTGTTTTATTTTTTATAAGTATTAATAACAACTTGTTACTTCATGAATGTCTTTATGAGAAAATACAAACATGAAAGTTACCAAACAAATTTTATAATTGACAATGATATACTACTGTTATGAGTGGTGATATTTTCATTGCTTTTGTCCTGTGGGTAATTGAGTAAGTTCTAGGGGTTGATGTTCCGGCATTTGTGCCAGGATTCCTTTAAAACTTGTTTGTACAAGTTTTCGTCTTGTTCTGCTTTTTATGAAATTTAGTCCTCCTCAACTTGCTGAATATTTATGAAACTTAGTCACTTAGCATTTGGTCCAGTGGTAATTCCTCTTTTCAAAGAGTTTCACTATTTTATTAGGGTGTGGATTCGATCCTTAGGATCCCCAAAATATACGTGTGTGTGAGTTTAGATTATGATTTCTATCATATATAAAATATAAATTATATATATATATATATATATATATATAATATATATATATATTTAAGAAATTTTATTATCGTATTAGACAGTTTTCTCTCAACTTGTGCAACTGCAGATCACTCTTATTTTCCAAAGCTCGATAATTTTCCCCACTAAGCATGCTTTGCATATATAGTGATGGATTAATTAATTCATTATGATGCATTAATAGAACATCCATTACTGAAAAGACATTGATATATGCGCTACACCAAAAAGTGATAAGATCATGCTAGGTTGCGTAGGGATAGACTAACTAATTACGTGCAAGCTAGTGGGAACACTTTTGCTAAAACTCACTTCAAGTCAGCTTTTATTGATCACGAGAAATTTATAAAAATATATAACAAAGAAACAAATACAAAAGGATAAGAGAAAGACGTATAATTAAAAAAAAAATATATTAAGGAAGCAAAAAAGGAAGGTAAATTCTAAAACAAAACAAGATAATGATGAAAAAATACATAGACATAGAGCATAAGCTCATACCTATTAATGGAAAGATCAATAAGAGTGCAATATTGGTACAACATGGAGAGGAATTTTCTTAAACACTGTGAGTCCGTTTTCTTCTGTCATGTCCAAGTCTTCTCCATGTGCATCAGTAGTTGGCAACCTCCAGTCAAACCAACATAAAAGGTTGGCAATCACATATTCAGCCAAAGCAACACCAAATGTCAATCCTGGGCAACCCTTTCTCCCACCTCCAAATGCTATGAATTTGAAGTTTTGATCTTTCAAATCAACTAGGTTGTTTTTAAATCTCTCTGGGAGGAATTCTTCTGGCCTATCCCATACTGCAGGATCTCTTTGGATTGTCCATACATTGACAAATACTCTTGTTTTTTGTGGAATATAATAACCTCCAATTTTTACACTTGCTGATGATTCTCGAGGTACTGAAAGAGGAACTGGTGGATGTAGCCTTAGACTTTCTTTGAGGATACATTTCAAGTAATCCATTTGATTGATATCATCCACATCTATCTTTGACTTCTTGCCCACCACTCTTCTTACCTCTTCTTGGGCTCTTTTCATAATACTTGGATTTTTTACGAGTTCTGCCATTGTCCATTCCAAAGTTGTGGATGTCGTATCACTTCCTCCCACAAACATATCCTGAAATTATTGAAAAACATAACTTTAGATATGTTTACTGTTAAAAGTAATAATAAATTCACAATTTTTTAATAGTTTAAGATTTTGGGACAATTGATAATTAATCATAGTATCAGAGCAGGTGATTCACACATTAGAGGAGTGTTATAATAATTAAATAGTTAAATTCATAATTTCCTAACTTAGAACATTCCCAATGGGTGAAACTCACTTTTAGCAAAAATACAGAACATTGTTCACAAAAAAAATCAAAAGAGCACACTCCCATCAAGTGAGTTAAAGTAGCTTTTTATTTTTGCTAAAAACTACAGCACTCGGTATCAATACTGAGAATTATAGTAGAGGTAAATTATTAAACATCCATTTTTTATACAATTATTCTCTCCCCTCTATTAAATTTATTCAGAAAATTTCTCTCACTCTCTCTGATCGTGTACTCTCAGCCCCTCTCTCCTACTGAAACTTAGTTTTCTCTCATGGCCATAACCCATAAACTACAAACAACTCAGTTTTCAATTCTCAACAACAAACACACTGTCAATTGCCCTGTGAAACCCAACAAATACAAACAACCTTAACCCATAAACCACGAACATCCCATTTGCACAAAACCGTGGAAACAACACAATAGTAAACAAAATCACATTGACCAAATTTAGGACTGCTCTGTTTGTTTCTTGGGGAAAAACAAACAAACAAAAAACAAAATAGAGAGGGCAAGAGAAAGTGAAGCAAAAAGCAATCGAAGGGTAAAAGAGTTTCATTTCATTCGTGCTTAGCTAAAAAAGGAATAATGATTACTTAAACAGTGCGTCTTCAGGATCAAGAACTTTGTTTGTTTCATGAGAAAATGACAAAAGAAAATGAAAGAAAATGCTTACAAGTAAATACAATAACATTTAGATAGAGAGATAAAGTTTATGTTAAAGAAAGAAATAGTATTATTTAAAGAATAAAAAACGAATATATAAATAGTGTGAAAGAAATAGAGAATGAAAGGTGTGGTGTATTGTAAAAATAATTAGTTAAAGTAAAAAAATAACATTTTGATGAGATAAAGCAAATAAGTTTTTATAAAATGAGATGAAAATGCTCTTAAACTTTTAAGAAAATTGGTAATTTATTAAAGGAAAGGAGAGAGAGGAAAGGGTTAGACATACTAGTAGGATTCCTTTGAGATTGTCACGAGTGAGCTCAAAGTCAAGCTTGCCATTCTTTTGAAGTTGGAGAAAAATATCCACAAAATCTTTCTTATCAGGATGTTCATCGTCACTTTTCACTGTCATGTGTTCTTCAACCACTTGATCAAGAAAAGCATCAAGTTCTCCAAAAGTGGATTTTAGACTAGGTGTAAATCCTGTAAAAATATCAATCCAACCCAAATAAGGGAAATAATCCCCAAAACAAAATGCTGCAAGTAGCACCATTACCCTTCTTGGTAGGTCTCCAGAGCTACTCTTATCATCCCCTTCTTCAAACTTTTTCCCAAATACACATCTAGTAATGATGTTATTCGAGTTTGTAATCAACAACTCACTAAGATTAATAGAAACCCCTTTGAGGCACGAGTCGCTAATCTTATTGATCAATACTGTTACTTCTTCTTCCCTTACATGTTGGAAAGATTGCACTCTTTTAAGACTCAAAAGTTCGAGTACACTAATTTTCCTTACTTGCCTCCAATACTCACCATAGGGTGAGAAAGCTAGGTCTGTGCATCCATAGAATAACAAATTGTTAGCTTTGGATTTTGGCCGGTTTGAGAAAACAATGTCGTGTGTCTTCATCATTTCTTTTGCCATATCTGCAGATGATACAACAAGGGTTGGTGTATGACCGAAGTATAAGAACATTACAGGGCCATACTTCTTAGAGAGGGCTTGAAGAGAACGGTGTGGGAGTGTGCTAAGCTGGTGAAGGTTGCCAATGATGGGTAGCTTTGGTGGGGATGGAGGTAAATTGGGTTTTCCACTTCTAATACATTTGAAAACATAAAGAAAAGAGAAAAGGAAAAGGAGAGAGAGGATGGGATTGAAGGTTATTTTGTGTAGCTCCAGCCATAATTGTTGCAAAAATGTTAGAGTACCCATTTATTTTTTTAGTGTCTAGTACAATGTTACTAACAACCCCATTCATGAGTTATATATAAAGGCTTTTGGGTAAACGATAGAAACAATCCCTCCATTAAGCTTGTGAGAAAGTAGCACATAGCTTATTATAAAAAAAGAAAAAAGAAAAAAGAGAAATTAACAATGTTGCTAGCCCAAAAACGTGTCAACATGATATTATTGGATATTATATAAAAATAGTGGTGATGCTTCTATTTATTTATTTTTATTTTTAATAATATCACGGAAACGTGAGTCTAAAAGTTTTGTTGAACTCAATCGTCATAACACTAAGTAACGACACAACTTTTTTCATCATTTTATTTATTTATAATATAAGTTATCAATAATACACAACAAAATATGTTAATGACAAGACCCTATAAATATTAATAACAACTTGTTACTTCATGATTGTATTTATGAGAAAATACAAACTGTTTTCATATTTGTAAAACAGAATTTGTGGGTCCCACCAAATTTTTGTTTGTTTGTTACATCGGTTTCAATTCTGTTCTTGAAAATATTTTTTTTTTCATGGGTCCCATGCCTTTTTTCAAAACAACTATAAGCTGTTTTCATTATTTGTTTTTTTATCTCATTTTAGTTTTTACACATAAAATAAATATAATAATATTTTTTTAATATAATAATAATAGGATAATAATAAAAGGATAGTACATAATTGTATTGAATTTAAATATTCTTGGAAAAGATAACATTGTTTGTATTTCATTGGTTAATGCAACCATGTGTTTGAATTCAATTATTGAACCTAATGTACTTAACCTAAAGAATTGTACCTAAATTTTACCCATAATAAAAATTAAAATAAAAACAAGACTGAAAACATTTGACAAAATACTAGGACCTGTTTGGTACGTGTTTTCGTTTTCTGTTTTGGTTTTATGACTTTTTTCAGTATTGAAGTTGGAACTTTAATCCTGATTTGAATTCAAGATTATAAAAAAAAATTTGTTTGGTACATAGTTTTGGTTTTACAACTGAAATCACAATTTAAAAAAAAAAAAAATTGTGTTTGGTACATAGTTTTGGTTTTTAGACTTAGTTTTTATCATTATATTATTATTTTTTTTTTTTTTTTTTCTTTTTTTTTTTCCCCACCCACTTCATTTTTCTTTTTTCTTTTTTCTTTCCTTTTTTTCCCCACCCACCCACGTACCCCTCCCTTTCTTTTTTACTTCTCCCCCACCACCAGACATACATCCCCAGACCTCACAGTTCGTCCCCCTCCCCATTTCTCTCTTTTTTTTCTTCATTTTTTTTTCCCCCTCAAGCCTGAACCCTCCTCGTGCTGATTGTGCTGGAACCCTTGCAAAGCCGACTCCACTTCTTTCCCAGCCTAGACACCACGGCGGTGATGCGATTCAAGTCATTGAGCTTCTCCGCGAGAGCAAGGTCGAGAAGGTGGGACTCATTGGAGGAGACCAAGTTCAACACTCCCTCAGATTTCAAGATCTCGGTCTTGAGCTTGAAGATCTCGGAATCGGTGAGTGATTTGGGAGTTTGGCTGGTGGTCTTGAGCGAGGTCGAGAAGCGTCTGGAAAAGTCTTCAGAGAGAGAGAAAACGGGGAGAAGTGATAAAATCAGTGGGCCCAGTAACGGTAATAATTTAGGACCCACATAAAAATAGTCCGGATTTGAATCCAGTTTGGATTCAAAAACAAGCTGTTGGCTGTTCTCAAATTTGCCATGGGACCCACATAAAATTCAAGTTAGGATTTCAATCTTTACTTAAATTATGTGTACCAAACAAAATTTTTTTCAGGGGGAACCAGTGATTATGGATTGTAATTACAGAATCACAACTTGAAAACAATGTACCAAACACCCTCTAGGGTGCCAAACAAATTAAAAAAAAAAAACCAAGTTTCAAATTTCAATTTGAAAAGTTGAAAAAAGTCAGGAAATGAAAATGAAAATATGTACCAAATAAGCCTAAATTTTCTATCTTTTGCTTTTGGAGCACATGTCTTTTTTTTTTTTTTTTTTTTTTTTTTTTTTTTTTTTTTTCAACTAATCAATGTTTGGTTTTGATTTTGAAAACACAATAAAATATTTTTAATTGTTAATAATATAACATAACAACTTGTTAATTATTTTATTATAAGTATTAATAACAACTTGTTACTTCATGAATGTCTTTATGAGAAAATACAAACATGAAAGTTACCAAACAAATTTTATAATTGAAAACAATTTTATTTTTTTCAACTAACCAAAATGGTTACCAAACATAGCTAAGGCTTTTTTTTTTTTTTTTTCATCTCACTCACTAAAGTACATGTAAATTCAAATAAGAGGATCCCATTAAGATTTTGGATGCAAGGGTGGTGGGGAGCTTTTTCAGTTAAAAAGTTCAATGTGTTAACTACTGTTATGAGTGTTGATATTTTCATTGCTTTTGTCCCGTGGGTAATTGAGTAAGTTCTGGAGGTTGATTTGCCGGCACTTGTGCCAGAATTCCTTTAAAACTTGTTTGTACAAGTCTTCGTCTTGAATTGTTCTGCTTTTTATGAAATTTAGTCCTCCTCAATGTGTATGCTGAATATTTAAGAAATTTTATTATCGTATAGAACAGTTTTCTCTCAACTTGTGCAACTGCAGATCACTCTTATTTTCCAAAACTTGATAATTTCCCCACTAAGTATGCATTGTATATATAGTGATGGATTAAATAATTCATTATCATGCATTAATAGAACTTCCATTACTGAAAAGACGTTGATGCGCCACACCAAAAAGTGATAACAACATGCTAGGTTACGTAGGGATAGACTAACTAATTACCCGAAAGCTAGTGGGAACACTTTTGCTAAAACACACTTCCAAGTCAGCCTTTCTTGATCACGAGAAATTTACAAAAATATACAACAAAGAAACAAATAAAAAGGATAAGAGAAAGACGTCATTCAAACCATAATCAATCTTCTCTTTTTGTGAGTGTATACTGTGTTCACTCTGATCCTCACTCCAAAAAAAAATAAAAAATTCAAGTACCATTTTCTACTGTTTTTGTGGTATTATCATTTTGGCTTTAATTTTGAGGGACTGTCATTCCATGAAATCTTGAGGGAGTTTTCTATAATTTACTCAACGCATTTCGAGTTTCATCTATATATATATATATATATATATATATATATATATATATATTTATTTATTTTTTTTTAACTCTGTACTTATAAGGTGGATTCCTTAGAGTAGCATTCTTATCGTTTACTCCATCTCTCTTGGGTGGATTTATTTGAGTGGTAAGCTTAATTTTGTGAGTGTATTCACTCCTCACTCTAATATTATAAAAAAAAAATCCAGTAACAGTTAATTATTCATTGATTAGTTGTCGAACCAATAAACACAACAAAATTTTCAATCAAATTCTAAAAGTTCAACACAGAAAACTTCTTCAATGAATATGGTTGTGCTGCTCAAACCCATGAGTTCAATTTTTCCCCATTTTCTCATCTACCAAACGAATCCATGCATAGGACTCCAACGGTGGTGACATTATTTAAAAAATGACCACCACCTACCCTCCGAATAGGAAACAGAAAGACGACCATCACCACCATTTTCTAGTATCTGCACTATGTTTTTGGGACATAACTTTTAAGATGCGGTTATTATTAAATCTCATGTACCAGCTTCCAAGTTCCAGCTTCTAGATCCTTCTAGCAGATTGTGGCTATCAAGCAAAGTACCAACTCTGTTGCTGCTGTGATTAACTGCAATGTGCTACGACTTGTAGTTTATTGGAATTGATAGATGTAGCTTACTGTATTGTTATGTTATTGTACAGCTGTCTTTAGTTGATTGGTTGATTAGAGTTAGTGGAGTCTGTTTCTAGTAGTGGAGTTAGTTATTTGGTTTGTTACTCTCTTAGCTTCTATAATACATTTCCTCTGTTTGTATAAATATGTAATCATAATTCATTAATAAAATTAAGCAAGCATTAATCATTCTAGAGCCTTCCTCTCATTCTCCCTTTCTGCTCTATTCTAAGCTTGCTATTCTTGTTATGGTATCAGAGCATTTTAGCCATTGATGAATTCTTGATTCATTCTCTGTTTTTCATTCTTGAGTTTGCATCAACTTTGCTTTTCACTCTGATTTTGCATAATGGCTTCCACTAAAGCTTCTTCTTCTTCTTCATCTGTTCCTACTCAAAATTCTCTCATTTCCATTGAGAATTCCCGAAGCCCTTATTATCTCAACAATGGGGATAATCCAGGAATTCGAATTGTTCCTGAAGCACTTACTAGAGACAATTATCAATCCTGGAGGAGATCGATGACAACTGCTCTTTCTGCAAAGAACAAGCTAGGGTTTGTGAATGGTTCTATACCACAACCCACTGATGAATATGATCCTCTCTACTCAGATTGGCAGAGGTGCAATGACTTGGTCCTATCTTTGATCACAAATTGTCTGTCTCGAGGCATTCATGCTACTGTTCTCTATGTGTATACTGCAAATGAGGTGTGGGATGATCTGCAACACAGGTACACTCAAAGCAATGGCACTCGAGTGCATCATCTCAAATAGGCTATAGCAGCCCTTAAGCAAGACAATTTACCTGTAAGTGTTTACTTTACACACCTTAAGGGATTTTGGGATGAATTTCTGAACTATAGACCTATACTTGGTTGTACATGTGGTGCTAAGTGTGTTTGTGGATTAAGCAAAACCTTAATGGAATATCAGCACTATGATTATGTGCATAGCTTCCTTATGGGATTGAATGACTCATTTTCTTAAGTTAGAGGCCAAATTTTGTTGATGGAGCCACTGCCTTCCATTAAAAAGGTCTTCTCTTTGGTTCAAAATGATGAACAGCAAAGAGGTGTAGGGTTACTGCCTTTTCCCATTGGTATGCCCACTGTGGAAAGTATAGCTCTTGTTTTTAGGATGGATAATAGCATGCCACAGACTTATCCTTATGAAGGCATAAATCAGACCATACCATACCCTAACACCTTCTCCAACACTGGTTCCACTTTATCCAATACTGGTCTTACATACCCTAATGTTGGCTCTAATGCTTTGCTGAGTCGATTTGACAACAATAGGTCATCTCAGTACCCAAGAAAGGACAGGCCTATATGCTCACATTGTGGATTAAAGGGTCATACTGCAGATAAATGTTATAAACTGCATGGATATCCACCAGGCTTTCGAGGGAAGAACAGAAATGGTGCATCAGCTAACCAAGTTTCTGGTTCTATGTCCACTGGATGCAATTCTCATGACAACCCACAGAACTTATCCATTTTGACAACCCAACTCTTGAAATTGTTGAATGCTCAGAATGGTCAGTCCTCTCAATAGCATGTTGCAAACCCTAATGCTCACCCACATCAAGCTACAACTTCCTTGGCTACTGTGACACAACCTCCACTCAATATGGCAGGTATTCCTATGTATCTCTCATCTTTTAGTAAGCCCACTTTGGAACATTCTGTTTTCTCTTGCAAAGTCTTTGATAAATTTGCTATTTCTCACACAGAATGGGTCATAGACACAGGTGCCACTGACCATATGGTCATCACCACTTAGTTTTATACTAGCATGAAAGTTGTTCATAATCTCACTGTTAATTTGCCAAATGGACAATCTGTTGTTGTTACGTACTCACATTGGATCTATTTAAGTCACTTCTTCACTTCTACTCACAGATGTCGTATGTGTCCCCTCTTTTGATTTCAATCTAATATCTGTATCTAAACTCACCAAATCTCTCCATTGTTGCATTTTCTTTCTATCGAATTACTGTTTTATACAGGACCTCATGCATTAGAGGATGATTGGTATGGGTAAACAACATGATGCTCTCTACATTTTGGATCTCTCTTCAAATTCCAAACATGTTGTAGCACGTGCTTCCACTACTACTTTACAATCTTTTCTGTATAGCCTTAGTTCAGTGAAACACACATAAAATAATCTTCATATTTGGCATTGTAGGCTTGGCCATCCTTTTTTTTCTAGAATGTCTTTTCTTTCTAATATTGTACCAAATGTTTCTCATTCTTCAAATGATAATCATGTATGTACGGTTTGCCCTCTAGCAAAGTGGAAAAGACTTTCATTTCCACATAATAGTCATTTGTCCCCTTGTGCTTTTGATATATTACATGTTGACATTTAGGGTCCTTATCATGTTTCAACTATTAAGGGTTACAAATATTTTCTAACATTGGTTGATGATTGTACTAGAACCACTTGGATATTTTTGATGAAGTCAAAATCTGAAACCAGATCCTCCTTACTTCTTTCATTACCATGATACAAACCCAATTTCATTCTACCATTAAGCATATCAGAAGTGACAATGGCCAAGAACTTTACATGCCTGATTTTTATGTTTTTAAAGGCATCATACATCAACATAGTTATGTAGAAACCCCTCAACAAAATTCTGTTGTTGAGAGAAAATATCAACATATTTTAAATGTTGCTAGATCTCTCTGTTTTCAATCTCATATACCTATTCACTACTGGGGTCACTGCATCCAAACAGCTGTGTGTTTGATCAATCGATTACCTTATCCAAATCTGTCAAATAAATCTCCCTATGAGCTATTGCTTCATAAATCTCCATCATACACTCACCTTAAGGTCTTTGGATGTCTATGTTTTGCATCTACTCTATCTGCTCAAAGAACCAAATTTGACCCTAGAGCTAGAACTTGTCTTCCTTGGTTATCCTTCTGGTGTTAAGGGGTACAAACTCCTTGATTTACATACTTCTAAGCTTTTCATCTCTAGGGATGTTGTATTCCATGAAACAATTTTTCCTTTCAAAGCCAAAACCTGTTCACAGGATTTCTCCACATTCTTATTCCCAAGTTCTTCTACTGATTCTCCAAAATCTTCTCATACTTTCTCATACACTCTAGAAGAACCATTCATTACCAATGACATTGTCCCATCTATTTCTCCTTGTTGTACTTCTCCTTCCTCATTCTTGGAACCATGTTCTTCTCATGCTTCCATTCCATAAGCTACTGCTTCACCTCATGTACTTTCTGACACTACTCAATCATCCTTTCCTATAAACATTACTCAACCTTCATCTCATTTACACACTACTCAGCCTTCTTCTCCTCCTCCATTAAGAAAGTCTACTAGAATTACACAACCTCCTGGTTATCTCAAAGACTTTCATTGTCAACTTGCACATTCTGGTATTATCCTACAAATCCTTCCTTCAATGCTTCTCCAAATCCTCTTTATCCTTTGTCTTCTACAATTTCATATGCAAAGCTATCTCCTTCTCATAGGAACTTTGCTCTTTTTGTTACCACCATATTAGAACCTACTTCATTTTCCCAAGCCAACCAGGATCCTCATTTACAAGAAGCCATGTCAATTGAGCTTTTTGCTCTTGAAGCCAATCACACTTGGTCTCCACTTGGTCTCTCACCACATTACCTCCTGGTAAGCATCCTATTGGATGCAAATGGGTTTACAAGGTGAAACTTAAAGTAGATGGTTCTTTGGAGAGGTATAAGGCCAAACTTGTTGCAAAGGGGTACACACAACAAGAGGGCCTGGATTATTCAAAAACCTTTTCTCTAGTTGCTAAGTTCTCTATAGTCAAAACTTTACTTGCTATTGCTTCTGTTAAGCACTGGTCCCTCACCTAAGTAGATGTGAACAATGCTATTTTACATGAAGATCTAAGTGAAGAGGTCTATATAGTACTGCCACTTGGTTTTCCTAGCAAAGGGGAGACTAATATGGTTTATAAGCTCAATAAATCCCTCTATGGTCTCAAACAGGCTTCAAGGTAGTGGTTTGCTAAGTTCTCATCCACCATTCTTAAGCAAGGCTTTATTCAATAAAAATCTGACTATTCCCTATTCACAAGAACTCAAGGTACTACTTTTATTGCATTGTTGGTTTATGTTGATGATATACTATTGGCAAGCAACAATATTGAAGTTGTGCATTCTCTAAAGACTTCTCTTCATTCTTAGTTCAAATTGAAAGATCTAGGAAATCTCAAATATTTCCTTGGTTTAGAGGTAGCAAGGTCCAACAAAGGGATTTCATTGTGCCAAAGAAAATATGCTTTGGACATTCTATTAGATAGTGACATGCTAGGTTGAAAACCAGTGATCACACCTATGAAGCAAAATCTGAAACTAAGCCAATCAAATGGTGATCTCCTTGATGATGCTTTATTATATAGAAGATTGGTTGGTAGGTTGCTATATTTAACAGTTACAAGGCCTGACATCAGTTACAGTGTGCAGAAACTGAGTCAGTTTATGGCCAAACCAAGTAACACTCACCTTGCAGCAGAATACAGAGTTCTCAAATACATCAAAGGTACTTCAGGTCAAGGTTTATTTTTCCCAAGCACTACTAATCTACAACTCAAAGCCTTCTCAGACTCAGATTGGGCAGGCTGTCCAGATACAAGAAGATTAGTGACAGGCTACTGTGTTTTTCTTGGAGATTCATTAGTGTCTTGGTGGTCAAAGAAGCAACATACTGTCTCAAGGTCTTCTGCTGAAGCTAAGTATAGAGCTATGGCTTTAGTTGTGTGTGAACTAATGTGGATGATTCCTTTGCTTAAGGATTTTAAAGTTGAACATTCTAGAGAGTCCCTTCTCTTCTGTGACAGTAAGGCAGCTATTCACATAGCAGCAAATCCTGTCTACCATGAGAGAACAAAAAATATTGAATTGGATTGTCATCTAGTTCGAGAAAAGATACAAGATGGGTTGGTTAGAACATTACATGTGACTTCCCAAAATCAATTGGCAAACATCATGACTAAGGCTCTTGGTTTTGTCCAATACCATTCTTTACTATGCAAGATGGGCATCAACAACATCTATGCTCCATCTTAAGGGGGACCAGCTTCCAAGTTCCAACTTCTAGATCCTTCTAGCAGATTATGGCTATCAAGCAAAGTACCAACTCTGTTGCTGCTGTGATTAACTGCAATGTGCTACGACTTGTCGTTTATTGGAATTGATAGCTTTAGCTTATTTGTATTGTTATGTTATTGTACAACGGTCTTTAGTTGATTGGTGGATTAGAGATAGTGGAGTCTGTTTCTAGTAGTGGAGTTAGTTATTTGGTTTGTTAGAGAGTTTGTTACTCTCTTAGCTTCTTTAATACAATTCCTTTGTTTGTATAAATATGTAATCAAAATTCATTAATAAAATTAAGCAAGCATTAATCATTCTAGAGCCTTCCTCTCTTTCTCTCTTTCTGCTCTATCTCGAGCTTGCTATTCTTGTTAGTTATGAAGATTCTCAGCCAAACAAAGTTTTTAATGGATCCCACGGATTTTTGTTTTTAAGTGTTGAAAACATTGTTTAAAATTAAAAACGTGAACCAAAAAAGCTCTTGTATCTACATGAAATGAAAAAAAAAAAGTATGATTCGGATCGTGCAATTATTGCTCATCACTATTTTCGTAGAGGTTTGGAGCTTATTGCTCTGTTATCAATTGACAATGACTGGGCGTGTAGCCCCCATTAAGCACATGGAAGGTAGAAGTGATAAGATAAAAGATAATTGGACAATGCTCCATTTGTAGAGAACTGTTTAAAGCTTAACTTCTAATTCGCTGAAAAAATCCCCAGAGCCTCTCTCTCTAAAAACCAAACCCTAGGAGAGAAAAATCGCCGATCTTGTTTTCTCCTTCCTCTCCCTAGCGCCGATTCCACCCATCCTTCTCTGACCCATTATTCCTCATGCTTGGGGCCGCATGGCGCACCCTCACCTCTGTGTGAGGGAGATCATGGCCAGAATGGTCAGATCTCGCCGTGTGGCCCACCCTCCTCCCCTCTCCCCCTTTTCCTTTCCTTTTGTACAGTACTGTCCGAAACTAGCCGAGCCTCCTCATCCATCCTTCGTTCCGGTCATGTTCCGGTCTCTTTTTGCGGCTCGCCGGAGGCTTGGGGGGGCACTCTTCTCCGACTCTCACTCTTTTTCATGAAGACAAGATTGATGATTTCCAGTACATGGCGAGATCTCCAGTGGCTGTGGATGTTCAGGTGGCAGTGGGTTTGGGGCCTCCTTCCATTTCAAGTCTTTATTGGCTACCCTCTAGGTGACTTGAGGGTAGACCTCACACAACTCTCCTTTATGGAGAGCCCCAACCGAATCGCATGGCATCTGATGTCATGGACCATCCGATTCACGTTCTATGTGATTGTATGCAGGGATGGGATCTTGGCTCCAAGTTTTCTGCCGCACAGGACATCTCCAGCAGCTGTTGCTCTTGTGAACTACCGGATTGTGATCAAGCCTTGTGTTGTCTGTTCTTGTATAGTTTGTAGGTGTTTATCATGTTGTTGTTCTTATTTGTATGTTGATGTTTCTCTTTTTTGTTGTTGTTGTTGTTGCTGCTACCCTCGCTGTAGGGTTTTGTTCTATGACGTATGTCATCTTTGCTCCCCTCTATGTAGGGTTTATGGGCTTTATTATGTAATCACCTTGGTGTTCTTCTATCTCGGAAGAGTAGAAGTTTACCGTCGTGTTGATTTTCAATGAAGTTCTTTTTATGCATAAAAAAAAAAAAAAATAAGATAAAAGATAATTGTAAAATATGCTTTATTATGTGCTATCTTTGAGTAAAAATGTGCAATCTTTGAGTTTTCTCTCTCTTTTTAACAAAAGAATACAGTATCAATTTATTCATTCAATAGTCATCAAACCAAAAATTGCAGAAGTTACCTGAAAGGAAAAGATAAAAAAGAAAAAGAAAAAGTGATTAGCATGGTACCAATAATTGCTTATGAGTCATGGCCCATTTCCAAAGAGGTTTGGAGCTTAGTGATCTCTTATCACTGACAACAATGGCTCAGTGTAAGTCGTAACCCCATTAAGCACATGGAGGAGTCAATCATAGAAGTTCGAATCTTGGTGATGTAGAAGTAGAACTATACGCGTAGAAGTGACCGATCAAAGATAATTGTCATCTATGCTCATTGCTTGTACTCCACAGCTACTCAATAATTTTCCTGGTAATATATTCTCTTCTTTAATTAATGTTTGCTGATATATGCTATCTTTTGTCTCATTTGCAAATGTTATATTAATTCTGGATTTATATTAGGACAAATTGTACTAACCTTACTTAGGCTGTGGAAAAATATAAGAAACACCCTCTTATTATTATTATTATTTTTTAAATGACAATTAGTACTTTGAAGTTATTATTATTATTATTTTTTTCTTATTATATAAGTAATTGGTTAGTAAGTATTATTTTGAGGTTATTTCTTATGAGAGTTTAATTTAAAAATATGTATTTTGACTGATTTTTAATTTACATAAGTGGTCATATGGATTATTTGTTATATAAATCAAAATCTAAAATGATAGAGGATTTTTTTATAAAAAGAGTAACGTTCACTTTTGACCTCTTAAGTTTGGTGTTGTTTTTATTTTGTTCCTCTAACTTTGAAAGTTTTCATTTTGGTCCCTTACGTTTGTTAAGGTTTCAAAAGTGTCAAAACCCATAAAACCACCACTCACATTGATGTTTGAAACACTCTGCAAAGAACTCAAACATCAATGTGACTTGTGGTTTTTGTTGGGAAAATGCCTCAAATTCCTATTATGTTTTGGAAAACTAATTGAGTTTCTTTTATGAAGAAGAAAAACTAATTAGGTTATTTTTGAGTTTCTTTGGTGTGGAAGAAAATGTGAGCCCTTGGTGTGTAAGAAAAGACTATTAGTGTGCAAGGAAAGTCAATTCTTTGTCAAAGAATTCATGTATTCCTTGTCCACCAAGGAATAAAATTGAAGTCTTATAAATAGACAATGTGACAAAGTATTTGTTGGCTTCAGCCCTAGGGTCCTCCCCTATAGAAAGAGAAGATGAAAGAGCATCACGTGAAGCATGCAAGTTGCAAGAAGGTTTTGGCCTAGGGTTCCTCCCCTATGGGGAGAGAAGAAAAATAATAGAAGGTGAGCTAGGTATTCTCTGAGGTTTATGGGTTAGTGTACAAATTTAAGAGACTTTGTAACACTTGGGGTTAGTGCACAAATCAAGGAGAATTTATGACACTTGGGTTAGTGCACAAATCAAGAAGAATTTTTTACACTTGTATTAATGCAGAGAAGTATCACAGACATACACAAAAAAATATTAGGGGTTTCCTCTAGAGAGTTTTTTGAGTGTTAATTCCTAGAAAGAATATATTCTTGTGTTTGGTGAGTACCCCAAAGTTAGCATAAACTTAAGAAGAACTATTGAAATTGAATTTTATAGTAATGAATTTATTCAGAGTTTGTCTCGTGGTTTTTCCCTTTAAGACGAAAGAGTTTTTCATGTAAATATTTGTGTTCTTGTGTGTAATTGATATCTTGGTGATTGATTAAGTTGTTTGTACAATTCCTTAATTCACATAAGACTAGATTGTGGTCTCAACAAGTGGTATCAGTGCTTCCGTTGTTCCCAACAATTTTATGTGTTTGAGGCACAGGATTTGAAATTTTATGAGTTTCGGAAAGTTGGTGCTTTTGGGATTATGAGTTGGATGGAGAGATAAAGTAAGACTTGGATGAATGTGGAGATCAGATCGTTAAGCATAAAGTCACCACACATGACACCAACAACAAACCCAACCATTATTGTCGCCCAAATGTAGATTTGTGAGAGAGAGAGAGAGAGAGATCACTAGATCTGGTGGTGGTAGGAAACAATGTGGATGTGGCGGCTAAGGAGGCTCAAATCCAAGGAAGGGGTCGGGAGGGAGAGGAAGAGGAGTAAAGCCTAGATTTTAGAAGGGGACCTTAGATTAGTGGTGTGGTTTGGTAGCCATGGAAATGGGCAACAAGTGGTAGTGAGAGGACTTAGTCATGGTGGTCACAGGGAAGAAGCTTCGGTGAGAGAGAAAGAAGAGTGAGAAAAAATTTGAGATAACAAATGGGAGAGGCCTTAATCATCTGAAAAAGAGAGAGAAAGAGAGGTATGAGTTTACTTTGATAATTTTTTTTGAGGAAAAATCTCGATTTTTTTTAATTGATAATTTTTATTTTATATATTCATTTGACGTGGCAAGACAACGTGGCAAAAATAGGTGACATAGTCACACGATTGGACGCTTACCTGACACTTATCATTTAGGAGACTAATTGAGATAGACAAAAGAACTCTTTTGAAACATGAATAAATGTAAGAAACCAAAATGAAAAATTTCAAAGTTAGGAGGCCAAAATAAAAACAACACCAAACTTAAAGAGTCAAAAGTAGACTTTAGTCTTATGTAAATATGAGAGAATTTCCAATATTTCCCCAAACCTTGAATGAGGTTTAGTTGTATCTCATATGATGCTACGATGATGATGCAAGTGATTGCATTCTAGGTGAAAATTATGATTTTGGACTTTTAGAAATTATGATTGCTAAACCAAATGGATTCTAAATGAAAGTATTTAGAAATTATTTTTTCATGTAAATTGCCAATTTTTCAACAAAAAACTTGTTCTCTATTTGATTAATTTCATGGGCCAATGATTCAATGAGAAAAGAAAAAAGTTGGCACCAGAGATTATTGCATCTCTTTTTTCTCTAAAAAGCAATCCTCACTCTAACTCTAAGAACAAATTCTTAAATATTTGTCGGGATATTGGGATTTAATATAACGCATCACACTACTGCCATGTCTCCCTCTTATACAACTTTCCATAGACAGCAACACAATCACGTGTCACTCTCCAACACTCTCCCTTTCACCACACTTATCTCAACAGCTAATGCATACCAATCTTACACCAACTTCTCTGCAATCTGCATCACGTCACACACACATAAACAATATTACTCATCCAAACTTTACTTTGAGCAACCCATTCACGTGTCCAACTGGTCCAACAATCCGCTAAACTTATCTCAACAACAAATGGAACCATGCGTGTCTCCCTCACCCACAAACAAACACTCATCCTCATTCAAATACGTGGCCCCGATAACATAGCAAAACCAAAACATTATTTCCGGGTCTTGTAAAATATTCTCCAAAATTAGTCTTGTAAAATATCCTCCAAAATTTCTGAATATATATCGCCATGCGATGAACGCTGAATTCAATGCTCTCATGAACCAGATGCCGATTGCCGACTCACGAAGGGACTGGTGGGAGCTATGATCCCATCATTTTTTTTTTAAATATAATATATTATCAATAGACCCGTAAAACCTTAAGAAAAAAAATACAAAATTTGCTAATCTGGCCTTCATCCAAGAGAAAATAGAACCAATTTTTTTTTTTTTTTTGGAAGCCAACAAATATGAAATCCGTAACATTAAATTTGTTGTGTTTTTTTGTCAATAAATTATTAGCAATAATTTTGTTGTGTTTGTGGGCCGTGAGATTTTTTTATTATTTTGCTAATTAGCAAAACTAATGATTTTTTTTTTTAGTTAAAAGACTATTGGACATATAATAAAATAATCAATATAAATTTTATTTTATTTGTAGATTGGGAATCAACTACAATTTTGGACTTTTTCAAAAGAAAAATACAAATAATTCAAAAGCCAATACTAGCAATGCATCGTTGCCAATGTCTAATGTTGATATCCCAATTTTTTTAAATTCTCGAACAAAATTTTTGAAAAGTCGAAATTGATATTAGTTCATTGATATTTTGTTAATATTGAATAGATGTTAATTTGGATGTTGTGAACTTCTTTTGGTTTATGCTTTGACCCCCACCAAGTTAAAATTTTGGTTCCAACCTTGTCATGAACAATGGTATTTGGTCTCTTGTCCCCATTAAACCTTGCATGAATCTTGTAGGTTTCAAATGAGTGTTTCTCACTAAAAGAAATAAAGATGGGTTTATTGAACATCACAAAGCCCGCCTTGTTGCCAAGAGGCTTTCATCAGCAACAAGGGGTAGACTATGGTGAGACCTTTAGTCCCGTTAACTAGTCAATTACAATTTGGACTATCCTCTCTCTTGATGTCTCAAGTGGTTGGGATGTTTGTCAACTTGATGTATCAAATGCATTCTTACAAGGTCTTATTCATGAAGATGTCTACATGAATCAACCCCCACGCTTTGTGCACTCCTCCTTCCTGAATCATGTTTGCCATCTCTACAAAGCTCTCTACGGTCTCAAGCAGGGATGGAATTAGAAAATTATTTTGGGGTGGTCTAATGACTTAATTTGGGTGGACTACATATATATATATATATATATATATTATATATATATATATATATATATATATATATTATATATATATATATATATATATAATATAATATAATATATATATAATATATTAAAATTTAATAAAAAGTCTAAAGTTAATCATAAATAAAAATAACAAAACCAAAAAGAAAACCATTGGGCTGGGTTTGAGCTAATTCTCCCTAGAATACTACTACCCAACTGTTTGAAAATATCCAGAAACCTGTCTCCTAATGACTGAAACTACTAAGACTGTTTGAAAAACCATTCTTGGGTGAAAATTTTTTGTGAAAATTTTTTGTTGTTGTACTAGTATCATTTCCTCTAGCAAACATGTCCTACAATTATAAAACATTGTATAATTTAGTCGGGTGTGTGTGATTGGGTATTCTTGTGTTCAATCAGAGAGAGAATGGGAGAAAATTATTGGGTACTCCTAGAAGATAGTAATGTGGTACTTCTTCCTCTTACGTGAATATTGGATTCTATCATGAATTTAATTAGTAGGACCTAATAATTATGTACGAAAAGATAATACCACGTTGTTATACTCCCAAAAGCTTAGTACTCTTTTGTCAAAAATTGCACATTTTGTTGAGAATCAAAAGCTTACCACTTTGGGTATTTAAAACCTTGCATTTCTACCTATCAGATCTTGAGCCTCTCCACCCATTCCGTTGCCAATTGGTTTGGGTTGGATGTTCCATCTTTTATATGATATCAGAGCCATATTTCATGTCTCCACGTCACCTGATGTAATTAATTAGTCCATATGTTCAGTTGGTCTCGACACATGTGAGGAGGCATGTTGAGAATAAAAAAATCTCACATTGAGTTTAAAACTTTTCATATCTACATAGAAGATCATAAGCCTTTCTACCCATTGTCAATTGGTTTTGGGTTGAATGCCTCATATATGCTAGGCCCATGGTATTGTAGTACTTGTGTATTATTATGTATCTCTTTATATATAGGTGTACCGTCATAACCCTCTGATGCCTCACTTACCATCCTAAGAATTAAGTTTCATTTTTTGTACTTGTTTACCTCTTCTTTAGGTACATGTTTTAATTAAATGAATTCTTTTGGAGCAGTTGGAAATTAGCTTTTGTGCAGTCTTGCAAGGTAAATAACTATTTAATGGGATTTTAGAAAAGAAAATGATCATTTTTCGAATGAAGCATTTTTGGGTTAAACACATTTTGGAGAATTCTTCGTGGAACTATACTTTTCCTAAAAAGTATTATGTATATTAACCTTGCTATATGATTACTTATAGAAAAAATGATTATCCCAATATTGCATGTGAGAAAATGTTGATTTGTTAGCTAAAAAAAGATGAGTTTTGACTTAATCCATTCACAAATTTTATAAATTTATTAGATTAATTATAAGTTTCTAAAAATTAATTATGTTATTCGATGGATTTGATAGAAAATCCTATTGAATTGGAATTACATTACAAACTTTGTGAAAATCTTTGGTATTGAAAATTTTTCTATTTAACTAAATGGAGATATACTTTGAACCTTCAATATACTTGGGACTCTTGGGCCATAACATCCTTAATACACATCCACAATATCTTAATTAAGACATAAATTATAGGTACAATCTGTTGCAAATAGCCTGAAAGTCTCGACGAAACATGGAAGTTTCTGTTATTATTTAGGTACTTAGAAGTCTCCTTACATTGATTTCTCCAAGGAAAGTAAGAAGCAACGACAGATTCTTAAACAAAACAAGCGAATGAAGAAAATTACATTATGAGCATAATTGTGAATATCTGAACGGATATATCAAGGAGAGTACGGTATTGCCACAAGTTCGAGAGGAGTTTTCTTAAACACAGTGAGCGCGTTAACTTCATTCATGTCCAAGTCTGCCTCTTGTGCATTAGCACTAGGCAACCTCCAATCAAACCAACATAAAGGGTTGGCAATTACATATTCCGCTGAAGCAACACCAAATGTCAATCCTGGACATCCCCTTCTCTCACCTCCAAATGGGATAAATTCGCAGTCTTGGCCTTTGAAATCAAGTTGGCTGTCTTTGAATCTCTCTGGGAGGAACTCTTCTGGCCTATCCCATATTTTAGGGTCCCTTTGAATTGCCCATACATTAATCAACACTCTTTTTTTTGGCGGAATATCATAACCTCAATTTTACACATGCTGATGTTTCTCGAGGTACCAGGAGAGGAAGTGGTGGATGTAGTCTCATAGTTTCTTTGATGATACATTTCAAGTAATCCATTTGATTGATATCATCCACATCTATCTGTGACTTTGTGCCCACTATGCTTCTTATCTCTTCTTGTGCTCTCTTCATCGTATTTGGACTTCGTATGAGCTCTGCCATTAACCATTCCAAAGCTGTTGAAGTAGTATCAATTCCTCCAACAAACATATCCTGAAATTTTGAAGAAAAAAAAAAAAAAAGAAGACATTAATTCTTAATAAATTAGCAATTGTCCCAAAATGTTAAACGGTTAGGAAATAATTAATTTAATCATTTAACCATAATTCTAACACTTCTCCTTAGGTAGGCTCAAACTCTTCCTTAATGAATGAGACCTAACACATGAGATTTTAATTTTTTAAATGAGAGGTAGAGTGGAAACAAAGTTTGAACTTGAGATCATCAGTTCCGATACCACTTAAGCTCAAGGTCGGCTCCACCCTATAGGCAACTTAGGCCATCGTCTAAGTCTCCCAAATATTAGTCAATAAAATCTAATTTTCTTTTATAAATAATAAAAAGACCAATAGCATTTTTTTTTTGGGTTATTAATTATTTTGTAGGAATAATAATTAAACCTTGAAGTTTAGCCAATGAATAAATAGATGAAAATCTATTTTAGTAACATATGCACTCTATTTGACTCTTTATTTTAGAATTTCCAAATTCTTGCATATTTCTGTGAGACTTCTGTACACACTAAAAAAAAATGGGTACAACTTAGGTACAATTTTTTAATTAGGTGCAGCACTTTACGTTCCTCATTTTTTTTTTTTTTTTGTAATTCAATAGTTGGGAAGGGGGATTGAACCCTAGATCATGTCTCTGTTGAAAACACTTGGAAGTATTGGTTGAGCTACAAAGTTCTCGATGGTTTCCCAATTAAATTCAAACAAATAGTCATATTACATTTAACATTTATTGAAAATGAAACATTGTATGTTTTTTATTAGTCAATGCAACTATGTGTTTGATTTTAATTGGGGAATCTACCATATTATACCTAAGGAACTGTATTCAAATTTTACCAAAAAAAAAAAATTAGAATAAGCTCTCACTCTCCAAAAATATTTTTTTACTAAAAATACATGTTACAGTTCTTTGATAGAAGTTTTTACAAATTAAAATTGATAAAATCTATCTAAGATCACTATGCACAAGAAAAGATTAAGTAGATTAGTCATAGTATCAATTGAAAAAGAGATGTTGGTAGAACTTGAATACAAAAACTTAATTAGTATTTTACATCTAAAAAAAAAAATTAAATAAAAAATAAATATAAAAAATTAATAACATTTTAGATATTTAAATATTAGAAAATGACTCATTTAAATTTTCACCTTAGGCCCTAAAATCCCTTTAAGCAGCCTTTCTTAAGCTTTTAGGAAATTATGAATTTAATCATGTAATCATAATTCTAACACTTCCTCTCATATGCAAACTCAAATTGGTGTGAGCATGTGCTTGTGTTTCTCTTTGTGTGTGGTGTCTTGAGAGAGAGAGAGAGAGAGAGAGAGAGAGAGAGAGAGAGAGAGAGAGAGAGAGAGAGAGAGAGAGAGAGAGAGAGAGAGAGAGAGAGAGAGAGAGAGAGAGAGAGAGAGAGAGAGAGAGAGAGAGAGAGAGAGAGAGAGAGAGAGAGAGAGAGAGAGAGAGAGAGAGAGAGAGAGAGAGAGAGAGAGAGAGAGAGAGGTTTTCATGAGTGAGGTGAAACCCAAGGTTGCCACTTTTTTGAAGCTCAGGGAGATTATCCACAAAATCTTTCTTATTACGCTGACAATTAGTATTATTCTTTGCCAATTGTTCTTCAATCACCTCATCGAGAAAAGCATCTAGTTCTCCAAAAGTAGCTTTTAAACTTGGTATAAATCCTCTGAGAACATCAATCCATCTCAAAGAAGGGAAAAAAATCTCCCAAACTCATCGAGAAAAGCATCTAGTTCTCCAAAAGTAGCTTTTAAACTTGGTATAAATCCTCTGAGAACATCAATCCATCTCAAAGAAGGGAAAAAAATCTCCCAAACAGAATGCTGCAAGTAGCACCATCACCCTTCTTGGTATCTCTCCAATCTTTTTCTTACCATTTTCTTCTTCAAATTTTTGTCCAAATACACATCTAGAGACCATGTTGTTCATGGTTGCAATTAACATTTCACTTAAGTTAACAGAAGGCCCTTTTAGGCACGTATCTTAGGGTATGTTTGGTATCAGTATTCAAACACAGTTTTCTGTGTTTGAATACAGAAAACGGTGGGCCCGGATTAAAAATTTTTTGTTTGGTCAGTGTTTTCACTTTTTGCATTCAAATATAATTACTGTACAAATGATACCCAATTCACCTAAAATGAGAACAAGCTTTTGTTGTTTTCACTTGAACTCAACCCGTATTCAGTTACTGTTCAAAAGACCGGTGGCAATTTTGAAATTTTTTGCACAAATTGACCCGTGGCATAAGCGTAAATAAAGACACAACTTTACTGAAAAAAGCCGACATTTGCAACGGCCATAACCCATCTAATGCCATTACTCCTTCACTCCAAACCCCATCTGCCATGAAATCCCTTCTCATAAACACACTGCAACGGACCCATCTACCCCATTTACTCCTCTGCTCCAAACCCCATCTACCCATGAAATGGCTAACCCCATCTACCCCTTCTCATAGCTGATGAATTTATGAAATCTGACAAAAGACCCCATTTACTCCAAAGTCCAAACCTATCTGCCATGAAACCCCCAGCTCTCATAGAGTCGGCTATCAACCCTCTCTACTCTACTTCAATCTTCTTCACCGAATCCAGTTTGCTTCCTCTGGTCTCACGCTCGCCGCCTCTCTGTCACTTCTCATTACTCCCTTCCCAACCTTTACGCCATCGCCTCCCTCCGTCGGTCATTTCTCATAATCACCTCAACCTCCTCATAAATCCTCAACTAAACCCTCTTTATCCCAATATAAATGGCCTCACAACCCGATCGTGAACCGAGAGAAGAAGTTGAGAGAGCCACAGATCGAAGTGTTTGGCTCCAATCACGGTCAAGCTCTCCATCTCCGACCGAAGGTAGCTGTTCTGACGCTCCTCTGTCTCACGAAACCCAGGTATCAGTCCAGATCTGAAATTTTGCCCATTTTTTTCTCTGATTTGGTTGTGAAATTTTCTGAACTATGGTCTGGTTGTGTTAATTGCTGCGTGATGTTGCTGTTTTGGGGATAATTTCTAGAATTATTTTTGGTCTGCTTTGTGTTAGTGTTATGCATGTTATAGTGATTCTGGAATTATTTGGGTTATAATTTCTGATTTGTGGAATTATTTGCCTATTTGTGAATAATTTTGTTGAAATTATTTTTGCTGTTCTGGGGTACATTTCTGGAATTTTTGTGATGGATTGGTATTGTTTTAGTTGAAATTGGTTTCTGGTTTCACTTTAGGCTGATAAAAACCCAGTGTGTTAGAAGCTTGTTGTTACCCTTAGAACTAGTGGATTGGATCAGGTTTGAGACTGAAATGTTTACAAATTTTAGAGGTTAGTGGATGTGATTAATGAACATGACATATATATATAATCATTAGATGGCAACTGAACTGAATGATGCTGAAGACCAAAAACTATGGCCTCCACAAATAGAGAGGTTGTTTATAGATCTTATGGTGGATACATATGTTCCCATGGCCTGCAGAAGGTTATTAATTACTTTATTTAATTATTTTTTGCCCAACCATTGCATTGATTCTACCGTATGGATATTTGTTTGATGAATGTCATATTTCTGGATGTAGGATGTTATTATCTTGTGGATAGCGGATACCCAATGGGAGGTACATTCCTACCACCACATAAATCAGTAAAGTATCATGCTCAAGAGTACAGAGGTAGAGCCCGTCGTCCCAAAAACAAATCGGAATTATTCAACTATAGGCATTCATCATTGCGGATGGTCATTGAAAGATCATTCGGAGTTTTGAAAGCACGCTTCCCAATTCTGACACACATGCCAAGGTACTCCAATACTCGCCAACGCATGATTGTCACAGCATGTTGTGCTGTTCACAATTTTATACGCACATTTGCACGTTCAGATGAGATGTTTACCTTGTGGGAAGACATGGAAGATCCAACGGGTACCGAAGGCCTCGCGCGTCAGCGTTGTGCTCGGGCTGTACATGCTCTGAGGCCGGAAGCAGTTGCAGCCATGGGAACACTTCGTGACCAAATGACTGAAATGATGTGGATCGAGTATAGAGGAGGTGGTAGTTCTTAATCACTGCTTGGGATTTGTATTTGATGGCTATGTAATATTTTGTGATGCATATTTGTTAGCAATATTTTGTTAAGGCAATATATGCCAAGATAAACATACTCCAAGTAGCTTTTGTGTATTCAAGATATTTATACTTAATTTCCAAGTTTTCTGTTAGTTTGATACTGCATTATTGATTTACAAAAATTAGCTTATTTAGTGCTATTTTTTTTAAAAAATATTTCTGTGTATAAATATTAATCAAGCATTGATCAAAATTACCATGTGGCATTTTTTTGATAAATCTTCAGGACACTTACAAGTAGAGGCGCTGACCACTCTCATAGAATAAAAAATACAGAAAATTATACTCATTTATTTATTAATATAAATTCACACTTGTGAAATTTCAACTATTTGATTTCCAAACTTGAAATTTTGCGCCACTTTAGATAGTATTTCCTTTTTATTTCCTTTATGCAATCTGGGAACCTTATTTAAATTTTAAAGGCCCCAAAGTTCAGTATCTTAAGCTTGACTGATCAATAAAATTTCTATTGGTATTCTTCTAATAGCTTGGTTTGGATTTATCCTTTCTTTTTTGTCTTTTTTCTCTTTATTCTGAATGCTACATCAACAATTAAACTAAGAGGATCATTTGGCATGGGTCTGGTTCCTATCCAACAATGTTTTTCATGCAAAAAGTTCAAACAATCATCATAAATGGCTACCTAAATTTGACAATTTGGAAAAGAAGAACAGAGAACAAGCACACCAGAGGAAAGCAAAACATCGGATTCATGGAAAGATTACCAAAAGACAGCAAATCTCATTACAAACTTCCGACTCCCATATACAGTGGCACTTATTTTTATTTAAACAAACCTCATTACAAGCTTTTCGTGCAACTATATCATACAAGAAGCTCTCAATCTCTGTACAAAATTATAATGAACTTCCACTGGGTAAAATTTGGAACCCTCTAAGGAATTTCACAAGATACTATGTAATTGGATGCTTAGGAATCATCCTGTAATTTCAAAACAGCCAAATTCAAACAATCACTAGCATATAATTACACCAAAAACAGTAATTCACCTGTAAGTAGTATGCATGCTCCCAAACATATAATGATTGTGATGGAAATCAAGATATAATAAAATTAAATTAAATTAACTTTTGCAATGCGTACAAGTAGTTAGTACATTACACTTGCTAATAATGGGCACTTAACAGTTAACCATATTACATTTACACCTGCCCATATATTACAAAAAAAAACTGGTTGGCTTATGTCAACAAAACACAGCTTCGAACTTGCGATTCTGAAAATCAAAAATCAAGCCCAATACATAAGAGCGAAGCACACAACCAATCCAATGCCTAGAGTGATCATCCTCTTAAATGATTCCATGGTTTTTTGTAAACTCACCATATCAGCCCGTACTTGATGCAGTTCGCGCAACACTTGTGAGACATCCACAGTTGATGATGTTGCTTCAAACTCAGTGATTGGTATACACCATCGAAAAAATCTACATTTGTCATGAGAACAACAATAGTACAACTTGTTCATATTCATATCAGACTCGGATATTCGAACTCCCGCTCTATGTCCACAACGACATGTCTTGTTTACATATCTAAGTCCACTAGGAGCATGATCACTAACACTTGTTGATGACATCTTGGACTCTATGCAAAAAAAAAAAAAAAAAGTATTATGTTCCCATGGCATGCAATATGTATAATGTTCACAAATATAAGCCTCAATAATACTAACAAAAATGCTTGTGTGAGCCTTTGCCCAGGTGGTAAAAGGACTCAATGGAATTGCAGTGGGTATGATTGAAAATAGCTAGTACTGGTTTATAATTGAAAAAATACAGACTTTTCACAGAGTTCCGATCCTATGTTAATGGGCATGGCTTAAAAGTCTAATTTCCTCTACTTTACCTTTTGTATAATATAGGCAGTCACAAATAACATAGTATAAGGCCCAACTATTAAGAAAATCCTAAAAAAACATAGAACATGTCCATGGTACAAACTAACACGCATTTTCCATTAAAAACTATGAAAATAAATCATTAATGACTTAATCAATGACATTACAGGTGAGTTTGAAATATTTCCAGATCCCCTCAAGATATAAAAGCTAAAAAATTATCCCCCAAACTTCTGATTAATATTGAGGTTTCTCTAGAGTATGGTTATTTTCTATTTCTTTTTTAAGAACTAAAGTATGTTTCTCAACTTATGTATCAGAAATTATTATACAAAACATCAGCACAATTTCCATAAGAATGTATCTCATGTAAAAAATCATCTTCTCATTGCAAAAACAGAAATTTTACATATCAACTTCCTCTACAAAGTGGACCATTAGCTTCACATAAACCCAAAAGGATGTTTTAAAAGATAAGTGGCTGCTCTGTCTAACCTTTGATATGTGCTTGTCCACACAGGCTGATATTTAAATCTCTTTAGCAGATACAAGATTCTATCATTGGCACCTTCAATCTCTAACTGAATGGTAAAAACCTTTTCTGCTTGCTAACTTCACCCCCACCCCCCACCCCCCTACCATGCTCTGCCTTGTGCTTTCAAGTTAAGTACCACCTATACTATTCTGCCTTGTAATGGCCCCAAAGTGAACAACTTGATTTCCTTCTTCTATCAGCACGACTGGTTTGTAAGCTAGTGTTAAGTTCAGCTAAAGAGATTGAAGGTGAAATGCTATATAATAATTATGAACACCAAGTTGAACAATGCTATATAATAATTAAGTTCAGCTACATATTCTAGTTTGTCAAAGCATCAAAAATCTAGTGTTATAAAATCGAGATTCTCATTATTGATGCAACAAATTTGGCTCTTGAAAACTTTCAAAAAGTCACCCTAGGATGATGCATTGATGCTGGTGAAATGTTTCCACATAAATGCTTCACCCTCTGTGTAATCTTCAAAACCCATTACTATTAAGGAGCTAATTCCCATTCCTAATCAAAGACAACCAACCCAGCAAGGAAAAAACACATAAAAGGGCATTCATGCAATTGGAACCAAACACCACGGGGAGATTTCAGATGGGTTTCAAGCAAACAAACCGTATTATAGGCGGTGGAGATGGAGGAATCAGTCCAGATCTGGAGGCCAAAGGTGGTCGGAGGCGGTAGTGGGAGACTTCACAAGGGTTTGAACCAAACAAACCCTAGAACAGGCGGTGGAGATGGAGGAATCAGTCCAGATCTGGAGGCCGACGATGGTCGGAGGCGGTGGTGGAGCTGTTCGTGGAGCTGATGGCTTCAGCTGGTGACCGGCGTACACAGGCTCGCGCGAGGGAGGCCACACGGTGGCGCTGGTTGACTGGTCTCGTGCCGCTGGCTGGGAGCAGTTCACGGCTGCCTTCGGTGGCTCTCAATGGAGGCTCTTGGTGGCTCTCACGGGTTGAGACTCCCTCGGTGCTGTGGTTGTCATGGCTCTCACGGTGGTGTGAATGATAGGGAGGGAATGAAATAAATTTGGAGGGAAGAAATAACAGACGGTTTATAAATAAAAACTCTATGGTGAAAACAATCACCAAACAAAAAAACATGGATTCAATTCGGGTGAAAACAATATTTGAATCCAAAATTTGAAAACAGTCTAAATATCACTTTTTGAGAACAGAAAACAGAAAACTAGACCAAACATACCCTTATTCATCAATAACTGTACTTCCTTCTTCCCTTACGTACTGAAAGGATTGCACTCTTTTGAGGCTCAATAGTTTGAGGACACAAATTTTCTTAACTTGTCTCCAATACTCACCATAGGATGAGAACGCTACATCTGTGGATCCATAGAATAAGAAATCGGAAGCTGTGGGTTTTGTTCGGTTTGAGAAAATAATATCATTTGTCTTCATGATTTCTCTAGCCATATCTGCAGATGACACCACAAGTGCAGGAGCACAGCCCAAGTTTAACAAAATTATAGGGCCATACTTGTTAGATAGGGCTTGAAGGGAACGGTGTGGGAGTGTGCCAAGCTGGTGAAGGTTGCCTATAATTGGCAGCTTTGGTGGGGATGGAGGAAAATTATTGGGTTTTCCATTTCTAATGCGCTTGAAAACGTAAACAAAAGAGAGAAGTAGGAGAAGACATAAGAGGAGATGAAAGGGTGTTTTGTGTAGCTCCAGCCATATTGTTTGTTGCAACAATGGTAGAAGAGCCATATTGTTTTAGATTGACAATGCGACTAACATTATCGTAGCTCTTCAGTTATATATAAACACTAGTTGAATAAGGAATTAAGGACACATATTTTAATATGTAAAATGACTAAGCATTGCCTTTGATTTTTAAATTGAACAATGATAAATTCACGCCACTCTATGCTATTTTTTCGTACTATTTAAAAATAGTAGATATTAATGTCACAATTTGTATATATATTTAAAATTTGTTAATACTGATGTCCACATTTAGGTAGTGTAATAATATTGTTAGTATCAATTAATATTTACCGTTCAGAATATTAATGTAGCCATTATTAGTTGGGTATTACAGTTAGACATATTTAAATAGAATAAAAAATAAATAAAAGTTGAGATCTCATTAATTATATACTTCACGTCTTTGATGCTATTAGGCAGGCCTTCTCTTGAAAATAAAGTATTTGTTGTGAATAATAATCATAGCAACTTTTGTTGACTATATGTTCACATGGGTTTACATGGGATTATATCCTATGTGATGTTAGATGAATGCAATTATTTTCATTCACTAAAAGGTGAATTACTTTGTGTTAGAGACAAAACGTACTCACCATTTAATGAGTGCATGACTTTATCTCCTCCTACAAATTCACACACGACAAGTTTACTACTTAAAAGACAAGCATCTTATGCCTATAAATGTGTGAGAATTATAGTATTGTAAGAAGCAGAAAATGAGATTAAGATTAATTGTATTCAACAAGTTTTGAATTTGTAGATGACCACTTGATACAAAGAGAGTTCTCATGATATATTCTCATCTTCAAAATTATTTTCTCTTACTATATATATTTTTATTTCACAACAATATTCTTGTAATACTCTTTTATCCTTAAATAAGATTAGATGAATTGTCCAGTTAAAGATGTGAAAACTTGCCTACTACCATTACCTAGATACTTTCAATCTTATATTGATATATTCCAATCAAATGGTGTGATGCCTCAATTATGTGAATTGTGTGACTTAGATTGTGGCATTATATGTTACATGAGGGTGTATGTGTTTAAGTCCTCTACACAAGGTGTACTATTAGGTCTATGTAACCTATACATAAGAAACTAGAAAAAGATCCAATTGCATTTATTCTTTTTTTGAAATAGTACATTTTTGCTTAACGTTTTACTTGCCCATGACATTCTCATGTATATCATCGCTAAGTGCAAAGAAATAAATTTTTTCTCATCCTTCATGCGTTTTCAATAACCTAGTCCATCACGAAGTTTTATTTTATTCTTAAACAATACAACAACAAGCCTTGACTTCTTAGTAGAATATTATATTTGGAGAGTGCAAAGTTGGTACTAGGAGAAGTGGAGACTTCTTTTGAACAGTCATCCCATATACCTCGCTCATATCCAGGTTCTTCCAACTTTGACTGCTAGGCAACTCCCAGTTGAAATGGTATAAAAGATTAGCCATCACACATTCAACTGCTGCAATCCCAAATTTCATTCCAGGGCAACCACGTCTCCCACCACCAAATGGGATGAATTGGAAATCATGGCCTTGGAAATCAATTGGGTTATTTATGAACCTTTCTGGGAGAAACTCTTCTGGCTGGTCCCATAATTTGGGGTCTCTTTGTATTGCCCATGCATTTACATACACTGAAGTCTTTGCAGGAATATCATAACCCCCTAGTTTAACACTAGCTGAATTTTCACGAGGAACCAAAAGAGGAACTGGTGCATGTAGTCTCAAAGTTTCTTTAATGATACATTTCAAGTAGTGCATATGGGTGATATCATCCCCATCTAGTTTTGATTTCTTTCCTGCCACTCTTCTAACCTCTTCTTGGGCTTTCTTCATTATACTAGGATTTTTCATGAGCTCTGTCATTGCCCATTCTAGTGTTGTTGCAGTAGTATCAGTTCCTCCAGCAAACATGTCCTGAAATTATAAAACATTATAGCTTTACTCGGATGTGTGTGATTGGATATTTTTGTGTGTTGATAAATTACCAATTATCTCAAAAACTTAAACTGTTAAAAAATAATGAATTTAATCATTTAATTGTTAGGAGGTAGAGTATACGTAGGGTTCGAACTCAGGATTACTTTATTTGATATCATGATAAAATATCCTAAAAACTCAAGTTTTTGGAATAATTAATAATTTATCATTGTATCAAAGCATATGACTCTGACTCAAACCTGCCTCTATTCTAGCTCCGAATGCTTTTAACATGTGCAATTAGATAGAGAGAAAGAGAGAGTTATACCATTAGGACTGCTTTGATGTTGTCTTGGGTAAGCTCAATTTCAAGCATGCCCTTCTTTTGAAGTTTGAGGAGAATAAGGACAAAGTCTTTCTTATCATCATCATCCACGTTCAGAAGCTTATGCTCTTCAATCACTTGGTCAAGTAATGAATCCAGTGCTCTTGAAGTTGCTTTCAAACTTGCAATCCTTCCTGTTAAATTATCCATCCATCCCAAAGAAGGAAAGAAATCTCCGACACAAAAAGCCGTTAATTGCACCATCATCCTTCTTGACAACTCTCCAAATGTGCTCTTACCATTTTTTACCTCAGACTTTCTTCCAAGAACACATCTGGAAGTAATATTGTTTGAAACAACAATCAACATGTCGGTGAGATTAACTTGACTTTTACTGAGACATGCATGATGTATCTCATTGACAAGTATTTTGACTTCTTCTTCCCTTATAAATTGACACGATAGCACTCTTTTCAGGCTCAGAAGCTCAAGAACAGCAATTTTTTTCGCGTGTCTCCAGTAATCGCCATAGGGAGCAAATCCCACATCGACACATCCATAAGTAAAGATATTGGCAGCCGTGGTTTTGGGTCGATTTGAGAAAACTATATCATGGGTCTTAACCATTTCTCTAGCTATCTCTGCGGAGGAAACCACAAGAGTGGGAACATGGCCCAAGTTCAAGAGCATTAGAGGGCCATATTTAGTGGATAGTGCTCGAAGAGAGCGATGAGGCAGGGTACCAAGCTGGTGGAGATTGCCTATTATTGGCAACTTTGGTGGGGATGGAGGCAAGTTGAGTTTGCCACCTTTTCGGGATTTGAGCAAAAAGAATGGAAGCAAAAGAGAGAAAAGAACAAGAGCTAACTGTGTCACTCCATGTAGCTCTTGCCACCATTGCAGTGACAGTAGTGATATGAATGCCATTCCCATTTTCAGTTCCCTTTACATGAAATTCAAGTAACAAGATATCTTCACTCTTTATAGCAGCTCTTCCAGTGATAAAATTTTGACCTTTTGACATCATGAATTTCAAATGGCGGATAAGCATTCCCGCCTACTAGAGACAAAACTTATTGTATTCGTACAAGAGTTCAAGAAGGGAACTTGGTTTAGAATTCCTACGTACTCACGCCTCATCGGTTAATTTTATTTGTTTATTATAAATGCTTATAACAAAATACCAATCTTATTATGAAAACAATTAAGAAAAAATCAAAGATGAATAGAAAAATTAATTGAATCTTAGGATATCTAGATAAAGTTATTACTGGGAATATAAAAAATATAATAGAATTTATATGAAATTTTATAAATTAACAAGAAATTCATGAAAAAAAAAAAAAAAAAATAGAAAATAATAAAATAATACAACAAAAAGAAATGATTATAATGATGTTTAAATATGTAATATAATGATTAAATTCATTTCTGAATGTATATATTGTTACCGACAGAGCTATCTCAACGAATTTTGGTTTCTAAGGCAAACATTTTAAGAGGCCTTTTCTTATATTTAAAATTAATTAAATAATATTTATTTAATTTTTGATATATTTATTATTTAAAATCTATTTTTCTTACTTTTTGTGATACAAAAATACTACTTAAGTTTTTGATTCAATTTGTTTTTCAATTTTTCTCTTTTTTTAAAGTTTTTCATATCTAGATAGATATTTTCTAGTAGACATTTATAACTAAAAAATGTTTATGAATAAATGAAACACAATTTATAAAATAAATCAAGTCCAACTGATTTATTTATCGTTTTAATAAAAAAAAATTATAAAATAAAATTATAAGCAATAGAACCGAGTTTATCAGAAACAAGATTGCAACTTTATTAAATGATATGATCACATTATATTGTAAACTTACACAAGTAAAATTTATTTATCACATAATTCAATAAATTACATAAAAGACCCACGTGAATTCAAATTAAATAACCTACTTAGAATAAAAAAGGACTGATTCAATTGGAAAAATTTTAAACTAATTAAATTATATAAAAAAAAAACAGTAAAACAGTAAGGAGAAGGTAGAACTATAGAAGCTTACTTCAAGAATGAAGATCAAAGCAGGTGGACCCTTAGATTGGGTTTTGTTATTAGAGATATATAGTCTCTCACTTGGCAGATTTTAGAGATGAACGTTAGATTTTATTTCAAGTCAAAAAAATATTATATATTATATTAGTTAATTGTGGCCTTTTTTTTCTTTCTTTTTTTGGTAGCCTTCTTTTGCTCGGGGGGCTATAGGCCATTGCCTAAGTTATGGTTAAACCGGCTTGCTTACAGAATTTTACCGGTAATACTTTTTATAATTGTTTTATATTTCAAAAAGATTAAGTGGATTAGTCATATTATCAATTAAAGAATAGATGCTAACAAAATATAAATACAAAAACATAATTAATAATTTTGCATCTCAAAAAACCAAGAAAAATTGATTTAAATATAAAAAAGTTACAATAAATTTTAATATAAAAAAATGTCTCTCTATTGATTCAAATTTTATCAAGCCAATTCTTATAAGATAATTATTACTCTCAAAAAGTCGTCAATACTTGAGTAAATTGTACGCTTCATAGCTGGCTCGAGACTACTAGATGCATTAAACTGTTTTTTTGATGAAAACATGCATTAAAGTTATAAACCCAAAAAAGGGATAAAGCAACAAACACATGGAAGAGCAATATATGCTTTTTTTTGTTTTTTTTATAGACAAATGTATGAACACCACATGCGTGTATGAGCACCTCCAATCCATAACATAGAATGGATGGACGCTAGCCACGTATAGTGAAAAAGGAAGAAAAAATACATTAGTCAGAATTTGAAAAACTACGTACTGTTTCTTATGATTATCTGATTATTAATATTCCCAGCTGGATGCAAAAATGTTGTTCTCCTTTTTTTCTTTTTTTTTATCATTGAATTTGAATTTTTAGATCTTTGGACTTTGGAGGCACGTAGAAGTGGACGGTTGGTTTTACTTCGAAATAATCTTGGTTTCCTTAATTGGTATTACTTCAAACTCTTGATTTCCTTGTTTTTATATGTAAGATGACGTGAAATCTTGGAATTTTTTGCTTGTCCAGTTAAAGATGTGACAACTTGCCTACTACCATTACCTAGATACTTTCAATCAACACTGACATTATATGTTACATGAGGCCATGAGGGTGTATGTGTTTAAGTCCTCTACACAAGGTGTACTATTAGGTCTATGTAACGTATACATAAGAAACTAAAAAAAGATCCAATTGCATTTATTCTTTTTTTGAAATAGTACATATGTGCTTAACGTTTTACTTGCCCATGACATTCTCATGTATATCATCGCTAAGTGCAAAGAAATAAATTTTTTCTCATCCTTCATGCGTTTTCAATAACCTAGTCCATCAGGAAGTTTTATTTTATTCTTAAACAATACAACAACAACCCTTGACGAGGACCGGTCCTGGGAATTATGAGGCCTGAGACAATGCAAAAAAAAATGAGGTCTTCTATCTTAATAAAAAAAAAAATTATTGAAAATTACTAATTAAACTTTTATATTTAATATTTTCTAACAAAACTTGTTCAATAGATAATATGGTTAATCTATTTAATTTTTCTTCTCACACATTAATAAAAATTATATATATATACACTTTACATGTAAAAAAGAAGAAGTATATAAAAATAAAATACTCATAAACTATTATGAAAAAATATGTTGTTCTTGTAGTTTTTTTATTTATTTATTGTTATACTGTTTCTTATCATTGAATTTGAATTTTTAGATCTTTGGACTTTGGAGGCACGTAGAAGTGGATGGTTGGTTTTACTTCCAAATAATCTTGGTTTCCTTAATTGGTATTACTTCAAACTCTTGATTTCCTTAATTATTGGTATTACTTCAAACTCTTGATTTTCTTAATTAGCACGACTCTTCAGTGGAACTTTTCTCATCCGTGACATGAAGGAACATGAATTTATAGTATCCCTTGAAGCGAGTTTTAATGCATTGTATTTCCATAATTAGCGTTGATTCTTCTTTAAAGACTAGAATTTTTCTCCTCCATGACATGAAAGAACGGGAAATTATAGACTTGTAGTTTTCCTTGATAGCAAGTTTTATAATGGATTATCAACTATGGATATTTATCTTTCTGGATTGAAGAATTTACAATGGAGTATACACTTGATTTATATTTCGACAAAAATCAAGAAAACCTTTAAAAAAATACAATGCATTAAAACGAACACATATAATATATTATTCCAATGTATAAAATATAGATTACAAGACTTCATCTTCTAGTTAAAAAATCAAAATTAATCTCCTTAATTCCTTGTTACAATCTAAAAAATCAGAAGGTAAAAGCCATTCTCATTAATACTTAAGTACAGTTTACCCACCTGTGGTTTGGCCTGTTTACATGTTGTCTACCTGTGGTTTGAAAACTAACACTTTACCTACCTGTGGTTCACTTTGTTAACAGCACTAACCACCTCAATGTTTTTCCGTTAAAAATAGGGATAAAAATGTATTTTTACTTGTCTTTTTCTCTTTTCTTTCTCTCATTCTCTCCTCTCTTCGGTTCTCTGCACCATTTTCTTTCATTACTAAAACATGGGTTCCTGGGGTAAGTTTCTTCATCAATTTTCATAATTCCCGTCTTAACCCACTCAGACAATGTGCAAGGAAAGCGTTACTCAAGTTCTGTTAACGTTGTTCAATCCAAACCATTGTTCTTTTAAAGGTTTTTAATTTTTTACAAATTGGGTTTATTGGATTTTGGTTAAAAAAAAAAAAAAAAACTGGAATTTTGTAGCTATAATTATTATTATTTTTGGGTAATTCAGCTGAAATTTCATTGATAGCACAAAACTTTGCACACCCAGTAGACTTAGTCAACTACTTTAACAAGACAGACCCAAAAACCAGTTTGATATGATTGGAACATCAAAGTTTTATAAGCTTTGGGGTTTTGGAAATTGTATATTGCACTGGGTGTTAGAGTATTCGGGGTTTTATGATTTTTATTTTATTTTATTTTTTTTAAGATTTTGTAAGTCAATTTGCTTGTTAATGTATGTTGTGTGCTAATTCAGGCAACATTTGGCCTTGGGTCATCGAAGGAGAGGTGCGTACCGTAGTGTCATGTGGGACACAAGAGTCCAATTTTCTTGTGTTCTTTGTTACCAAATAAGAGTGAGACGTGCCCCTTAAATCTTGAATTCAAGAGTGATGATTTAGTAGCCTTATCGGTGATTGGACCTCAAAGCATCCATCTCTAAATGTTGGATCTCAATTTCTGGCAATGGAGGAGGTGTGATAAGAGAGGAGAGAGCATGAGAGAAAAAGACAAGTAAAAATACATTTTTATCCCTATTTTTAACGGAAAAACATTGAGGTGGTTAGTGCTGTTAACAAAGTGAATCACAGGTAGGTAAAGTGTTAGTTTTCAAACCACAGGTAGGCAACATGTAAACGGGTCAAACCACAGGTGGGTAAAGTGTACTTTCCCCATTGTTTTATATTTCAAAAAGATTAAGTCAATTAGTCATATTATAAATTAAAGAATAGATGCTAACAAAATATAAATACAAAAACATAATTAATAATTTTGCATCTCAAAAAACTAAGAAAAATGGATTTAAATATAAAAAAGTTATAATAAATTTAAATATAAAAAAAATGTCTCTCTATGATTCAAATTTTATCAAGCCAATCCTTATAAGATAATTATTACCCACAAAAAGTCGTCAATACTTGAGTAAATTGTACGCTTCATAGTTGGCTCGAGACTACTACATGCATTAAAGTTATAAACCCAAAAAACGGATAAAGCAACAAACACATGGAAGAGCAATATATGTATCAATTCTTTTTGTTGTTTTGATAAACGAATGTATGAACACCACATGCGTGTATGAGCACCTCCAATCCATAACATAGAATGGATGGACGCTAGCCACGTATAGTGAAAAAGGAAGAAAAAATACATTAGCCGAAATTTGAATTTGTTTCTTATGATTATCTGATTATTAATATCCCCAGCTAGACGCAAAAATGTTGTTCTCGTGTATTGTTTTTTTTGTTTTTGTTTTTTATTGTTACACTGTTTCTTATCATTGAATTTGAATTTTTAGATCTTTGGACTTTGGAGACACGTAGAAGTGGATGATTGGTTTTACTTCCAAATAATCTTGGTTTCCTTAATTGGTATTACTTCAAACTCTTGATTTCCTTAATTATTGGTATTACTTCAAACTCTTGATTTTCTTAATTAGCACGACTCTTCAGTGGAATTTTTCTCATCCGTGACATGAAGGAACACGAATTTATAGTATCCCTTGAAGTGAGTTTTAATGCATTGTATTTCCATAATTAGTGTTGATTCTTCTTTACAGAGTAGAATTTTTCTCCTCCATGACATGAAAGAATAGGAAATTATAGACTTGTAGTTTTCCTTGATAGCGAGTTTTATAATGGATTATCAACGATGGATATTTATCCTTCTGGATTGAAGAATTAACAATGGAGTGTACACTTGATTTATATTTCGACAAAAATCAAGAAACCCTTAAAAAAAAAATACAATGCATTAAAACGAACATATATAATACATTATTCCAATGTATAAAATATAGATTACAAGACTTCATCTTCTAGCTAAAAAATCAAAATTCATCTCCTTAATTTCTTGTTACAATCTAAAAAATCAGAAGGTAAAAGCCATTCCCACTTTTAGTTCCTATATGAAACTCCTAATTCTAACTAGTTGTCTTCAATCTTATAGAAGCCTTTTCAGTCACAAGCTTTTAACCTTTTTCCGTCGTGTATTTCAAGGCTCTATTTGTTTCACTGTAAAATATTTTCCATTGTAAAATGTTTTCAGATAAAAATGATTTCAAGGAAAATGATTGTTTTTTCGTGTTTGGTTGCATTCCGGAAAATGCTCTGGAAAATATTTTATAGTGTTGTGTGAAAGATAGAGCAGAAGATGTGGGGGGTGAGGCGTGCATTTTTGGAAAATAGTTTACGAAAAAAAATTTCGTAAACTATTTTCCAAATTTTAACAAAGCATTTTCCGATCAATGGAAATTATTTTCCGTTTGACCACCATTTTACAGCGAAACAAACACCCGCAAATCTGAAAATATTTTCCGAAAAATATTTTACAGCGAAACAAACAGAGCCAAATGGACAAGAAACGGACAATCATTGATTAATTCGCCTACCGGAGACAACTTTATTGCATTTGTACACGACTTTAAGAAGAGAACTTGGTTTTGAATTCCTACTCACGTCTCATTAGCTGATGCAGGATTATATATAGTCATTGTCAAAAGATTTAATTTATTTATGGTAATTCTTGAAACTATAATTTAGGATTCTATTTACTTATTTTTAAGGTTTTTCTAATCAATTTAAGTCTTATATGATCTTATATTTATTATAATTTTTAAGAATATTTTGGTTAGACTATTTTTTTTCAATATTTTGTTTTCTTTTTTATAGAGAAAATAATTTTTCTGGAGCTCAAATTGGGCCAAACTTGCTAAAAAAATGTCTTTTTTTATGTTTTCAGGCTAAACATGATTCTTATGATGTTTATTTAAAAAATAGACTGATTCAAAATCGTCATTTTCAAAGACGAAGGGAAAAATCGTCTTTAAGAAAGATGACTTTCACGTATTTTTTAAATTTAAGAAAAATTTGGTCAAAAGTCGTCTTTTGTAAATACAACTTTCACGTCTGATTTCAAAAAAATTATCTAAAAGCCATCTTTTATAAAGTCGACTTTCATGTGTTTTTTAAATTTAAGAAAAATTTGGACAAAGACAATTTTGAATCAGAAGTAGTCTTTGAGAAAGACGATTTTGAATTAGTCTATTTTTCAAATAAACTTCAAAAGAGTCATGTTTGGCCCAAAAACATATATATATTTTTTAGCAAGTTTGGCCGCTCAAATTGGCCCTTATTTCCTTTTGTTATGGTTTAAAACAAAAGTAATTTAATTTATTCAATAAATGACTTTTATAGTTTGTTTGATTTATTTGTGGATTTCAAAATTCTCCTTGTAAACATAAACAATCTCTTATGACTTTGTGTACGTTTAATCAGAAGAAGCACAAATTAAGAAGCAAATCAAATCATTCCAAGACAAATCTCATGCTATAATTTTTAGATTGAGATCTCATGCAATGCCTATTGTAATTCCTTTAAAGGGTAGTCCTTGAATAAAAAAATATGACAAAAGGGCAAAAAGCTAAAAGGATAAAAAAAAAAATTAAAACATATAAAAACTGTGAGTAAAACGAGATATTGCATGAGATGTCAATCCATAATCATTTACAATAACATCTAATAAATGAAGTCAGACTTATCGACTCCTAAGATATATACAAATTTGGCCATGTGATTAAAGCAATTTGGATGGTGCTGATTTGTCATAGGTTGGCAGCAAGTGAACAAAGAAAAATCTTGGGATCTGGTGTGCCGTTTGAAGGAAAAAAAATATTTGCATCCCTTATTTCACACTCGAGAAAATGGGGATATATATATATCTATATCTATATATATGTATATATATATATATAATTTGCGTTCTACGTACAAAATGTAGATATTATGTCCACAGTTAAGTGGAGTATGATGTGTGATAATATTTTTCCCAAAAAATAAAATATAAGAACATAAATGCTTTGAAGCTTTCTTACATGGCAAATCTGAGAGAGCAGTGAACTTAAGAGTGAAACAGTTTCCTCCTCTCTCATTCTCTTGTTCTTAATCATGGCAAAATCTTGCAATTCTATCATAATTTGCATGTTCCCATGTGCGTTTCGAAATGCACAATGATAGTTTTCCCACCCATACACCATATTTTCACACTATTAAAAATTTGTACATGTTCACAATCTATAAATATTGATGTCCAAATTTCGGTGGTGTAATGATGTTGATGGTATCAACTAATATTTATCCTTTTTAGAATGTAGCCATCAGTTCTGTACTTCAGTTAGACCTATTTCAATAGAATAATAATAAAAAAAATTAATGGTTGAGATGTCATTTTATACTTCACATCTTTTACACTATTAGCCATGCCTCCTTTGCAAAAATAATCTTGTAATACTCTTTTCTCCTTAAAGAAAATTAGATTACTTTTGGGTTACCTCAGTAGAGAGTTCTCAAAAATATAGAGTCGGTGATTTAGGCAATACTATAAATTAATATGTAAAATAACGAGATTAATAATGACATAATTTTATATGTAAGATGACGTGAAATCTTGGCATTTTTTGCATGTGCGTTTGAAGATCTGAAAACTTGCGGAGCACCATTACCTAGATACTTAAATCAACACATTTAAAATTGAAAAAAAAAAAAAAAAAAAAAAAAAAAAAAAAAAAAAAAAGAGAAGGTGTGACGCCTCAAATTATGTGAATTGTATGACCTAGATTGTGACAGTATATGTTACATGAGGGTGCATGTGTTTAAGTCCTATTAGATGTGTATTAGATCAATTTAACCGATATAAGAGCATTCTTATCAGACTGAGTATTTGGGCGAAAACAACAAAAAATAGGGAGGAGGCAGCAAAACCATGCACCATCAGCCTCCCCAAACTATTGAAAACCCGTAGTTGATGAACAGTAGCTCGTCCAACTTAAGGAGCTACTGTTCATCCTTCGGGGAATAAAAAAGATTTCTTTCTCTCTCTTGCAAGCTGTCTACCGCGCCAATAATAACGGAAGCAACAACAACAACAACAACAACAACGACACAGTAACATATCTAAATCTTCAATACCCCAAATAGAAAAAAAAAAAAAAAAAAAATGATGAGCAGTAAAAGAAAAAAGAAAAAAAAATGAGAAAGAAAAATACATGTGAAGTAGCAGTAACAGCAAAGATGGAGGCTCAAAACGAAAAATGGAGGCTCAAAACCAAAAAAAAAAAAAATCAAGCACTGCTAAGAAAGAAAGAAAGAAAGAAAATAAAGGGGGAGACGCTGAGAAAGAAAGAAGAAAAAAAATGAAGGGGGAGACGCTGAAGGGGGAGACGCTGAGAAAGAAAGAAGAAAAAAAATGAGGGGGAGACGCTGGAGAAAGAAAGAAAGAAAGAAGAAAGAGAAGGGGAGTAGAAAAAGTGGGAGGGGGTACGTGGGTGATGGGGAAAAAAAGGAGAAAAAAAAAAAGAAAAAAGAAAAAGAGGAGAAGTATACGTGGGTGGAGGAGAAAAAAGGAAAAGAAAAAAGAAAAAAGAAAAAAAGAAAAGAGGGGGAATATGCTACGGGTGTATAGAAGGAAGGATAGAAAAAAAATGAGAAAAGTTGGTATTTTGAAAGTTGTGAAAAAATAAATAAAATAATAAGAATATATTAAAAAATAGAATAGTAAAGTTAAAATAGGGAGTCTGATACAGTGGTGCTTTAGCTAAACTAACAAAAGTGAGTTTTTTAGAACCAAATTGACAAAAAAAATAGGGAGTCTGATAAGAATGCTCTAAGAAACTAGAAAAAGATCCCATTGCATTTAGGCTGTGTTTGGATTCTCTATTTTAGGAATGCATTCTAAAGAATGCATTTCTGTTAGAATGCATTCTTGAAAATGCATTCTTTAGAATGCATTTTGATAAAAATAGTATGTTTGGTAAAATATTGAAATTATTTATTAGAAGTGATTATGCTAAAAGGAATTGTGTTTGGTTGGTATTTTAAAAAATGCATTATTCCTATTAAATAATATATTATTAGTATACATTATGTAATTAACATTTTTTTTTTAAATATCTCAATACAAGGCTAAAATTACACTTACTACCAATACAAAATTAACAATGTAATAAAGAAATAGAGTATTATGTTGTGTTTTAAATTAATGTCTACTAATAAAAAAAATAGGTCATGATTTGTGCACATCTCCTTGCACACATTTTTATAAAATTTGAACAATATAATCAAAAAATATAAATAAATGTGTATTGTGTGTGCAATAGAGATATACATAAACCATTTATGATAAAAAAATATCATAAACATCCTCTAAATAAATTTTCAAAATTCTACACTTTGCACCACACAAAATGAACATACAAATAAAACCAATTTAGTTTTTTCCTTTTCAATTTTTTTTTTCTTCTTTCTTTTCCACTCCCCATTTTTCCCACCATATACGTTAACCCCACTCCCTATTTCTTTTTTCCTTTTCATTTCCTTTTTTTTCCCCCCACCACCCATGTACCCCCTGCCTTTCTTTTTTCTTCTCCCCCACCACACACATACATCCCCCCTCACCCATCTCATTTTTTTCTCTCATTTCCTCCTCACAGATCACAATCCTCCCCCATTTCTCAGTTTTTTTTTTTTTTTTTATAACATCCAAACATTACAAATAAATGAAAAGGAAATAAAAGAAAAAACATAATGTGATATAAAATCCAAACATTACGAATAATGTGCTGGAAAAAGCACATCATAATAAGTTTACATTAAACAAAGAAAAAAAAAACATTACTAATGATTATTCCAAATCATCCCTGGTTCTTTGATACAAAATGAGAAAATGAGAATACTTTTTCAAAGATAAAAGAAAGAAAGAGAAAAAATAGGGAACACATCAAAAAAAGAGAAAAAGTAGGGAACAAAAGAGAGGGAAGGAAAATAAAAGAAAGAAAGAAAAAAATTAAGCAGGGAAAAAAGAGTTATTCGAGTAATAAACTGTTGTAAGTGGGTCCCATTTACTTTAGCAAAAATTAAAAGTAGAAGCTAGAATCAGAATCCAAAATATTTTGGATTCTGACTTCTGCTCTAGAAATGAGAATTTGCAAAATGCATTCTACATAGAATGCATTTTGCATTTTCCAAAATCTCAACCAAACATCTCAGATTTTTTATAGAATGCATTATATGCATAAAAATCCGTAAAATCACTTTTAAATAGAGGATCCAAACACAGGCTTAGTCTTTTCGGAAACAGTACATAACGCTTTACTCGGCCATGACACTCCCTCAGCGTAGAGTACTAAAAAAATTCTCATCATTCATGCATTTTAAACAAAAATAAGTATAAAACAGAAGAAAAGAGATTATCACAAAAAAAAAAAAAAAAAAAACTGAAGAAAAGAGATTAATAAAAAAATTCACTACTACTTATGTGTCAAATTGTGAATAGTATATAATAAAATGATGTCAGTAGTTAGTCTAGATGAGAACTAATGAAAATTTACTAACTCAACTGTTGTAAAATATATTTGTCTATAGCATTACTTTTTCAATAACCTAGTTCTTCCCGAAATTTTATTGTTTCTTCAATTATTCAAGCATTAATATTAACAATGATGATAAATAAAACAAGAAGAAGAGAAACAACAAAACAACGGCAACCATTGACTTCTTAATAGATTATAGGGCAAATTGTATTTTTTCCCCTTTATTTATTGGGTCTGTTTCAATTTTTCATTTTATCTATAAAACCGAGCAATGTTTCCATTTATCTATTAGAAATGTGCAACTTACCCCAACCGTCAATTTTTCTATTATATCCTAATAAAATGATTAAAATCTAGGTGAAATGTCTAAAATATTCCATTTTAAAAATATAAATCATTAAAAAAAACAAAAATAAAACAAATTTATTCTTTACCATAAATAAAAATCAAATCTCTTTCTCTCACCTCCCTTTCTTCCCTCTCTTTTTCACGTTTGATGTCTCTCTCGCAAATCTTACAGATCATCTTTATATAAGAGGTCCTAAATAAGCTTCTTTGACTTTTTCTGAGCCACTTGGGAGTAGGATCCTAATACTTTGTTTCCTTAGAAGTGATAAAGCTGTAGGGATGGTAAAAAAGTCTAAACCCATTAGTTCACCCAAACTCATTCACTAATTGTTCAACCAAACCCACTTATTTAATAAATGAGCAAATGGGTTCTAGGCCAATTAGACCCAATTAAGTTGAGTTTAATTGGGTTTAATTGGGTTGCTTATTGAGCATCAACAAAAGCCCAAACCAACCAAAAAAAAAAAAGTATAAGCTTTAAGGGTATTTTGATAAATTTTAAGGTTTTATGAGCATTTTGGTCATTTTAGAGGTTTTAGGACATTTTTATTAGACTAAAGTCAGCTTTTGACCCCTTAACTTAGGGGGTGTTTTCATTTTGACTCTTTAACTTCAAAAATTTTCATTTTGGCCTCCTAACTCTGTTTAGCTATCAAATTGCACCTTTCCGTTCATCTCTATTAGAAGCTCTCTGTTAAGTGCCTATTTGGACAATTAACGTGTCATCTGATGTGGCCAATTTTGCCACGTCATAAAAAAAATAAAAAAAATTATTTACACATTAAATAGGTGAAAACAGTGCCGTTTCACATTGATTTAATTCACAAAGACAAAGTAAAACGGCGCCGTTTCACAACGATAGTATTGCTGCCTCCCTTTTCATTTTTTTCACTTTGATACCTGCCGCCAATCACCACATCGCGCCCATCACCACCATTTTTATCACAAAGAAAATCTCACCACCATATTTATCACAATGAAAAGGCAAATTGCCAAATTATTTATTATAAATGAGGTGAGAAGATAGATGAAGTTAACAAATTTCCCACAACGCCGACCACACAATCCCTAAAAACAAAGGCCAAGATTAAATCCGTATTACTATATCACATAGTTGCTTTAGCATGTAAGGAACCCTCAGATGCTAAGCTATGCCTACAGAGAAATAGAAAACGGCGTCATCTTTACCAGGACCAAACCCATGCTAATCCCATCACATCTCATCTTTGATTTTTTCTTTTTTTTTTTCATACTGGTATTTCTAGAATATTCATGCAGATTTTGATTTTGCCTCTATTGCTTTTGGGTATGTACATGCTTCAATTGATGCAACTGCATTGTTTCTTGTTGTTGGGTTTCTTGGTTTTTTTACTCTATTGATTTGAGGCATTTGCTTCAGATCTAAACCTTTCAAAGTTAGAATGTTTCAAGTGCTAAAAACTAAAATTGTTCATACAGATGTGGTGGTGATTGGCGCGATGTGGAGATCGACGGCAGGTATCAAAGTAAAAAAAGTGAAAAGGGAGGCAGCAATACTATCATGGTGAAACGGTGACAACATAAAACAACACTGTTTCACCCATTTAATGTGTAAATATATATTTTTTTCTTTTTCTTTTTGATGACGTGTCAACATTAGATAACACGTCAGTAGACACTTAACGGCGGCTTCTAACAAAGATGAACGGAAGGTGCAATTTGATAGTTAAACAAAGTTAAGGGGCCAAAATAAAAATTTTTGAAGTTAAGGGGCCAAAATGAAAACACCCCCAAAGTTAGGGGGCCAAAAATTGACTTTAGTCTTTTAATTATATATATACATAAAATAAATGGGTAAATGGGTGGGTTGGGTTGGGTTTGGGTAATATCTACTTTACTAAATGGGCTTAAATAGGCTATTGAATTTTAAAGGCCCAACTCATTTAATACCCATCCAAACTCACCCATTTGACAGCCCTAAATAAAGGATAGAGCGTATTCTAATCCGTGTATATAGTCTTCAAATCTGGACAAATAATATTGCTTTAAAAATACCAGTGTGTTATTCACAATATTACTTTGTTGGCGGCTAATCCCTCGAAAGTGCAAATTACTTGAAATCCGTGGGAATCTCTATGAAAACTTTGAACGATTTTGCACTAAATGCAAAATATGTTTAGATGGTTATGAATATATCACAGCCTAAGGACAGAACTAGATTTTAGCATTGGGGGGTCTACTTTAGGATGGGATTGTATCATTATGAGAGGACCACCTTTATATTTTGCTAAAACTTGTCTTTGAATATAAAAGATCTTGGAGCATTTCAATAACGTGGTTCCACTCCTGAGTGCCCAACATGTAAGAGATGTGAGAAAGAGATGAGAGAGATCAGAGAGAGAAGAAAGGCAGGTGAGAGAAAGAGATCTGATTTTTATTTTTAGTAAATGATAAATTTGTTTTATTTCTTTTAATAATTTATATTATTAAAATGAGATATTTTAGACATTTCACATCAATTCCGTTAAGAATTTAATAGAAAAATAGATCGTTGGGATAAGTTGTACATTGCCAATAGATAGAGGGGGATATTGCTCGATTTTATAGATAAATAAGGTAATTGAAACAGACCCAATAAATAAAGGAGAAAAAATATAATTTTCCTAAATTATATTAGGAGAGTACAACGTGGGTACAAAGAGAAGTGGAATTTTCTTTCGAACAGTCAATCCGTATACCTCGCTCATATCCAAGTCCTTCCAACTTTCACCACCAGGCAACTCCCAGTTGAAATGGTATAAAAGATTAGCAATCACACATTCAACTCCTGCAATCCCAAATGTCATTCCAGGGCAACCCCGTCTCCCACCACCAAATGGGATGAATTGGAAGTCTTGGCCTTTGAAATCAACTGGGTTATTCATGAACCTTTCTGGGAGAAATTCGTTTGGTTGGTCCCATAATTTAGGGTCAGTTTGTATTGCAAATGCATTTACATACACTGAAGTATCCGCGGGAATATCATAACCCCCTAATTTAACACTAACTGAATTTTCACGAGGAACCAAAAGAGGAGCCGCTGCATGTAGTCTCAAAGTTTCTTTAATTATACATTTCAAGTAGTGCATATGGGTGATGTTAGTCTCATCTAGTTTTGATTTCTTTCCCACTACTCTTCTAACCTCTTCTTGGGCTTTCTTCATTATACTAGGATTTTTCACGAGCTCTGCCATTGCCCATTCTAGTGTTGTTGCAGTAGTATCACTTCCTCCAGCAAACATGTCCTGAAATTATAAAAAATTATAAGCTTTGGCCAGGTGTGTGAGATTGGGTATTTGTATGTTCAATTAGAGGGAGGGAAGCCCCCAAGGGGTTGGCATAGTAGTTCTTAAGGCCTCATGAGAATTATGAGGTCTTCGATTCAAAAACTTTAGCCAACATCTTGGGGCCACCACCAAGAGATTTCTTCTTGTAATTATCTAGTATTTATAAAATAAGAAGACTACATACACCTGAGAGAATAATCTGGAATTCAAGAAATTAGTACACATTCATAAAAATAAAAAAATAAAAAAAAGGGCAAAATTATAAGTTACACCCTTTAAGTTTGGTTAACTGTCAATTCAGTAATCTAAGTTTTGACTGTTTCAATTCAATTCTCTAAGTTTCATTTCGTTTGAATTCTAATCCTCCGTTAGTGTTCCGTTAGAATTACCGTTAAATGTGGCTAAGGGCATCATTATGCCTTTTCTTTCTTCTACACCAATTTCGCTTCTTGTTTTTTTTTTTTCATATTTGTTTGATTTATTTTTGTTTGGATCCGGAGAAAACAAAGGAAAACAAGAGAAAATTAAGTTTGAAACAAAGAAAAAAAATTCAGACAGAAAAATATTTTAGAAATTAAAAAAATTATTATTATTTAAATTCGAAAATCATTTTCTTGAGATTTTAATTTAAAAAAAAAAAAAAAAATCACAGCAAAATCCTAACGAAAGACTAGGAATTGAAACAAAATGAAAATTAGAGGACTTAATTGAATTTTACCAAACTTAACGGTTGTAACTTTTAATTTGGCCAATAAAAAAAAAAAAATTTATTAGTTACTCTTATAATATAGCGATATGGTACTTCTTATTTTCACATAAATAGTGGATTTCATCATAAACTTAACTATTAGAACCTACTAATTATGTGAAAGGAGATAATACAACGTGATTGTAATCCTAAAGTATTAAATAATCACTTGAGAGAGATATACCAGTAAGATTCCTTTGAGATTGTCTTGGGAAAGCTCAATTTCAAGCATGCCCTTTTGTTGAAGGTTGAGGAGAATATGCACAAAGTCTTTCTTATCATCTTCATCATCATCATCATCAACGTTCAGGATCTTATGCTCCTCAACCACTTGATCAAGTACAGCATCTATTGCTCTTGCAGTTGCTTTCACACTTGCAATTCTTCCTGTTAAATTATCCAACAATCCCAAATAAGGAAAGAAATCTCCAAAATAAAAAGCCGTTGATTGCACCATCATCCTTCTTGACAACTCTCCAAATGTGCTCTTACCATTTTTCACCTCAGACTTTCTTCCAAGAACACATCTGGAAGTAATATTGTTTGAAACAGCGATCAACATGTCTGTTAGATTGACTGGACCACCTTTACTGAGACATGCATGATGTATCTGATCGACAAGGATTGTGACTTCTTCTTCCCTTATAAACTGAAACGATTGCACTCTTTTCAGGCTCAGAAGCTCAAGAACAGAAACTTTTCGTACATGTCTCCAGTAATCGCCATAGGGAGCAAATCCCACAGTGACAAATCCATAAGTAAAGATATTGATAGCCGTGGTTTTGGGTCGATTTGAGAAAACTATATCATGCGTCTTCATAATTTCTCTAGCTATTTCTGGAGATGAAACAACAAGAGTGGGAACATGGCCCAAGTGCAAGAGCATTAGAGGGCCATACTTACTGGATAGTTCTCGAAGAGAGCGATGGGGCAGTTTACCAAACTGGTGGAGATTGCCTATTATTGGCAACTTTGGTGGGGATGGAGGCAAGTTGAGTTTGCCACCTTGTCGGAGTTTGAGCAAAAAGAATGGAAGCAAAAGAGAGAGAAGAAAAATAGCTAACCGTGTCACTCCGTGTAGCTCTTGCCACCATTGCAGTGACAGTAGTGATAGGAATGCCATTCCCATTTTCAGTTTCCTTCGCATGAAATTCAAGTAACAACATATCTTCACTCTTTATAGCAGCCCTTGTTGTACAGGTGTGGGCTTGCATGACTTTCACGTGGCATTGCTAAACTAAGAAAGAAGAAAATTCTTCTCACTGTGTCATCAATTGGAAACGGGTAGGTTCTGAGTTTTGGGTTGCTCAAATCTGTCCCAGTTTTGATTGCTTACTTACTATTAAATATATTTAAAAAAAAAAAAAAAAAAAAAAAAAAAAAAAGAGGTCCAATTTTTAAATTTTAATGCAAAATCAAAGGTTATATTGTGTTTTTACTTGAATTACATAAAAATAAAATAAAACGGAGTAAATTATAACCCCGATTATGGTGCTTAATAATTAGCATGAGTCGACTCAAAGAAATAACTTTCTCATTGCAAGGTGATTTCTACATATTGGGATTTAGGATTAGAAATTTGTTTTTGCACTTTTGGTAGCTAATGGTTTTTTGTTTTGTTGAGACACAATTATGTGTTTGTGACATTGTATTGCCGGAATAGTAAAAATTTGTTTGTGGTTTTATTTATACTTTTGTTTGGGATTAATATGTTCACAATTTTTGGAGGAATAAAGAAATAAAATTGATTGCTGAACAATAGAATTAAAAGAAAGTGATGGATTTAATTGAGGAAATCTTTACCTCTAGGTATAGGTTTTTCGAGGAAACCCAACCTCCCAAAAGTATAAAAGACTAAATTTTTTTTTTTTTTAATACAAATATTTTTCAAATGATTTTATTTTTCGAGAACTGAAGGGAAATTTATACAACTCCATCTAACGTTCCAAAGCAATAAAATATAACTCCACTATGCTAAAAACAAGGGACAATTACTTTCACTTTTGAGATATATATATATATATATATATATATATATATATATATATATATATATATATATATATATATATATATATATATATATATCACTTAAAAATCTTACCCACTAACCGAATACACAAATAACCAAACTATTAAAATAAATAAAGTGGACCACTAGGACTACTAATCCAAAATAATATAACTCATTAATCAAATACTAACATAAAAGATACCGGATAATTCTAAGCAGTAACAAAATAACATTAAAATAAGAAACAAACTCAATAACCCCACTTCTTACTCCTACATGCCACCTACCAGATATGATGTATGAACTTTGTTTCATGCATGTAATAGTTTAATAGTTTGTTATTTATTTGTCTATATCTAAATTTGTTAATTTTTTCACAAATGAATAATTTTTTTTTTTATGTATACTAATAGAAAATTTTGTTTTATGTATACTAATATTTTATATTATGTATAATAACAATTTTTTTTCTATGTATACTATTTTTTTTTCATTGGTTGCCCCTTAGGGTGGGGGTTACCCAAGCCCAAGGGCTTGTGGGGCTTACCCCCCCAACCAACCCTGATTGGGAATCCTCTTTGAATGCTTGGCCAGTGCTTGACTTAATATTGCTTGTCTCCAAATCATAAAGTGCACCGCTTGGCTCATGCTTATTGATGGAGGACAACAATGGGAAATGGGATAAATGGGAAAGAAATGATTGAAACATAAAAAAATAAAAAATAAAAACCCTAGGAATTACCATTTAGAATATGCTTGTAAAACCTTAGGCATCATTGCCAAATAAAGAAGAGAGACGCATCTCAAATCGGGAAATTTTCATTAATAATCATCCAGTCCCTTGAAAATGAGTACAAACTTTACTTAAATAGGCTACTAACCCTTAAATCAAATTAAATAAAAACCTTAATTCTAAATGGCTTGGGCCCAATTATTGAATTATAAAAATAACTCTAACTGTAAATAAAAATACTAATAAATCTAAACATACAATCAACTTCAAAATGAAATAAGATAAAAATAAAATAATCTTTGTGAGGCTCCCACATCACTTATATATACCAAGCATCAGACTTATAACTTCTCATATATCTCTAGACTTCACTCTCACCGATTTTAATTATTCTTTGGCTCTCCCATTTTGGGTTGCTTTGTGTAAACATAGCATAACAAAAATCATTTCTGTCTAATTTTATGGAAAGGAAGGTAAAGGAAAGGCATGCTTAGAAGGTTGTTCTTGTAACATTTTATGTGGAGTGCGTGATGCGTCCAACACAATGGTAGTTGCTATAATCTAATCCTAGGGGGTTGTTCTGCTAGAAGCCATTTGCATCAAGTTTTACTCCAGGTGACGCGAATAAACATTTAAAAACAATGCTTTTGCATGATTCTATAGTTTTGTGAAATTGTTCCTAAACTCATTTCAGTTGTTTGCTTATTATATTTTTCTGTTGGTTATTTGGATTTCACTGTTATTTCCGTGATAAACTTTTGACCTTTTGACATCATAATTCATGAATTTCAAAAGGATAAGCAATTCGCCTACTAGAGACAAACTTACTGTATTTGTACAAGGGTTCAATAAGCTAAGGGAACATAAAAAAGGAATTCCTACTCACGCCTCATTGGCTGCTTTTATTTGTTAATTATAAATGCTTATTACAAAATATCAATCTTATCATGAAAACAATCAAGAAAAAATTAGAGATCAATAAAAAAATTAATTGAATCTTAGGATAGCTGAATAAAGTTATTATTTGGAATATAAAAAATAAATATAATAGAATATATGTGAAATTTTATATATTAACAAGAAATTCATAAAAAAAAAAAAAAAAGTTTAGAAGATAATAAATATAACAATAAAATAAATCATCAATGATGTTCAAACATGTAATATAATAATTTTGAAATATACAAAAAGATTAAATTCATTTCTAAATGTATGTATCTTGCTTACAGACATGGTCAGCTCAACGAATTACGGAGCCTAAGGTGAACATTTTAAACATTTTTTTTTTCTTATTTAAAAATTAATTAAATAATTTTTATTTAAAATATATTTTTCTTACTTTTTCAGATGAAAAATTCCTAATTAAGTTTTTGTATTCAATTTTTTTTTCAATATTTATCTTTTTGTTTTTAATTTTTCATATCCAGATGAATATGTTCGAGTAGATATTTATTATTAAAAAATATTTATGAATAAGTGAAACACAATTTATAATATAAAAATTATAATTCAACTAAAATAAAATTTAAAGTATAGAGCAATAGAAGCCAGTTTATCAAAAACAAGATTGTAACTTTACTAAATAATATCATCAAGTTATATTGTAAACTTACACAAGTAAAAATTTATTTATCATCACATCATTCAGTAAATTACATAAAAGACCCACGTGAATACAAATTAAATAACCTACTTAAAGTAAAGGCTAAAATGCATAATCACCCCCTGGGGTTTGGCTCAGTTGCAAACAGACCCCTTGGGGTTTTGATTTTGCAATATAACCACTTGGGGTTTTTTAATTGGTGAAATTGATCTCTCTAAATACATTTTTTGTCAATTTTGCTAACAAAATTTGTCACATGTATTGCACTTGGGTTTATAATAATGAATTTTTTATTATAAAGTGGTCACATGTAATGCACGTGACAAATTTCTACTAGCAAAATCGACAAAAAAAATACTTTAAAAAGTCAATTTCACCAATTTAAAAACCTCAGGTGGTTATATTGCAAAATCAAAACCCCAGGGGGTCTGTTTGCAACTGAGCCAAACTCGAGGAGGTAATTATGTAATTTGGCCTAAAGTAAAAGGACCGGCTCAAATGGAAAAGGCCAAAACTAATTAAATTATAAAAGAAATGTAACAAATCAAGAGTGGGTCACATGATAATAGGTACAAACTACTGACTACACTTTACGTAGAAGTTGTAAACGTGTGTGGGTGGAGAAGGTCATTCTATGATAAGTTTTGTTCAAATGTTGATAGATAAGGGGTACACCGTAAAAAATAAAAAAATAAAAATTGAAGGAGAAGGTAGAATTGTAGAAGCTAACCTAAGAATGAAGATAAAAGTACGGCCGACCGTTAAATTGGGATTTAATTTTTGCAAGAATAAAGAATGATCGTACTCACAATAGGGTGAGCAGTGAGCAAAAAAAATTGGGGCTTAACTTCTTCAAGAATTAAGAGGTATAGATAGAGAGAATGTGTTTGTTTTCTGCCTTTTTCTATCAGAGATATAAAGTCTCTCTCTTGACAGATTTCAAGAGATTCATATTTGATTTTATTAATGGATTTGTCTACTATTAATTCATATTTTAATTTTGTTATAAGTGTTTTGTTTGATTTTAATTTGTCTCTTCACCTTCTTTACCTTCCATTTTTTAAACACAATGGGCGCCTTTTTAATGGACAATAAATTATGTTGGCCAATAAGAGAGTGTAGAAAACCTAAATTTAATAAAAATAATAATGGAGAGAAATATTTTGAGAGATAGAGAAGAGATAGTGGAGGTTAGGGTTTTTCACGTGGTTCAGTTATGTGAGTTTACATCTATAGAATGAAGCTCAATGGGCTACATCTTTATTAATATTCTCTGTGTGATATTTTTGGATGAATACAATGTGTTATAAGGTATCTTATTTATATATAGGATTACTAATATAACTCTCATATCTAACCTATGTGGGATTCCTTAACAGAGAGGCGTTTAATGTTTTCTAGGTTTTCTAGGTGAATTAATTAAAATATTAAGATAGATGAATATAATATTTTATATTAGTTAACCAATACCTTTTTTTAACGACAGAGTTTGATTACAAATCAGTATGTAGCCAACTTGCTACAACCAATTACGTGGCAACTAATAAGATCATCCACATATACTTTAGTCACATGACCTATTTAAAAAATCATGTGATTTCTTTAAATAATACATGTGGATGGTCTTATAAGCTGCCACGTAGTGAGTTGTAGCAAACTCGCTAACATGTCCTTTAATTTGGGAGCCTTCTTTTACTTGAGGGTTTTAAGCTATTGTTTAAGTTGCCTATATGGTTGGGTCGGCTTACTTACAAAATTTTACTAATTAACAATATCTTTTATGGTGTGTTTGGATTGAGTATTTGGAGCCGGAATTTGGAGAGGTGGCGGAATTTCATAAATGGATTTGGAGATTCCTTTGTTTGGTGACATAAAGGAGGAAATTTCACATTTCCGCATGGGATTTTTAGCCGGAATTTGAGGCTCTAAATTCCGCTTTCAAATTCTACCTCTATAGGCATCATTTATAAAATTCCTTCTTTACTAAATGTTTCTCTCGCTCCCCTCTGTTCTTCAGTTCTCTCTCTCGCCTCATTCATTGCACACCCTTCGCATACTCAACTTCAAGGTGAATTACTCGGCCATCCCCGCCCTCTTTGGCCTCTTCGAGTCCTTTGTGGAAGAAGCAAGGCCACGCGAGGATGGGTTTGGTAGTGGCAAGGCTGTGTTTTTTTTTTTTGTTCTTCTCTTACTAGATCGGCCTCTGGCTTTTGTAACTGACAGTGAACTTGAAACCTTTGGAAAATTAAAAACTCAATATGAAGAAAATATTCTTGTTCTAAATACCAACAAAGTAGTAAAGTAGCAAATAGTTTTTTTTTTTTCGTTACCAACGAAGTAAATGGTGATGGTCGAGTAGTCTTTTACTAATGGCCTTGGAGATGGTGCTCTCCTTGGGTGCAGTGCACTCTGATGAATGTATGTTTTTTTTTTTTTTTTTTGGGGGGGGGGGGGGGTAGAATCTATATGAACTAAAGCTTATACGAAAAAGAAATATGAAATAAGATTTTATTAATTAATTATCTTTTGTTAGTATAAAATAAAAAAATTTCTGGTTTAAGTAAGAGAGGTATTTTATTTTTTAGTTTTATTTATACCAAACAATGAAATTATTAATTAATGGGATTTTAAATGATGGGGATGTAAATCCCATAATTTATAAAATTCTGTGTATTTAATAATTTCTTCATCCAAACACACTATTACAGTTGTTTTACATATCAAGACGATTAAGTGGATTACTTACATATCAAAAAGTCGTTAATAGTTGAGTAAATTGTATGCTTGATAGCTGGCTCAAGACTACACGCACTAAGGTAAGTTTATACTTAGTTTGCAGCTGTCTACCTCTGCTTCTTCCATGCTTGTAGTTTGTGCATCAGCCAAAAAAAAAAAAAAAAATTAGAACAATCATTTTTGTTTTTCTTTCAAAAGCAACAAGACAACAGTGTTAATGAATATATATATTTTTTTATTTTTTATTTTGACACTTTTGTTTACCCATAGCTCTTTTGTTTCCTGCACTGTGTTCTTCTTCTTTTTGGTTTTGTGTGCCATGTCAATGAAAAATAATTTCCTATGACGGTCATATATGACCTCCCCACATAGCAAATGGGTCCCATATATGTGGAGAGGTCATATATGACCGTCATAAAAAATACTCCCTCCATGCCAATAACCTTCAGATCTCATCTTTTTCACTTTGTCTCTTACTAATTTCCTGTTCATAAATGGCTCACCCATGAGGTAGTCGGGAGTACAAGGTCGGCTGAACCAATAAGAAAAAGCCAAATTGTTAAAAGAAAAAAAAAAGCTGATATCATTTAAAAGATACATGTCATCTAACAGAGTTAGAGCACTCACACCAGTCGACCCAAACCGTATAAAAAGCCAAAATAGTGTAAAAAAACTCACCAAAACAGCTCACAGCAGCCTCTCCATTTGGCCAAATTGCTCAAGCTGATGAACAGTAGCTCGCCTAACTCAAGGAGCAACTGTTCATCCTCAAATGAATTAAATATTCCTTTCTTCTCTCTCTTGATCCTCTGTCTGCCGCGTTCTCTCCCTTGACTTCGTGTAAAAAATAATGGTGCTCAACCAGCGAGAGGAAGACCAGCAGATCCAACCCCCCTTCGACCAATCTCCGCCGCCGTCGTTTATCTGTGGCTGCTCAACACTGACAATGCTCTCGCTGAGTGTGTTGTCGACGCTAAGGTTCTCGATGTGAATGAAATCCTCGCCTTCAGCGACGGGTGTGTTGGGGTCCATCGTCGGATGGGGAGAGTGGGGTTTACTGTGGTTGAGAGCGGTAGCAGAGATGGTAATTTTGGGGTTTTGTGAGGGTGAGAAATGAATAAGGGGTGCGAGGGTGCAAGTGTTTTGGGCGTCACAGAGACGGAGAGAGGGTATCTTGGTTGTGAAGCTGAGCACGAAATGCGACTCGGCCGAGTTGAGTGGGTTCACCAGGGAGGAGGAGAATGTAAAAGAAAGAGGGAGAGAGGGAGAATATACAACGGGAACAGAGGGAGAGGGAGGAGGAAAATGGGAAAGAGAGGTATTTTGGGAGTTGTGAAAAAAAATAATAATAATAAAAATATATTAAAAAATAGAATAGTTAAATAAAATAGGGAGTCTTATATTGTGCTTTAACTAAATTAGAAAAAGTGAGTTTTTTAGAACTTATTTGACCAAAATTTTGAGGAACCTAATAAGAATTAAAACTTAAAGGCATTAGTATTATTCGGTTAAGTAGCTGGCACTACTTTCAACTTAGTGTGGGACCACTTCAATTAAAAATTAGTAAGAGAAAAAGTGTGAAAGATGAGATCTGAAGGTTATTGACATGGCACGCAAAACCAAAAAGAAGAAGAGCAGGTGTGGTTTAGTGCAAGAAACAAAAGAGCTATGGGTGCTCTCTGTCAGTGCTAGAAACAAAAGTGTCAAAATAAAAAATAAAAAAATAAATATTCATTAACACTGTTAGCTTTTTGCTTTCGAAAGAAAAACAAAAATGATTGTTATAATTTTTTTTTTTGTTTTTGTTTTTTTTTTGTTTGCTGATGCACAAACTACAAGCATGGAAAAGCAGAGGTAGATGTAGATAGCTGCAAACTAGGTATAATGATAAAGATAATAAAGATAAACACAACTTACAGCTCAAGGAGATAGAAGAAGATAGTCCTCTCAATGAGAGCAACTTACCTTCTCTACTGGCGTGTAAATAAACTTAGTAAGTGATTGGGTCTGTTTGTATTGTTGAGTAACACTCAAATTCATATTGTTGAGTTGTACTCAAATTAATCTTTGTAACAGTTATCACAGTTGTAATCTTTTTTTTTTTTTTTTTTTTTTTCATACTTCACAGTTGTAATCTTTATCATCAGACTCTCGACCAAAACATATTTCAATTGACTTGCAGTATTAGCTTTTACAAGACCCATAAGCCTAAACCAAGCAATAAACTTTAAGAGCCATAATGTTGCAGACGGAGAAGGAGAGAAATGAAAGATGATATTTTCAAAATAAATAAAAAATCCTTGATGTGGTTTGTATTTACTAAACGGACGTTATCCTTGGATGATATTGCTTTTTAGCTGTCAGCTTTATTTATAAGTTGGCTTCTTCATTTTTTTATTTTTTCCATAAAGCAATGTATAAACGCGACACAATCCATGACATAGGTTGGACGCTGGCCACGTATAGTGAAAAACGGGAGCAAAAATTTGAAAAAGTAGGTACCAGATTATTGAGTATATCTAATTATTAAAATCCCCAGCTTGTGATCTCCTCTCTTTATGGACACAAATGTTGTTGTCATTGTTTTTATTTTATTATCATTGTTATACGGTTTCCTATCAATTAATTTGAATCTTTAGCTTTTTGGACTTTGGAGGCACATAGAAAGTGGGTGGGTTTTCTCAAAAAAAAAAAAAGAAAGAAAGTGGGTGGGTGGGTGGTTTTACACTTTTACTCCAAAATCTTGATTTCCTCGATTAGCACATTTTTCTCATCAGTGACATGAAGGACACTAATTTATAGTATCCCTTGATAGCGATTTTTATAATGGAGAATCAACTATGGATATTTATTGATTTCTTTAATTAGCACAACTCTTTACATAGTGGAATTTTTTAATTTTGTCCTCCTAGATTGAGAAATTTACGGAGTCGACATTTGATTTATATTTGAAAAAAAATCAGGAAACCCTTTTAAAAAAATACAGTGCATTAAAACGAAGATAATATATTATTCCAATTCATAAAATCATAAAATATAGATTACAAGACTTCATCTTCTAGTTATAATCTAAAAAATCAAAAGACATCTCTTTAATTCCTAGTTACAATCTAAAAAATCAATGGGCAAAAGTTATTTCCAGTTTTAGTTCTCTACACGAAACTCCCAATTATTACAAGTTATCTTCAATCTTATAGTAGCCCTTTCAATCACCAGCAGGAACGGACCCATGTAGGGACCGGTGGGGGCCATTGCTCCCATCAATTTTTTTTTTTAAATTTAAATTAATAATATATATATAATTTAAAATTTAGGTAAAAAATATATATATTTGGCCCTTTTTTTCCCTAAAAAATTACAAATGATTCCATAAAATCCAAAAAAGTGCTAACAAAAAAAAAAGAAGGAAGAAGCTTTTAAGCTTTAACAAAATATACAGATCTCTAACATTAATTTTGTTGTATTATTGTACTAATAAATTATTAGTGTTAATTTTTTTTGTAGTTTATGGGACCGTGAGACATTTTTGTTATTCTTTTGTTTGTTAGCAAAACTAATGAATTTTTTAGTTAAAAGACTATTGGACATATAATAAAATAATCAATATAAATTTTATTCTATTTGTAGATTTGGAAGTTAACTATAATTTTGGACTTTTTTGAAAGAATAAAATTCAAATAATTAAAAAAATATATATACAAAAGATGCATTGTTGCCAATGTCTAATGTTGATATCCCAATTTTTCAAAATCCTCAAATAAAATTTTGAAAAATTGAAATAGATGAAATTGATATTTGTTGGTTAGTAATTTGTTAATATTGAATAAATTTTAGTTTGAATTTTCATAAATTTTATTTTTGGTTTATAGTTTGGCCCTCTTCAACTTCAAATCATGTATTTGTCCCTGATCACAAGCTTTTGACCTTTTGCCATCATGCATTTCAAATGGACAAGGAACGAGCAATCACCGAGTATAAGAGCATTCTCATCCCATTTTGTATAATTTCTCCATTTTACTTCTTTAAAAATCAAATTTTCTACTTTAGCTATCAACTTTTACAAAACACCTCACATCCCATTATTTATTTTATAATATAACCTATTAAAATAATTATTATAAATTTCACTGGTAACTTCCAAATGATTTTAACATCCTCTTCACTACAAGTATTGCAAATTCACCACAACATACTGACCAATTCTCACAAATCTTAGCAAAACACAACTTTTCTAAGAACTTAATCTTCGTGACCCATCCAACCACAAACCCAGATTGTCTAGCCTTAATCGCCAATGACAAACCCCAATTGTCCAAAACACAGCCAAACTCACCGTTTATGGCCTACAAACCCCAAGACCAAACCCATTACCAGTCCCTCAAACCTAACCAATCGCGAGGCCCAGCACCACAACCACAAACACCCTCTGTTAAACGACATTTCCGCTAACGTCAGTACATACCAAAAAGAAACAAAATGGATGAAAGTTTGGGTAAATGAACCTGGATAATCGTTGGCCAAATTTCCTCCGCGATGTGGACAACCCCAATCGTTCTGAAGTGCGGCGTGACTCTCTCTCTCTCTCTTTTCTTTGAGATCTGAACATCGTGGGTGGTGGTAGAGCTGTTGTAAATGATGGTGAAGAGGGCGACTAGGTAGAGAAAAAGAGAAAAGAAAGAAATAAAGAGAAGAAACGGTAGCTTTGGTTATGTAACTTGGGTCTGATTATCATTGTATTTGTGATAAAGATGTTTAGATTGTTTCTGGGAATTCATCTTTATATTTAGGATTAATTACAGTAAACCTACCTGTGGTTTGGCCCGTTTTAACATTGCCTACCCGTGGTTTAAAATGTGTCACTTTACCCACCTAAGGTTTAAAACGTTAGCGGCCATTACCCACCTAGCCCAATTCCGTTAGAAAAACAAGTCAAGTATAAAAGCAACCTTTCCAATTGATTTTTAGGGTTCTAACTCAAAAAAACATGCTTGGATTTCTGGGCAGCATTGGGATTTTTAGGGTTCTCTTTCTCTCTTTCTCATCTCAGTACTCTCTCTCATCATCTCATTCATGGACACTTGAGGAACCCACTCTCTTCATAGAAACTGTTAGCAAGAACAACAACAATAAATCCAAAGAAAAAAAAATCAAAGAACAACAACAACAACATAACCTCAGGCACACCAACAACAAATCAAACCAACAAAACCACCACCTGCAAATCACAACCAAGCACAGTACGTACATCAAAAACAACACCAAACCAAGAAACAAATCCAAATCAAGCACAATACAGCAAGAACAACACCAAACCAAAACCTAGATCAACAAAACCACCACCTGCAATTTAAAAAAAAAAAAAAAAAAAATAAAAAAAAGTAGCCCAAGATCTGAATCCACCACGAGCTCCACCGCCGTTTACCACCACTTTACAAAACCAAACAACCTACAAAGCATGATGAGAGAGAGAGAGGCTCACCTCGTAGCGATGAGAGAGAGATCGGGTCGCTGGCTCCACCATCACCTCAGGATGGCCTCGCTGGCTCCGCTGTCACCTCAGGATGGCCTCGTTGGCTCCATCGTCGCCTGGCTCCGCCATCACCTCAGGGTGGCCTCGCTGGCTCCGCCGTCACCTCAACAATTCTTCCGATGTAGACACCGAGGTATTATAATTAATACCCATTAACCAAAATCCTTCAAAGTTTTTAGCTTTCGGTGCTGTTGCGGCAGAGCTTGAAGGTGTTGTGGTGGAGCAGCAGAGTCAGAGCCAGATGCTGATTCGAATGGACGGCTGTTTTTGCCGATGGGAGGGTTGTGTTCTTGAATTTATGGAAAAGGGCAAAGTGGGTTGTGTTCTTTAATTTATGGAAAGGGGCAAAGTGGTTTAAAAAAATTTTTAACGTGAATTTAGGGAAAATGGTGAATTTAAGAGTGAGAGATTAGGGAAAATGGGAGCTGGGAGCTGGGATAATGTATTGACCTTGTTGGGGAAATTTCTGGAAAATTTTTGTTTTAACATGAAGTTTGATCCAAAATTTTGTATTTTTTATATTTTTATTTGTTTTTATTAACGGAAATGGGCTAGGTGGGTAATGGCTGCTAACATTTTAAACCTCAGGTGGGTAAAGTGCACGTTTTAAACCACGGGTAGGCAATGTTAAAACAGGCCAAACCACAGGTAGGTTTACAGTAATTAACCCTTATATTTATTTTTTTTTATTTTTTTTTTTTTTGAATTTTTTTTTTTTTTTTTTTTTTTTTTTTTTTTTTTTTTACGAATATCAGGATTTTTTTTATTAAAGAAACTAAAAAATTAAAATTAAAATTAAAGGCAAATAGTAACAGTAGGTAACTGAAATAGTGAATTGAAATGAAACGAAATATAGAAGACTAAACTGACACGATCAAAACTTAAAAGATTGAATTAAATTTTAACCAAACTTAAAAGGTGCAATTTGTAATTTGGCCATCTTAATATTAACTAGTCATAATCCTTGCAATGAATAAGACAGTTTATTGAAACGGATAGATAAATGATATATATATATATATATATATATATATATATATACTAAATATTTATTCAGGGAAGCAAATTAAATATATCAATAAATTTTAAATCACAAAATAACACACATGTACATGTATCATATATTCCTAACTCTTTAAATGCAAAATGAAAAAGAGTTTTTTTTTGAAAAAGAAAAGAGTTTTTATTAAATAGATTAAGTTATATATTTTTATGAATATATGATTTAAATGTTCAAATATTCCTAAAACTAATGAGTTATATATATGAAAAAAAGTGATATTAAAGGAAAAAAAATGAGACTAAATACTTTAAATGTGTGCTATATATACATATTAATAATATATATATATATATATATATATATATATATATATATATATATATATGAGGGGGCAATTACATAAAATGTAACCTAAGTTTAAAAAATATGAATACAATATAAGGGGAAGGAGAATTTGAAAAACTCAATTGAGGCCATGGCCTCCCTCTTCCTCCCTGCGCCCATGTATATATAAGTCAAATTAAGTAGAGACTGTGCAACATGTATGTAAATGCATAGAAAAGAAGAAGAAGAAGATAGATATACTAAGATTCAAGACTAGATATACTACAAAAATAAAATTAGTATCCATTAATTGTTAGCAAAAGTACAGAAAATAATTGTATCTCAATTCATTTCAAATTAATTACTCATTTATCGAAATGGAATTCGGAATTCTTTTAAATCTTAAAAATAATTTGTGATTGATTCTATACAAAATCAAATAGTCTTTTAGAAAATAATCTTCTATCTTGTTGTGAAGCCTAATTTTTACAAACTATTTATGATTGAGAAGACTTGTCTTGTAATTAGAATAGAAACAAGAAGAATATGTTTATAAAAATAAATAAATAAATAAACAACAAGAATATGTACAAGCAATGGCGGGGTCCAAGAGGGCAACTGCCCCCTCAGGCCCCCCAAAAAAAATTTAGTAGATTGAGTTCAACAAAACTTTTTGACTCACGTTTCCGTAATATTATTAAAAATAAAAATAAATAAATAAAAGCATCACCACTATTTTTATATAGTATCCAATAATATCATGTTGTCACGTTTATGGCCTAGCAACATTGTTAATTACTAGTTTAGCAAAAAAAAAACATTGTTAAAATACTAGACTTTTGTGGCTATTTTCTATTTTTTCTTTTTTCTTTTTTTATAATAAGCTATTTGCTACTTTCTCACAAGCTAATGGAGGGATCAAGGAATGTTTCTATCGTTCATCCAAAATCCTTTTATATATAACTCATGACTGGGGTTGTTACTAACATTGTACTAAACACTTAAAAAAGAAAATGGGTACTCTAACATTGCTGCAACAATTATGGCAGGAGCTACACAAAATAACCTTCAATCCCATCCTCTCTCTCCTTTTCCTTTTCTCTTTTCTTTATGTTTTCAAATGTATTAGAAGTGGAAAACCCAATCTACCACCATCCCCACCAAAGCTACCCATCATTGGCAACCTTCACCAGCTTGGCACACTCCCACACCGTTCTCTTCAAGCCCTCTCAAAGAAGTATGGCCCTGTAATGTTCTTATACTTTGGCAGTGCACCAACCCTTGTGGTCTCATCTGCAGATATGACAAGACAAATTATGAAGACACATGACATCATTTTCTCAAACCGGCCAAAAAACACAGTGAATAAGATGTTACTCTATGGATGCACAGACCTAGCTTTCTCACCCTATGGTGAGTATTGGAAGCAAGTAAGGAAAATTAGTGTACTCGAACTTTTGAGTTTTAAAAGAGTGCAATCTTTCCAACATGTAAGGGAAGAAGAAGTAACAGTATTGATCAATAAGATACGTGACTCGTGCCTCAATGGGGCTTCTATTAATCTAAGTGAGTTCTTGATTACAATATCAACCAACATCGTTACTAGATGTGTATTTGGAAAAAAGTTTGAAGAAGGGGATGATAAGAGTTGCTCTGAAGACCTACCAAGAAGGGTAACGGTGCTATTTGCAGCATTTTGTTTTGGGGATTATTTCCCTTATTTGGGTTGGATTGATATTCTTACAGGATTTACACAAAGTCTAAAATCCACTTTTCGAGAACTTGATGCTTTTCTTGATCAAGTGGTTGAAGAACACATGACAGTGAAAAGTGATGATGAACATCCTGATAAAAAAGATTTTGTGGATATTTTTCTCCAACTTCAAAAGAATGGCAAGCTTGACTTTGAGCTCACTCGTGACAATCTCAAAGGAATCCTACTTGTATGTCTAACCCTTTCCTCTCTCTCCTCTCTTTTGATAAATTACTAATTGTCATAAAAGTTTAAAATTATTTTCATCTCATTTTATTAAAAATTTTCTACTTTATCTCGGCAAAATGTTATTTTTCTATTTTAGCTAACTATTTTTATAATACACCCAACATCTCATTTTTTATTTCTTTCACTCTATTTATATATTCTTTATTTAATACTATTTCTTTCTTTAACACAAACGTTATCTCTCTATCTACATGTTATATTTACTTGTAAGCATTTTCTTTCACTTTCTTTTGTCATTTTCTCATGAAACAAACAAAGTTCTTGATCCTGAAGACGCACTGTTTAAGAAATCACTGTTCCTTTTTTAGCTAAGCACGAATGAAATGAAACTTTTTCACCCTTCGCTTGCTTTTTGCTTCACTTTCTCTTGCCCTCTTTGTTTTTGTTTTTTGTTTTTTTGTTTTTCCCCAAGAAACAAACAGAGCATCAGGTCCTAAATTTGGTCAACGTGATTTTGTTTACTATATATTGTGTTGTTTTCACTGTTTTGTGCAAATGGGATGTTTGTGGTGTATGGGTTAAGGTTGTTCGTATTTGTTGGGTTTCACAGAGCATTTGACAGTGTAGTTGCTGCTGAGAATTGAAAACTGAGTTGTTTGTAGTTTATGGGTTTATGGCCATGAGAGAAAAATAAGTTTCAGTGGGGGAGAGAGAGAGAGAGAGAGAGAGAGAGAGATTTTCTGAATAAATTTAATAGAGGAGAGAGAATAATTGTATAGAAAAAATGGATGTTAAATAATTTACCTCTAGTATAGACTGTATAGTACTCGGTATCAATACCGAGTACTGTAGTTTTTAGCAAAAATAAACCCTACTTTAGCTCACTTGATGGGAGTGTGCTCTTTTGATTAATTTTTTTTGTGAACAGTGTAATGTATTTTTGTTGAAAGTGTGTTTCACCCATTGGGAATGTTCTAAGTTAGGAAATTATGAATTTAACTATTTAATTATTATAACACTTATCTAATGTATGAATCACCTGCTTTGATACTATGATTAATTATCAATTGTCCCAAAATCTTAAACTGTTAAGAAATTGTGAATTTATTATTACTTTTAACACCAACCATATCTAAAGTTCTGTTTTTCAATAATTTCAGGATATGTTTATAGGAGGAAGTGATACAACATCCACAACTTTGGAATGGACAATGGCAGAACTCGTAAAAAATCCAAGTATTATGAAAAGAGCCCAAGAAGAGGTAAGAAGAGTGGTGGGCAAGAAGTCGAAGATAGATGTGGATGATATCAATCAAATGGATTACTTGAAATGTATCCTCAAAGAAAGTCTAAGGCTACATCCACCAGTTCCTCTTTCAGTACCTCGAGAATCATCAGCAAGTGTAAAAATTGGAGGTTATGATATTCCACAAAAAACAAGAGTATTTGTCAATATATGGGCAATCCAAAGAGATCCTGCAGTATGGGATAGGCCAGAAGAATTCCTCCCAGAGAGATTCAAAGACAACCTAGTTGATTTGAAAGATCAAAACTTCGAATTCATGGCATTTGGAGGTGGGAGAAAGGGTTGCCCAGGATTGACATTTGGTGTTGCTTCAGCTGAATATGTGATTGCCAACCTTTTATGTTGGTTTGACTGGAGGTTTCCAACTATTGATGCACATGGAGAAGACAAAGACTTGGACATGACTGAAGAAAACGGACTCACAGTGTTTAAGAAAATTCCTCTCCATGTTGTGCCAATATTGCACTCTTATTGATCTATCCATTAACATGTATCTTGTTTTGTTTTAGAATTTACCTTCCTTTTTTACTTCCTTAATTATCCGAATAAATGTAATGGTACTTCAATCTTAATAGGTCAAATTATAAATTGCACCCTCAAAGTTTGGTCAAAGTTCAATTCAGTCCTCTAAGTTTTGACCGTGTCAATTTAGTCCTCCATGTTTCAATCAATTTCAATTCACGATTTGCCGTTAATTTTTTATTTAGTTTCTTTAATTTCTTTAATTAAAATTCTAGATATTCGTATAAGAAATTATTTTCAGAAAAGATAAAAAATAAAAAATTTAATGATTAATATAAGAAATTTAACAATGAATTCCCAAAAACAATCTAAACAATTTTTATTTTTATTTTTATAAATTTAGTTCAAAGAACTGAAAAAGGGAATGGTTGTCAGTTATATGGTTCGGTCGAGGCTGGACTAGTAGTAGAATCGGTAACGTCATAAATAATTTATTAATAATTTTAATATCAATATTTAATTAAATATATATATTATATATATATATATATATAACAAATTTTAAAACATTTTATGTGAGTTTTCACATCTTATATTTAGAAAATTAAAAGTAAGAACCCTAAGACAATAAGAAAGTATAACAATTTTTCATTCAATTACAATATAAATATTGTAAATAGTTTTTTAGCATAAGAAACTATTATTATTGCATATCAAGAAGCCTAGAACAATAAGAAAGTATAACAAATAAAATAAAAAAAAAATTAGTACGAGATTTTTATTCATAAATAATTAAATTTAAAGAGAAAGAATGACCCATACATTTATAAATATTATAATATCATTTTATATTTTCAATGTAGGACTTCTTGAAAGTCCCACATTGGAAAAAAGTAAGAAGATGCTATACTTGCTTTTTCTATAAATGAATACTATACTTCCAAGAATTTTAAACATGAATATATGACCTATTTCTTTTTATGGGTCTACCATTCATTAGTTTAATGTTTTTATTTTTATTTTTATTTTTTTATTTTTTAAATTCATTAGTTTAATGTTGGAATACCTTTTGTGTGAGCCTAAAATTTTTTAGTTTAATGTTGGCTATCTTTTATGTAGGCCAAACATATAAAATAAAAATATAATTTAATTTTTTTTGAAAAAAAAAAAAAAAAAAAATCAAAGCTCAAAACCGGTTGAACTGTCGATTTTCGATTTTTAGACCTATTCCGGTTTTTAAAGGAAATCAGACCGAGTCATCCACCGATCCGATTTTTAAAACCACGAGTTGAACACTGAATCTATTAGAAAGGGAAAATGGTAGCGATTAGATTTGGTACTTAACATTCGACTGATGCCAATCTTGGTGCTCGACATTCGACTGATGCCAATCGGGTTTGAACGTTGAAGTCACAAGTTGAGAATCAACCACTAATCTTTGACGTTGATGTGTGTATTTGGTTGGACTTGTTTCTCTTCTGGGTCTTTGAGATCTACAAAGTAATTGGAGGAGGGATGGGTGTGGTTTTGTATTTCAAGGAAAAATGTTCCTAAAGGAACCCACCACTTGTGAAGAGAGAGAGAGAGAGAGAGAGGGTTTAAAGTATAGCATTTTGTAAAAATTAAAAATTAAAAAAAATAAAAATTAATATTGATAGAAGACCAGATTAGAGGGTTTTTATTATTTTTTGTTGGTGTTTTTAGCTACATTACTGGCTAATTTAGCTAAAAAATAGGTTTACATATCTAGATGGGAATGCTCTTAGTGGCCTAGTGGCACGTTCTGGTGTCTCCCATGGGAGACATCCAAGGCCCATAGTGGGTTTCAAAAACTTTGATGAAATGATCTCGAATATCCAATAATGGTGTGGTCTTCACCGACAACAAGATTGACCGTTGGATTGAGTTATACAAGGAGAAATGTGTGGAGGATATCAAAAAAAAAATAAGCATGAAACACAAATTCACAATTAAATTCCTATGTTAGCTTTAAACATATGAATATAAATACTTTCTTTCTTATATTCCTTATTGTTATTCCAATGCATAAATGTGGCCTACTTTTTCATTGGTCCGTTCTTTGGGATCAAAACTAGCATTCATTTTCCAATAGGAATGTCATATGCGTTGTGGTGGTACTAGCTCATGGGCTGGGCAGGTTAGGTTTTTTTTTTTTGGTGAAAAGGAAACTAATGCATTAACACTTAATCATCCGAGTACAGACAGAGTTTGAACAATCAAAAGCTAAACATTCCAGCACAGATGCTGGTGGTGCAGTAAAAGAAATAAAAGGCAGCAATTGACTACAACCCTCCTTAGCTAGCAGGTCAGCACAAGCATTAGCCTCTCTATAGATATTTTTGAGGGTAACACTAGCAAACTTCTCCATCATGCACCTGCAATCATCCACAATAGATTTCAAAAAGACATTAGCAACAGAATTGGACAACACAAGATCAACTGAAACAAGAGAATCCATCTCAATATCAAGATGAGTGATATGAAGCTCTAAGGCTAATTGCATCCCATCCAAGAGAGCCCTCAACTTAGCCTGAACACTAGTGGTATGTCCTATGGTTCGAGAGAAACCTCCCAACCATGACCCACAAGAATCACGGATCACTCCCCCACCCCCAGCTATTCTCGGGTTCCCCAAAGAGGAGCCATCAGTATTGAGTTTGGCCCTGCCTAAAGTAGGAGGCATCCATTTCACAGCAATAGAAGAAGCAGATTTTGAGTTAGCTTTATCACCCATGAGACAGAAAAATTCAGCAGCAAATGATAGAATATTTCTAATAGGATTTGGCAATATAGGAGAGGAATTAAAAGCCAAAAGATTCCTACGCAACCAAATAGTCCATAAACCAAAAGAAAACACAGTTTGCCAAGCAATATGACTCTTATCATGAGCCTTGGAAGAGGAGCAATTGAATGAAATCCAATCCAAGAGAGGAAAGGTGAATGATTGAGAGCAAGAAGTGGGGATAGAAAGATCATTCCAAATGGAAAAAGAATCAGGACAATCTCGGAGGGTGTGACTCAAGGATTCAAACGGACACGAGCAACGTGGACAGCCATGGGGAATATTCAAACCACGGGCCAAAAGGGTATTTCGCACAGGAACACTATCATGGTAACACTGTTGGGCAGGTTAGGTTAGGTACACTTATATGCAATCCTCAATAACCACGTTGGCGGAAGTGAATGCCATCAAATCTCGTATTATATATTTCGGTTCCTCAATTGCATGTTGCAGTAGTATAAGCTATAAGATGTTCTGTATGGTCTTGTAAAAATGGACTTGTAAAATGGAAAGGTGGCATTTTGGTAAAATAAAGACAGTTCAAAAAACCTAATGGGAATTAGGGGTGGCCACGGGTCTGGCGGGTCGGGTTTGGGGGTAATTTATCACCCTACCTGATTGAGTTGGGTTTACAAAAACTCAATTTGTTGACCGTCCATTAAAATGGTCGGCTCGGGCGGCTCGAGTGGTCGGATTAGATAATCGGGTTATACAACAGCAAATCACCAGACACCAATAAATCACGATAATAGCAAATCACCACTACTCCACAACAACAACAAATCACCAACACAACAACAACAAATAACCAAATACATACAAAATACCACAAATATATATTTGGATTTTGAGAGTGAGAAAAGAGAGAGCAAGACCTACTTAAGAATTTTGGCCATGGCAACGGCTTGATTTGAGTGTTGCGGTAAGGGGAAGACCTAGGAGTGAGAGTGAGTGGGAGATCAGATCGAGAGTGAGATCTAGCTGGAGGCGGCGACGATGGCAGATTTGATAGTGAGATCTTGTTGGCAATATACTCAGATGGTGGTTTGAGAAAGATGGTGAGATCGTGAGGCGACGTCGTGGTTGGATCAGGCGGCATGGCGGTGCGACGACTAGGGTTTGAGGGTATGGGAGAGTAACCGTGAAAGAGAGATATATCATGAGGTGTGAGGAAGGGATGAGGGGAAAAAAAAAGAAAAAGAAAGGGGCGGGCAGGCGGGTGGGTTTAGGGGCATGGGCCAGGTTTTTTTTTTTAAAAAAAACATAGTATAGTTATTTGATCGAGCAAGTCGAGTGGTTATCCGACCAAAAACATAAAACCCACGGCCCGCCCAAAACCTGAATACAAAATAAAACAATATCCGTATCCATTTATCAATGATCTCATGGGCGAGCGGATGCTCAGGTCAGACAGTTTTGTCGGGCGTAACCCGATCGGGGTCTGTGGGTATTTGCCCACCCCTAATGGGAATGCTCCAAGGTATTAATTGGATCAAAGAATTACTTTGATTGGGTAATGCTCGATATTAATGTTATCTTATCTCGACTAATCGGATTTTGGTTTTGTACCTCAATCTGGGATATGTTGTTATTTTTCTATAATTAGATAGGAGGGTTTTATAACCGGCTGTTTGGATGGCCAGCATGCCAGTTGGAAAAAAAATATATATATAAAGATAAATAGAATACAGAAGAAAACCTAAGAGAGAATAACTGAGTAAATTTGACTTTGTATTCACTTGGAATCTGGTTAGCTAGCTCGGGACTACATACATACAACTTGTAAATAAAATAAAAAAGGAATAAAAAATATGGTCATCGGATGAGATAAGAGGCAATGCTTGCTCTGGGAGGTGACCTTTGTCCAGTGTATATATACAACTCGCATATTCTTCAGATGCATCCTACAGTTGGGTAAAAAGCCCAGCAGCTAGACGATTCACTATGTAACACCAGATAGCAATGCATAACCTCAACATGTCTGGCTGGATTATCTCCTCAAATGATCCCTAGAAAAGAAGGGATGCCTAAGGGCTTCCCGAGCTGTTAGCCTATTCAACGGATCATATCTAAGCAATCCCTGCAATAGATGTATAAGATCCCCAGCCGAATGATCAACATGCTCCATTATCAGGTTCTGCAAGCATTTAGTAGATGGAGAGCATAATTAGTTTTTAAACAAAACAGTAGTGAGACCTGTTAACAAGGTAAACAAATACAATGTCAGTACCAACCTGAAGACGGGGAAGCTTCATTACAGCTTTAATACTCTCTCTTGAGTTTGCACCATCTGGCCAATCCAGTCTACCTCTTCTAACATACTTCTCCGCATGTCGACTGAAAAGACCAATAGCAAAAAGAGAACATTAATATTAGAATATACTTGCAATAATTATAATCACTACAGTGCCCATCACACTATCACTCACTCTACTCTCTTCAACATGTGCTGTGGCAATGGGCCAAGCACGCGCTCCATCATTGCTAGGTGCTCCAAATTCTCATGAGTTTGAAATAATGCCTCACCCTAATCATACTTAAAATGTAAGCATAAATACAGTTTTTTTTTATTTATGGTAGGCACAGTTTTAATCATTTGCAACCATATTATAATAACTAATGAAGATTTGCAAACATACCGTGCATAATTCCACCAAGATGCAACCAACACTCCAAATATCACAGGGATAACTCCATCCATGTCCTGTAAAATTATTGGAAGAATTTAACTAATCTGCCAAGACATGGAATTATCACAACAAAAATAGGAGGGAAAACCCTTACCAAGAATCACCTCAGGTGCACGGTAATGTCGTGTGGACACAATATAGTTCTGATCTTGACGTTCATAAGTTGTACTACCAAAATCAATCACCTTAATGGAACTTGACTTCGGCACTCTTTTAAAGTAGGAACCATCCTTTGGTGATCGAGAAGAATTCTGCATATCGCAGGTTATTTAAAGAGTTTAACTCTAAGGAGAAATACGATTCGTGCAACAAACAGTAGACCACAGAATCAAAAAGAAAATGCCACAATTTATACAGCAAAAACTGAAATGGCATATCCTGGAAAAGCAGGGTGCTACATCCTAAACCTGGTGCAAGAATAAAATTAGACCAGGAAGTACCTTATAATCCTTGTAATCAGGAACTTTAACATAATCTGAAGATACTAGAAGGACATTCTCTGGCTTCAAGTCGGTATGAATCAAATGCAAGTCATGCATAACTGCAAACGCAATTAACAGGTATATCATTAGAGAACAGCTCCAAAAGATAAATACAACACAAGACTTGGAAATTCAAAGGAATGAAAACAAACAACATCAAGGGATTTTACAGCCATATTTTAACATATTTTAATGAATGGAAAGAGCATAACTATAATGGTGAAGGAAAGATATGAACCATCAATATTACAAAGAGTAACAGAACATTAATTAATATCTCATTATTTCGACATAGCAAGCAAACTAGAAAGAAAATAGCATGCGATAAAAATATATGAAAGATAGGGAAAAAAAACTAGCTTAGGTGATTACTACACACATGCTATACATTCCAACAGTTGTCTGCCAATCTCACGGACAAGGTCAATGGGAAATGAGCGATAATTGTTTTTCCGTAGAAAATCGTATAAGCTTGGTCCAAGCTTCTCAAACACCTGTTAAAACCATTTGAATTCACGCACAAGTCTTAACCCCCAAATTATTAGCTGAATTGCCAAATTATTAGCTGAATTGGGGAAATTAACCATCACAAAATTAATTATATACTTACAATACAGATATGGTTACGATAGTCAAACCAGTTCCGTATTTGAACACAACTGCAAGGAATAAACGAATTTAACAATTGCAACAGGGCTTTGGAAAGCATCTAAGAGTGCCATTAAGGGTAGTAACACTGTAAAAGTTGTTCAACGAGAATCAGATTACTCACCGGTTGCCACCTGTATCATGTTTACCAAGCTGTTGCAGCATTTCAATTTCTATCATAGCTGCTTCACGATACTTCTTGATTCCACGGACAATTTTGATGGCAACCATTTCTTTCTTTTCTCTATCCCAGCACTCCAAAACCTGACCAAAGGTACCTTCACCCATTTTGCTGTGGATTTTATCTGCAAACATCAATAGCCGCATAAAAAAATCAGAAACAAGATCCACTATTTATTGATTTCAGAACACAAATACAAACCCACAACCATTGGATTATTCTTCTCCTGCATACTAGGTTTAATCTAGACAATATTATCTCAAACATAAGTAAAAGAACTACTGTCAGAAATCAAAGAGTGCTCTGAACTGTAAGGACATACTATGACTTCCTTGCAACAAAAATAGATCAAAACTTCAACGAAAATAAAATGAATAGCAGTTTTAATGGCTAAATTCAATCAGATAACAAACATAAAAAGTCTTTGATGATGGTAAAGTGAAATTACAGCGAGAAGTTAAATTTTCTCCAAGCTCAAACATGTAATGCCCATCTTTGTCATCATCTCGCCTTGGGGGAGAACCAATTCGAGCCACACCCCTTTCATAAAGAGAAGAGCTAGTGGTATTGTCTGAGGGTGCTCTTGAATGTGCAAAGCTTGTCAGATTCCCAACCTCTTGTCCACAAAACATTCCTACCTGAGCCTACACACAGCCATCCATTCATGTACCACTCAAGAGATTAAATTAAAATTCCGTCCCCTCCCCGATACCTAATACCCTTATCCACATACCCCCTTTCATTGATTGTAAAAGTCCCAAAGAACAAAATAAAACCAAAAATAATATCAATTAAAAGAAGAAACCCACTACAACATATAGAAAAAGCAACACACACATGACAAATACCCATCTCATGCATAGAAAATACCAACACATGTTTCTCCCAATAATCATATATCAAGCACAATTTCTCTCACAAATTTTAGGGTTATAGTTTATTCAACAAAATAGGAGCACCAATAAACAATCTAATTTCAAAAATCCAATATTCCCAGCATACAAGTACAAATTTCAAGACCTAGCAAACATCTTTATTAAAAAATAAAGCAAAAACATCCTACAGCAAAAACCCAGTACCCAATCCTCAAGGCTGTAAACATCAGGCCAAAAGTTAAATAAATCTAACTCAAAAAATCAACTCAAGTTAAGAATTGATAAATAAATAAAGCTAGATACATGCATACATAGATCCACATCTAGGTTGAGGAATTTATTTATTTATTTTCCAAAATAAGGAACCAAATTTACACATAACAAAATTAAAAAAATAATAATAATAATAATAAAAATAAAAACTTAAATTTAAAAAATATATATACAAACAATGAAATTAAAACATGGATATATCAGATCTGGGCAAAGGAAAGTAAAATCTGAAATAATAAAAACAGCTAAGAGAAATTAGAACAGATCTAGATCTATATCTATATCTAGCAAAACAAAGCTACGAAAATCACGAAAAAGAAAGAGATCTGAGGTTTCTAAGGTGTAGAAAGAAAAAGATTATACCTTTGGGGGCTGAGGAAGAACGTCCCAGCCCAAACGCGCCCTCTTCGTTGGTCTCCGATCCATGTGGGTGTGAGGAAACTCGGTCACGCGCTCCATCTCCATGATTACTATTAGCAAAAGTTTTTTTCTTTCTTTCTTTTTTTCACCAGAAACAAACAGAGAGTCAAAGCTTTGTATTTGCGATCTGTGAGGAGGAAGCAAAAGCTCAAACCTAACCCTAATTTTTAACCTCACAACGAGGGTGCGTGAGACGGTTGAGGTGAAATCTGGCCCTACACGTGTCGAATATCAAAGCGTGGATTTGAGCAGGTCCGTATTTATCTGATTATAATTATTAGGGAATTGGTTTAGGTGTGGTTAGGGTTGGGGCAGATTTGACCATGGTTGAGTTAGATTAATTGCAAAAAAAGGGAGTGGGACCCATGCGTGGAATCTAGACGGTGCTAGTAGAAGGAGGCGTGTGAGTCAAATTTTGTTGTTGATTTCTCTTTTTTCATTTTGGGTTGGGCCCGGTAGATTAAGAAACTCTTTACATGTGAGTGGTTAATGTAGTTGTTGGGTTGGTCCAAGTTCATCGTCAACAAATGAATAATGGGCCGAATGGCACATTATTTAAGGGACTCATTTACTTGCTTCTCTTTTATAAATTTTTAATATGAGCCCAGACAACACTTTGGTGAACCATAAAAAGGGAAAAACAATCTCGTATGTCCGTTCTAGACCGCATCCCCCTCACAAGTAAACCCAATTTGAATGTTCCAAGAAATAGTATATCCCCTAATTTTTTATGGTGATGCAATAAGACTTATTCCTTTTTTTTTTTTTTTTTTTTGTGCAAAACAAAAAATTAAAATAAGCATAGAATTAATAGAAAGTGCTTATTTACTACCATACCAAAATTTTAAGGAATGAAAAAAATAAAAAGTCTTATTACAACAATATAAAAATTTAAGTGGTCTTAGTATATTTTATTTTATTTTTTTACATAAAAAGTGGGAGGAAAAGAGGTGGAGTTCAAAGTCATGAATAAAGTAGCATTGAGGGTGTCGATAGCACTAGACTGTCAATGGAAACCCATGATATATATATATTTCTCTTGTTTTGATATTAATAGATTGATATGAGCGATTGTAAGTCGAAGGCCTAAAGATTATTGGCAATTAGAGGCTTATATGACTTTTGATTCATTATTTCTTTCTTTATTTTTGGATTAATCAGAACTATCAAATTTTGACAAGAAAAACAAAAATCAAACATAAGATCTCACTCTATATACTGCAAAAATCTTTAATCTTTACAATTATAATCTCATACATTCTTTCTTTCTTATTTTCTAGATTAATCTAAATCATCAAATTTTAACAAGAAATACAAAAATCAAACATATGATCTCACTCTATGCTCTATGTACTGCAAAAATATTTAATCTTTACTATTATAATCTAAATAATAAGAAACTTAATATAATCCACATTAAGTCAAATCTCCTTAAATAATAGTCTAATATTTATGAATAATACATACAAGAACAAAACACTTTTTCTTTTTTTTTAGGATATCATGGTGTGTCAATCAAAATTATTTAATTGGAGAGACTAGAAAAAAACAAAAACAAAACAAAACCTTGTGATTTGTCCTTAATACACAAAGCTGAAAGCTCCCTTGGAAGTTTAGACTGTGACAAATAACCACTTGGGGTTTTGTTTTTAATGTAAAAATTTAGTTGTTTGTTAAAATAAATGACGATTTTACATTAAATTGGAAATCATGTCCTTTGAAATCTTGTAGGATAAAAGAATCTCTCTAGTGGGATCTTGGTTGAATTGTCCATTCTCTTCCAATTGTGAGGCATAAGTGATAACTATGGTTCCACCAGTTATATATCCCTTATTTTAACATCTTGGGTTTATTCTCGTGTGGTTTGGGAGGGTAGATGCACAAGCGTAGTAAAGATCAAAATAAATCAACAAATTACACACACGCGAAAATATAAGAATTTACATGGTTTGGTAATATATTTACATTTGTAGGTAGCATCCAAGGCCGGCCCAATCATTTTGGAGGCTTCAAGTAAAATCTCAAATTGAGGTCTTTAACCATTCAATACTAAATTGAAAAAAAAAAAAAAAATGATAAAATTCTTTTTATTGAAATTCCACTCTTCTTGTATCAACAAGTTTATAGTAGCTTACCAAACAAAGTAACAAGTCAACTTGCCAAATATTGAGTAACCCAGATCGAGATTTTGAAAAGTTGTAATTTTTCGAAAATAACTAGATTACATCTCATGGGTTTTAATTATATTAGCAATCAACATATTAAGCCCAGTAAAATTGATACATATATGATTAAAGAAAGAAAACACATGTGGTACATATTTTAATAAAATTTAAAAAAAAAACAAGTAATCAAATTAATATACGTTGGTCGGGCTCTAGAACAAACAAAGTTGAGTGAAAAGTTTTTAGCTTTCACTGAGCCATCAAGTATTAATGTGGCTAGTGGGGGTAGTTGGGCGGACAAACCAATGTTCAGGTGTTTTATTTTATTTGTATATAATGTAAAAAAGAAAGCAATTACTCCGAGAATGAGAAAGAGAGATACAGAATGAAAAGGTTGGCATAAGAAGAGAAGAAAAAGAAGAGTATGTGTGAAGAAGAAAAGAAAAAAGATGTGCGATGCAGAAGGAATGAACGAAATAGAAAGTGGTTGCCTGACTGGTACGTAGAGCAACCAAGAAGAAGAAAACAAAGAAAAAGATGTCGGCGAAGAAAAAAATTAAAAAAATAGTTAGACTATTCATGTATATTGTAAACTTTAATCTTATCATTTTGAGCCTTCAATGGGTCTTTTCTATGATCTCAAGTATAGAATGCACAGATTTTAAAATTTTGGGGGCCTTCCCCATTTGAGGGCCTCAAGTCATTGCTTAATTGGCTTGAGACCTGGGCTGGCCCTGGACTAGCAGTCTAGCTAGCATCAAAACAAGTTTCACTAAAAACAAATATGTAGATTATATTTGTAAGCACAAAAGACTCTTTTTAGAAAATCAAATCTCAAACACACCATGGACTCTCTCTCACATAAGCCAATGACGGAAAAAAAAAAAAAAAAAAAAACTTGATGGTTGTGGCAACTTCAAACCCTCGCATTAAAAGATTTATATGATGCGGCTTTATATTCCCTTTTGACCACAACTCACTGGACCTAAACCAAGTCATACCAGTATATGCATGTAAGTGTCTATGTAAGTCAGCTAATTACGAACTCCTTTGTGAAGTTGTACTCGGTCAAAACATGGCCGACTTGGTGGCCTTAAGGGGAAAGCATCTCCTAAAAGATTCAAGCCACATACGGAAAGAAAGAAGCCAAGAGAATAGTATAATTAGTTTTTTCTTTTCCCCTTCTATTCTCCCCTTCCAATGCTTGATCAAATCAACTGTAGTCACCATTGCCCGAATCTTTTGCGATTCTGTTTTTAATTTGTTTCTAACTGAGATGATTGCCACATGTGACTATTGTTAATTTAATCAATATCAGATGGGCCTTAACTTTTTAGTAGTTTTTAACTCCCATATTAATTCTCTATGGACTAGTTGACTTTGTGATCTTCTAGATAGCAATTAATGATTAAACGTAAGTAGCTTAATTGGGCAAAATTCAGGTGTCAATGTTCCATACCTCCACAGATAAGGCAAATGAGTTGTTATAAAAGACAAAAGGCATTGTTCATAAGAGATACTCGGTTCATTAGTTTGACATTCCCTTAATACACATGATCATTAAATTATATATTGTTGACAGGGGAAATTCTTAGGTCCCATAGCAAGACCGTTCCGTCATAGGTGTCAAAAATTGTAATATTTGTGTGTGTTTTGATAAAATTTGTGTTCGTTGTTGTAAAATGTGTGTAGCTTGTAATAAAGTTAAGTTTATCACAAATATCACTAATGTTACCGGAATTCATACATTTTATTTTTACAACAATAGACACACATTTATTACTATGAACACAACATTTACCACAAAACACACAAATTTTTATCAAAATCAACACGGATTTTGTGGTGGGACCTAAGTGTTTCCTAGCTAGACTAAATGAACATGAATGCAATGATGCTTTAGAGTTTGATAGAACCTAAGTAGCTCTAGTCCAAAATCTTAAACGAAAAGATCATTATTGTACATAATTTATATACCAATGCTATAGACACAATAAATTTATCAACTTGTTAAGGTCACAAGTACAACACCATTTTTATTGGGAACACCACTAACAACACTTTTATTATATACCAATCACAATCTGTCACCTCAACAGTTATGAAAAATGTTGTGACATTTGTTGTGCCTTTAGAGTTTTTGTTTTCTATATATAGATAAGACACATTTTGTCATATTAGGATTCAGATCCTCTCCATTTCTATTCCATCATATTAGACCTTCAATATCACAATGTAAAAAAAATTTAGTTGTTTGAAAGGACAATTATTATCTCACACCACCTTATTTCATATCACCTAAGTGTGGATATATATCTACAAATTGTGAATATTTGTGGATGTTGATATCCATAATTTATGGATATACGTCAACACCTAGGTGATATGTAGTATAAGTGGTGTAAGACAATATTCACCATGTCTAAAATAACCAGCACCCTAATCAAACTCCTTCTTCTTCTTTTTTGATAAATGACAATTTCATTAGTTAAAGGAAACTGAGAACTTCAGTTTGCCAGGTATTCAAAACATATGGGGAATGTTATCCTTATTACAAACATGCAAGCATATTAAAAGAAGACGTATATTTAGAAACTACATGAATTAACCACGTTATTCTCCTCCCTTTTGATCCAGCTGAATTGACAGTCCAAGAAGCTTTTAGAAAGTGCGAGAGATAGAGTCACTAATAAAAGGCAATAGTACCCAACTCACGTGCTCCTTGGCATCTTGTATTAGCATCACCTTCTAAAACCACCCTAATCAAACTCCTACTCTCTCCACAATGTATAAGCTTTATCTTTTTTTTTTTTTTTTTTTTTTTGTGAAAGTTTATTATACTTCAACTTAGTATATTATGGTATATTTAAACCGGAAGAAAAGGAGAAAACTAAGAGAAATAATCTATTTCAGTTAGTCTTTCCTTTCCTCTTCTATTCTCTCCTTCCATCTCATCCTGTCAAATATAGGATTTGTTTTCACGGACAATGCAATATCACGTCAATGTAGCTAGCATTGCCATTTGAGATCATTCCAGTGCCTAGTTTTTTAATCAATGATCACATGGGCCTTATTTTTTTCAAGTAATTAGTAATTCCCATTTTATTCCATTTCTATGTACAAGTTGATTTTGTGATGTTATAAATAACATGCTAATATGAAGGAAGCAAGACAGAGCAACAAGAAACATACTATGCATCCCCTTCTTATCTACTTGCTTCCCTTCCTTCTCTTCACACACCTCCTCATCAAATGGCTATCCATAACCGCCAAAAAAAACCTACCACCTTCACCACCTAAGCTCCCAGTCCTAGGAAACCTCCACCAACTAGGCCTGTACCCAAATCGCACCCTCGCATCTCTAGCTCAACTTCATGGCCCCCTCATGCTACTTCACTTTGGCAGTCGACCTGTTCTTATTGTCTCATCCGCAGACATGGCTCGAGAGATCTTTAAAACACATGATAGTAGCTTCTTAAATAGACCTAAACTAAGCAATACTGATAGACTTCTCTACAGAGGTAAGGATCTTTCAACATCTCCTTACGGTGAGTATTGGAGACAAATGAGAAGCATTTGTGTCTTTCAGCTTTTAAGTAACAAAAGGGTTCACTCTTTTCAAGCTGTAAGAGAAGAAGTAAGCTTCTTCATTGAGAAGATCATAGAGTTTTCTAATTCAATGTCATTACCAGTGAACTTAAGTGAATTATTTGCCTCCCTTACCAATAATGTGATATGTAAAGTGGCTATTGGGAAAAAGTATAGTGTAGGTGAAGGTGGGAGAAAGTTTAAAAAAATGTTGGGAGAGCTTATGGGACTTTTGTGTTATTTCAATGTGGGGGACTTCACCCCATGGCTTGCTTGGGTAAACCACATCAATGGTTTAGATGCTAGCTTAAGTGGAGAAAGTTGGTAAAGAGTTTGATAAGTGTTGAGTCGGTGACCTTAATTGGTCAATAAAGTAACCAACTTTATGCCAAGTCCTTGTTTTGGTAGGATTCAGCAAAACCCCTTGCTATATATATAAGGCTTTAGGTCTTATTTGTGTGCCACAATATAGAATAATTAGAGAAGGGTTTCTTTAGGTTTATTCTTGATGAGAGAGAGGTTAGGGTGTAATTGGGGTTTGGGTTCTTTGAGAGAGTCCTGGTACCACTATTGTAATCTCCCTATTTTCTTAGTGAAACTTTCTCCCTGTCGTCGCCGGTGGATGTAGGCATATTGCCGAACCACGTAAATTCTTGTGTTCTTTATTTGTGTGTTTGATCTCTTTCTCTCTTTTTTAATTTTGTGCAAACAGTTAATTTTCACAACAATAAGTTACTGGAAGGCATAGTTGAACAACACATGTATAAAGTACAAAGTGAGAGCAATGGGGATGGAAATACTCAAGATGAATACAAGAAGGATTTAGTGGATCTTTTGCTTGAGATTCAAAAGAATAATATAGCTGGCATTTCCATTGATGGAGAAAACATCAAAGGTCTAATCTTGGTAAGGGCCTCTCTCTCTTTCTATTTGTGTTTGTGTGAGTGCATGAATTTCTCATTCTTTTCTTTTGAACTAAATCACATATGAATCCTTCGATTTATGCTTTTATCTTTAACATTCTCCCTCAAACTCAAGGTGTAGCTTGACAAGGGCTTGAGTTTGGCTTCAAAAAAAGAAAGACGGCTAGAAAGGCCGAAAAGCTTGGATTTTGGCTCGGATCTCGGCTTAGATGCTAGATGGCTTGACTCAGATCTTTGCTTGATGATTGATCTCAGCTTTGCTTGGTCAGATCATGACTCAATGGCTCGATCTCGACTCACTGGCTCAGAGGCTCAGATCTTGAATGTCTTGGCTCGATCTTGGCTCATGAAGAAAGAGAATTAAAAAGTATCCCAAATTTTTTTTTTTTTTTGAGTTGTGGAAGAAAAAAGAAAGGATGGATTTTTAAGATGGGAAAGCGGAAGGATCAAAGAGTGCTTGTGAGAGCTTTAGGACGTCTTTTGAGATTTAGTTAAACTTATTGGACTTTAACATAACGAAATTAGGATTCAAAATAAAAGAAAAACACTCACTTTTATATGCTTCCAAAGTCCGAAGACAACAATACAAGACAGACTCACACATATACAAGAAAACTACATTTGTATTTGATGTGGCCAAAACCTACTTATAAGAAAGTGAAGGGAGTGGAGCTCAATTTGAGATGCATAAGACAAACTACATTTGTGGTATTAATCAGATATTCATAATTTCTAGTGGAGCTCAATTTGAGATGCATCACATTTTTTTTTTTTTTTTTTGATATCTTAGTACATGTTTTAACTTTTGGCTAGTCTTTCTGGCTTTGTCACCAATATGTTTGGCAAGCTTCCATACGTTTATTTGGATAGGGGGAAATGATAAAACTATAATCAATTTTACTTCAAATTCAAGCTTACACGTGTAACATGTTGTCCAGCGTTCATGCCTCGTCGGTGCATACGCCTTAGTTGCCTAATCCCACACGACAGACTCACAAACTCTTCATTTCATTACACTTGATATGCCTTATCCTTATGAAGCGTCCAGACTCCAGATCGCATGCGAGTAGCCCCATTTGCTGACTTTTATTCAAAACCATTTTCATACTACTCTTCAGGCCGTTGTGCAGTGTTTCCAAAGCTGTTTGATATAAGCTAAATAAAAATCTTATGTACTATCTTTTGTGTTGCATTTTACTAAACTAATTATAATATGTCATGTGTTTTTGATTAATTCTATTTTAACCATGAGTTTTGTTAACGAATATCCTAAAAACACATGTTAAGATGCGTTTAATACTCAATTAAATGATTTTTTTAAACATTTTCATAAAATAAAATTAAACTGTATGCACATATCAAAGTAAAATATATACAACTATAATGAATTTGTACTTGCAAACCAATGAATTATTAACAATTGTAGTTTTCTTTCAAAAAACTTGTACTGATGCTCATAATTAAATATTAAATATATCTTAACTTGTAAATTAGAGAACTCACTAACTAGGCCTTTAAACATTAGTTATGTTAGAAGGAAATAAAAAATAACAAGACATATTGTAATTGGTGGAGAATAAAGTGAGACATAATATTTGTATTCAATATAAACCAATGAACTTCTAGCCTAACACTTGTCCCCCTTCTTAGTTGCCTGTGTCACGGATTCAACCCACCTCTCATATAAAATATGAAAAATAAGGAACATCAAGAAGAAGGGAATCCAAAAAAAAAAACATATACTTGCTCACAAAAAGAGAAAAGAAAATGTCACACTTCCTACCATTTTTAGGGGCAAAATGTAACATCCTTGTTGCTGCATACCTTTGTTTTAACCATCTTGGTCTTCATCTTCGTACTCCTATTCAAATGGTCCTCCATTTTTCCAACCACCAAAAAAAAAACTCACCACCTTCACCACCAAAGCTCCCAATTATTGGAAACCTTCACCAAGGCATGCTACCTCACCGCTCACTCCAAGCTTTAGCTCAACGCCAAGGCCCCCTTATGCTGCTTCACTTCGGCACCATACCAACCCTTGTTGCCTCGTCAGCTAATGTTGCACAAGAGATCATGAAGACCCATGATCTCAACTTTGCAAACCGGCCCAAATCAAGCATGTTCGACAAACTATTATACAATTACAAAGACATGTCAATGGCCCCCTACGGCAAGTACTAGAGGCAAATGAAAAGTATACTTGTGATACATCTTTTGAGTAACAAAAGGGTTCAATCCTTTAAATCTGTGAGAAAGGAGGAAACTTATCTAATGATTAAGAAAATCAAACAGTGTTGTTCTTCTTCGTGTGTGAATTTAAGCGAAGCATTTGCAAAGCTTACTAATGATATAGTATGTAGGGTTGCCTTGGGAAGGAAGTATGGTGAAGGGGAAGGTGGAAGAGTGTTTAAGGAGCTTTTGGGGGAGTTTGTGGAGTTGTTGGGTGTTATCAACGTGGGGGATTTTATTCCATGGCTTGCTTCGGGTGAACCGTGTCAATGGCTTGGATGGTAGAGCGGAAAAATTGGCTAAACATCTTGATGATTTTCTAGAAGGAGTAATTGAAGAATCATAATAGATTGTGAGAAGAAAGGGAGTCGTGACCATGTTGTTAGTCTAGGAAATGAAGACCAAAAGGACTTTGTGGACTTGTTGCTTTGGATTCAAAAGGAAACTATCATTGGTTTCCCTATTGACAGAGTTCGCATTAGGCTCTAATCCTGGTAAGCAAAACTAACATTTTATTTTTTTTATAAGAAGCTATGGACATACATATGTTCACCCACTTTTCACACCTTCTTCCCATCAACTCATTGTTGAAATCATTTTTATTGCCAACCAATCACAATTTGTTACTTGAGCAAGTTGTAGAAAAATATATGTCCATGGACTTATTTAAACATAAGTAATGAGGGAAATTAAAAGTTTCCATCCAAAATTGAGCAAAGATGTATGATAAGAGAATAACTTGGAAAGGACAAAAGTTTTGTAACTTAATGATATTATCTGATTCTCCACTAGAGAACTTGGGTTCGAATCCGCCTTCACTCACTTAGATGATATAAATACTAGATAATTAGATAGTGTAGGCTATGGTATTTTAAGCTCTTTTCTTATGCATAATTGGCAACTTTCTTCAATATTAACCGTCTTTTGTTATAAATAGGATGCATTCGCTGGGGGCACGGAAACTTCGTCCACTGTTTTATAATGGATAATGACAGAGCTGTTAAGGCACTCGGAGCCCGGAGGTGATGAAGAATGTGCACAATGAAGTGATAGGGATTGTTGGCAACAAAAAGGACATAACAGAGGGCGATTTGGATAAAATGCATTACTTAAAGGCAGTGATCAAAGAGACACTTCGTTCCCATCCTCCTATTCCATTGTTAGTTCCCGAAAATCGATTCAAGATGCCAAAATACAAGGCTATGATATTACAGCTGGAACTCAAGTTATTATCAATGCATGGGCAATTGGAAGAGACCCTGCGTCATGGGATGAACCAAACGAGTTTCAGCCACAAAGGTTGTTGACTTCATCTATAGATTTTAAAGGACATAACTGTGTGATGTTTTTCCAATTGATTCGTCTCTTCCCATTTGGAGCGGGAAGGAGAGGTTGCCTAGGAATTTCCTTTGCCATAGCCACTATCGAGCTTGTTTTGGCAAATCTTGTGTATAACTTTAGAGAGAAAAGATTAGAGAAAGAGAGAGAACAAACAGAGGACATTGCCTAGTGAAGCAAGATGAGACCCAAGTGTATATATACTAGGATTTGGCTTCTATTACATGACTTGGTTCGGGCCTCTGCCCAATATATATTTCTAAATCTATTGGTCTGAGCATTCATAGAAAATTTCCTCTTATAGCAGTTGTAACTCCATATTCTCGCTAGTCTATATAGAAACATGACATATTAATGGTAGAAGCCCCCAAGTTCTATATATTGTTAATAGGTACTGTCACTCTTTGTATTTATTTTCAAGTATTTTCTTTTTTAAGTGTATTTTCAAGTTTCATTATGGAGTGAAGAAAAAAGAAAACATTTATGCAATTGGGTCATTCAGCGGTGGTCAGACGTTTTGTGTAAATATAGTGTACTCACTCAAATCTTGAACTGTTATTACCATAAAATGTGATATTATTATCTAATGTGACTTTGGTGCCATCCAATTCTTTTATATATATATAATTTAAATAAATAAATAAATATTAGGGTATCAAATAATGTGATGGTAGGTAATAGCAAACGTTATTACCATCAAATGTGATGTTTTACATATAAAAGGTATTATATCTGCACACAAAATATGCATATAGTAGAATGATCCTATGAAAGACATTATATAATGTATGCGCAATAACATAAAGATTTATGAAAGACATCATTTGCTGACCTCTTTTAATGCATGGGTCTATTAAATTGTATGGGTTGTGTCTTCACTGCAAGGTAGAAAAATGGGAGCCCAAGTTTGTGTTCGGCTGAATTTCTTGTAAACCACATGGGCCTTTGGGGGGTTTGGGCCCAATTTTGTGGAGCCTTATTTAATCAATGTGGGCCTTGCATAATTTGACCTTTTAAACAAAAATCAGTCTCTAACAGTAACACTTACCAAAATTCTCACGACATAACTTAACTCCTGAACATGTCATTTATATATGGATATATGTGAACGGTTTTGATATAAATAATTTCATTGATGCATTAAAATAATTGTGAGATTGCATCAATGTTATTAAGGCAGAACCCTATCATAGTTTATCTCTTCATATGAATGTCATGAAGTATTGGAATATAGCCACTTAGGTATTCGACTTAGTGGTAATCCCCCTTCCAAAAAAGTCCTACCCTTTATAAGGATGTGGATTTGACCATCGGGATCTTTAAAATATACGTATGTGTGTGTTTAGATTAAAATTTCTATCATATATCCAATAAATAAATAAATAAGTATTGGAATGTGAAAATTTTCAATGTCAGTGAAGAGTCGTGCTAAGTAAGGAATTCAAGAATTTTTTTTTTTTTTGCTAGATAGGAAATCAAGATTCTTTTTTTTTTTTTTTTTTTAGAGAAAAGATAAGAAATTTTATTAGAAAGACAAATCCTGATGCGTTACATGCCATAAATAGAATGTAGATGTAGAACCCACCAAGGGAGAAAAATAGAGGTGATTGCCCCTTACTTTTTTCTTCTGTTTTGCCCTTGCTTTTTTACTTCCATAATTCCATTAAAGAAGAAAAAAAAAAAAGACGTACTCTGCCCCTTGCTTGATCTACATACGCTTTTACTACATCAGAAACTGGATGAGACCAAAAAGATCACTGTTTAAACTTTAAAGCCCATTGGTCTTGTGTACAATTGTATAAAATGTTTCCTTTTGGTATATTATATGGGAATATGAGAGTAAGATTCAAATAAGAACATATAAAATTATTTTTATAAATATAAAAAGATGAATATACGGAAAATGTAAAGCCATCCAAGAGAAAACAAACAATAAAAAAGTACAAAAATGAAAAAGAGAAATAGAAGTGATGATATGATAGCCCCTTGGCCCTTGTTAAGTAGCTTTCTTCCATTGATTTACATATGCTTTTAGTACACCACAAACTAAAATGATTGTTGGAAATGGGACCAGACCAACAGATCATGGTTCAAAGGCCAAAGAAAACAATACAAGATAGACTCACATAAATACAAGGAAACTACATTTGCATGTGGCTGGCCAAAACCTATTCATAAGAAAGAGAAGGGAGTGGGGTCACCATAAGACAAGCTGCGGTATTAATCAGATATATACATAATTTCTAGTGGAGCTCAATTTGAGATGCATCACATCTTAGTACATGTTTGCAACTTCTTTTTCTTTTCTTTTTTTGTAACCTTTAGGTAGTCTTAGACTTTCTGCCTTTGTCACCATTATTTGGCTAGCTATAGTCAATTTTACTTCAAATTCAAGCTTACAGCCTTACACGTGTAACGTGTTGTCCCGCGTTTATGCCTCGTTGGTGCAAATGCCTTAGTTGCCTAATCTCACACGACAGCCTCTCATAAACTCGTCATTTCATTACGCTTGATATGCCTTATCCTTAGTTGCCCAATCTCATAGAGACACAATATTAAAAGATGGATTGAGACTTTCGCCATTAAAAATTTCTTAACTTTTTATTGTTTATTTTTGAATTTTTTGGCTGGTTTCAAAATTCAAACCATCCTTGGACAAAGAGCCCCATTTGCTGACTTTTGTTCACATTCATTTTTCATACTACTCTTGAGGCGGTTGTGCAGTGTTTCCAAAGTTGTTTGATATAAGCCATATAAAAATCTTCCGTACCATTTTTTATACATGTCCCCCTTCTTACCCACCTCTCATATTATATATGAAAGATAAGGAACATCAAGAAGGAATCCAACAACTTAAACATATACTTGCTCACAAAAAGAGAGAAGAAAATGTCACACTTCCTACAATTTGTAGGGGCAAATGTAACATCCTTGTTGTTGCATCCCTTTGTTTTAACCATCTTGGCCTTTATCTTCATACTCCTATTCAAATGGTCCTCCATCCTTCCAAACTCCGAAAAAAACTCACCACCTTCACCACCAAAGCTCCCAATCATTGGAAACCTTCACCAACTCGGCCTGCAGGCTCATCGCTCACTCCAAGCTTTAGCTCAACGCCACGGCCCCCTCATGCTGCTTCACTTTGGCAGCGTACCAACCCTTGTTGTCTCGTCAGCTGATGCAGCCCGAGAGATAATGAAAACCCAAGATCTCATCTTTGCAAACCGGCCCAAATCAAGCATGTTCGACAAACTATTATACAATTACAAAGACGTGGTCAATGGCCCCCTACGGCGAGTACTGGAGGCAGATGAAAAGCGTACTTGTGCTACATCTTTTGAGTAACAAAAGGGTTCGGTCCTTTCAATCTGTGAGAGATCAGGAAACTTCTCTAATGATTGAGAAAATCAAACAATGTTCTTTCTTCTTGTGTAAATTTAAGCGAAGTGTTTGCAAAGCTTACTAATGATGTAGTATGTAGGGTGGCCTTGGGAAGGAAGTACGGTGAAGGGGAAGGTGGGAGAGTATTTAAGGAGCTTCTTAGGGAGTTTGGTGAGTTGTTGGGTGTTATCAGTGTGGGAGATTATATTCCATGGCTTGTCTGGGTGAACCGTGTCAATGGATTGGATGGTAGAGCGGAGAAATTAGCTAAACAGATTGATAATTTTCTAGAAAGAGTAATTGAAGAGCATATAGATTGTGAGAAGAATGGGAGTCATGACCATGTTGTTAGTCTAGAAAATGATGACCAAAAGGACTTTGTGGACGTGTTGCTTTGGATTCAAAAGGAAAATGTCATTCGGTTTCCCTATTGATAGAGTTAGCATTAAGGCCATAATCCTGGTAAGCAAAACTGACATTTTTCTTTTATAAGAAGCTATGCAAATACTTTTTTTTTTCTTTTAGTCACTTTTCACACCTTAAGGTGACTTTCCCATGAACTCATTTTGAAATCATTTTTATTTTGTCCACCTAGTCACAATTTGTTATTATGAGAGAGTTGTAGAAAGATATACATCAACTTATCTATATTATAATGTAAAATCAAACCTCTGCCCTCACAATTTTACACCTTATTATTGTTTTTACTAATTTTTTAGTTTTAGTTTTTACTACATATACCCTTCTTCTCTTCACAACTATTTAGCTGGTAGAGAGAGTCTAAAGACCGTGTTTTTTAGAGTCTGATTCTGATAGCATACTCGAATCGAAAAATCACATCTGGGGGCTTCAAGTTCAAACCCCAAACGGACTACCCTGAACTTGACCCTCACTCTTCTCCTACCATCCCACTCAGTCGCTGAATACAGCACTGACACTGCCTTAGGCAAAGTCGATGATGCCTAAAACGACCTTAAAAGGCCTTGAATAAAAGCATGTGTGATGTGTCTCAAGAAAATTCCATGCAATATCCAATGTTTGCTGGAGTGGGCTTCCAACTCATGCCTTTGCCCATCAAAGCTCCGTTCCTAAATACTATCCAGTTCGTAAGCTTGAGTCATGTCTTGCGTCCAAACATGTGATAATAATTAGCGGAGTCTACAACATGTGTAGGGTATGTGTCACCTTAGTACTGTTCTTTTGATTGCAATATATATATATATGGTTCTTGCTTCTATTTTGACACAAAACTAGGCTATTTTTTAAAGATTTGCTGTGATGGTACTGGTACCTGAGACAAAAAGGCTTTGGTGGTTGTTTTGGGATTGAATACTATTTTGAGTTTCACTATTTTTAATGTAAATGCTATCTTTCTAAATCGTTGCAAATAGTATATTATTAGTCATTACAGTTACTAAGTTTATTGTGTGTTTATGCAAAGATTGTACCTTGAGATAGTTGAGTATTAATATGATCATTGTATGTAGTTCCTCCACTTCCTTTGAAATTTGATTTGTCTCCTCATTTCTAGTTAAAACAAAATTATGATGATTGAAACAATCTCTCAATGAAAAAAAAAAAAAAAAAAGGCGTTCAACAAAAAAAATTAATTCTTTAGATTTTATTTTTATTTTTTATTTTTTTGTAATTTGATAATTGGGGAATAGAGGATTTGAATCCTGAATGTCTACATAGAAGAAACCATAAGGTATCAACCAATTGAAATAATTTTTAAAAGATTTCTTGTGCATCGCATGGAGAAAAAATAAACTATTTCTTTAGATTTTTTTTTTTAAATATTGATAGTTGGGGATGAAGGATTTGAATCATGAATGTCTTTATCAGAGAAACCAGAAGATACCAACCAATTGAACTAATAAAAGCTTCTGTCTAAAATTGAGCAAAGATGTATAATAAGAGAATAATTTAGAATGGTCAAAAGGTTTGTAACTTAGTGATATTATCTGATTGTTAACTAGAAAACTTGGGTTTGAATCCCTCTTCTCTCACTTGAAGTGCAAAAAAAAAAAAAGACAAAAAAAAAAAAAAAAACAACTTAGATAATGTAGGAGGCTATGTATTTTACGCTATTTTCTTATGCATAATTGATGACTTTCTTCAAAATTTACCGTCTTTTGTTATAGGATGCATTCGCTGCGGGCACTGACACTACGTACACAGTCTTAGAATGGATAATGACAGAGCTCTTAAGGCACCCGAAGACGATGAAAAGGGTGCAAAATGAAGTGAGAGGGATCATTGGCAATAAAAAGGACATAATAGAGGATGATTTGGAGAAAATGCATTATTTAAAGGCAGTGATCAAAGAGACACTTCGCTTCCATCCTCCTATTCCACTGTTAGTTCCTCGAAAATCGATTCAAGATGCCAAAATACAGGGATATGATATTGCAGCTGGAACTCAAGTTATTATCAATGCATGGGCAATTGGAAGAGACCCTATGTCATGGGATGAACCAAACGAGTTTCAGCCTGAAAGGTTTTTGACTTCTTCTATAGATTTTAAGGGAAATGACTTCGAATTGATCCCATTTGGAGCGGGAAGGAGGGGTTGCCCAGGAATTTCCTTTTCCATAGCCACTATCGAGCTTGTTTTGGCAAATCTTGTGCATAACTTTGATTGGACATTACCTGGTGAAGCAAGGGGTGAGGATTTGGATACGACTGAATCTATTGGTCTAACCATTCATAGAAAATTTCCCCTTATAGCTGTTGCAACTCCATATTCTGGCTAGTCTATATAGAAGCATTACATATTAATCGTATTAAGAGTATAAGCCCCCAAGTTCTATATATTGTTAATAGGTATTGGTAATCTTTGTATTTATTTTAAGTTTCATTTTTAACTATAATTTTCATTCTAGAGTGAAGAAAAAAAAAACATTTATGCAAAGGGGTCATTCTACGGTACTTAGACTTTTTGTGTGGATATGATATACACTCAAATCTTAACTATTTTTACTATCAAATGTGATGTAGTTATTATCATATATGATGTTATTATTATCCAATGTGACGTTAATACTATCTAATTTTTTTTTTTTTATATTGAATTTAAATAAATAGATGAATATTAGGGTACCAACAATGTGATGACATGTAATATCAAATGTGGTGTCACTACAAGAAATTTGGTATTTAGCGACAACACAAAGTCGTCGCTGATACTCTAAAAGTTGTCGCTAATTATCATTAGTGATGACAAAGTCGTTGCTAATCGTCATTGCTATTGATCCATCACTATTAGAAATTTAGCAATGACATTTTGTCGTTGCTATTATAATACCATCAGCGACGACATTTTCGTCGCTAATAGTAACAATCGTCGTTGCAATAACTTAAGACCATTAATAAATAAATCGTCGCTGATACGTCACTATTTGCGACGACAAATATGTCGTTGCTGATTGTAGTATAACAGCGATGACACATTGTCGTTGCTAATATGTAAATATCAGCGATGACACAATGTCGTCGCTTTTTACTTTTTTCATTTTTTAGATTTTTCATAGTTTTCATTCTTCTTTTTACATGAATATTGAAAACACATTCATACATCATCATACAACAATTCAATAAACAAATAGTCATAAATTCATTACATCTATTAAATCGACACATAGAATAAAAGAAAAACAATACTCAAGTCCAATCTATTGTATATGTTAGCCTCAAGGTTTCAATACCTATTACTCGGCTAATTAATCCAAGGACATTCATGTAGTTTTGATGTTAACCATGATTTTAAGTTATTCATAAATGATATTTTCATATGAACTAACAATTTATATTTAAAGCATAATGTTGGCTAGTGATTTAATTGGACCAACATGGCCAATTCAAATATCAAGCAAATACAAAGTCGACAAGTTGCAAATTCACTGAAGAACAAGTCATCAAGTCTCAAGACAAAGAAATCAAAGCTCAAGAGTCATGTTCCGAGACATATGAGAAGTAAGAGTTAGGTTTTGTAAAGTTTATTAACATTTGATCTTTAAGGCTTAACTTTAAAACCAACTTAAATTGATTTTCAAAAATAACGGCTAGATTGATTGCAATTCAAAACAAATAAATCAATTACGGTTGAAAAATTTTTGAAGCAGAAAAGTTTTCAAAATATTGACAAAGTCAATATTAATGGCTAGATATTTTGATATTTAAAGATAGTCATGTGAACACAAAGAAATCTCTTACGGTGAAAAATTTATGAAATAGAAAAATTTTCAAAATATTGACAAAGTCAATATTAATGGCTAGATTGATTGATATTTAAAATATCCAATGTGAACACAAAGAAACATCTTACAGTGAAAATTTTCTGAAATTAAAAAGCTTTCAAAATCTTAACAAAGTCAAAGAAAACGGCTTGATTGATTGAAATTCAAAAATGTAAGACAACCATATCAATTACGGCTAAAAATTTCTTAAACAGAAAACAAAGTCAAAGAAAACAACTTGATTGATTGAAATTTAAAAATGCAGGACAACCATATCAATTACGGTTAAAGATTTCTGAAAAGTTTTCAAAATATTAAACAAAGTCAAAGAAATTGTCTAGATTGATTGAAAATCAAGAAGAATGCAAGACAACATGATAACGGGAAGAAAACAATTATGGCTATAAATACTACTCCTTCTTTATTTCTAAATACAGAGCATACAAGAGAAATCAGAGAAATAAAAGAAAATATCTTTTACATCAATCCATCCTTTCTCAAATTTATATTTTCATATCATTCAAAATCTTTGATTGAAAATCAAATTCCTCTAAATACTCTTTGAGTCATATTGATCAAATCTTTGATATACTATTAGAGTGAGCATATTGTGTACAACTACTCTTTGAGAGAGCCATATTTTGTACAACAATTCTTTGTTGAAACTATTGAGTGTTTTTGTTAGGGTTTTGGTATAAATCCTAAGTAGTGAAAATGATTTTTCACTTGGTGGTTACTCTTTACCGTGTAAGGAAGATTTGTGGGTTTTGGTATAAATCCTAAGGAGTGAAAAAGATTTTTCACTCGGTGGTTACTCTTCATCGCGTAAGGAAGATTTGTAACGGTTTTGATCTTCACCCGAAAGAAGATTGTCAAATAGTGGATTTGGGAATCCTCAAGAAGTGTTTTTGAGGCGGGGATGTAGGCAGGGAAGCCGAACCTCGATAACAATAATCGTGTTTGATTTTCTCTCTCTCTATCGCTTACATATTTAATTGCTTATATATATACTTGTGCTTGATTTCATATCATATCTATATTGCAATTGGATTGTGATCAAACATTTGCTATTTGAAGATAGTTTTTAATTCCGCATATAAACCTAAAAAGTTTGTCTCAACCTAAATCATCCCCCCTCTTAGGTTGATATTTGGGTAACAGTATACAAAGTTTAAATTCCACACTATTCTCAATCACATTAAAACATAGTCTTATCAACTAACTAATTAAATGTTCTCATGAGAAATATATAGACTTGAAACTTGTTGCATTGAGATGGATCTCCCCTCGATATGTGGGTCATTACACGAAACATTTCTTCCTCCTGGAGTAAAAAACAAAACCCAATATAAAGGTTACCAAAATAGATGACAAATCTTACTAAATAACTTCTAAAAAGCAAACACAAATACAAAGATCATAAAAAGATAGATAAACAAACCGAAAAACAGTAACATGACATAGACCTCTCTAATATCCTAACCTAATCACAACACGTCATTTTATAAGAGTTAAACATTAGGTAGCAATAATGTCACGCCCCAAACACGACAGAGTCTAGTGCATGAGAAGACTACAACCCAAACACCTGTAAATTTTTCTCCAAACATTACATAAATATACGGCAACCTAGAATATCAGAAAGTCTATTTTAAAAGTTCCAGTACATTAATCCATAAGGTTCATACATTAAGCCATTTATATATATGTGTATGTCCCCAAAATAAGTCAGAGCGCTATAACTATCACTTTGATCACTGACCACAAAAGAATAGAGGTCTGTGCATAATTACATATTAATATTTCTATACAAAAATATCTCTTAGGACGTGCAACCCTAGCAACAACTCTGGGTTTAACACATCTAAGGTTTACCACTGATCTCACTGTTAGCTCATTAAACAGGAATGAGCTAAAGCCAAATAAGTAGCGTAAATAATAGTGGTAGGGGAAATGCAAGTGTCATGATATCCAACATTGTACAAAACATGCTATAATTTGAGATATACCCATTGAATTCTTCATAAGCAATTTCAATCTTTCAAACAAATGACAGAAAAGATTAATGGACAAACATACAAAACTAATGCTAATTATGCTAGCATTCCAGGTTAGTAGGCCAAATTTCAGATTTTTTTTCTTTCTTTTTTACAAACTTGTGGATCCCACGCTCTATGGAAGTGTGATCCCTGAACTAGCTAATATTAGTGGACTTGGCAATGAACTAGCTAAAGTTGCATATGTATGCTTCATGTGTACTTCAAAAGCTTACCAACTGATATATGAATTCCAATTGTATTGTGGGTTTCACCAGCCTTCCTCAGATAGTTAATTGCTGCAGCCATGAAAACATCTCCAGTTACTCAAAAGATTGTAGGTACAAGAAGAGATTTGGAAAACAAAAAGTGACATGGTTAAAAACTAAGTGCACATGCAACATACTTAGAAAAAAAGTGCATACGCAACACATACAGGGAAGAGCCACAGTATATTGAATGTTATATGTAAAATGAATATAAAAGAGCATTGGTATAAGTCAATCAAACCACAAGTCCTTGAAAACTACATTTAAAGTTTCAAATGAAAATATCTTGAAGATCATAGATATGTTTGAAAGGATTTAAATTAACATCAATTTAGGAACTAAATCATGTCTATAGAATAATTTTAACTCAATATAATCAGAGTAAGAAAATTAAACTAGAAAACATTAGAACAAACAAAGGTTACATAGTTCATACTTTTCATTTGGGTTTCAAATAACAAAACCAAGGCATGATAAAATTCACCCAAGTAGTGTACATGCCAAACAATACTCACACCAAATAACAACTCAAATCAATGAATCAAATTCAATAATTAATTCCCCAAAGTTCCAGTATTTTTAGCTTAACATTAAGCAGATTTTTGCAAATTAGTCATTCTATAAATTGTATTTGGAACACTTAAAGTTATCAAAGTAACTTGAAATTTAACAGGGATGACCTCATATATATGTACAAGCTACCACAGAAAATTTAGATCAAGATAACATCTCTAGAATAAAATTCTCGTCATATGGTAAACACAAATTTGTCCTGACAGATTTAGTGTCTTATAAGAAAATTAATAACTCTTTCAATATCAATCCAAATACAATAATTCTTGATTCTAAACTTAAGCCCTGTGTGTTAACTTTCATTATATTCATCTTTGATATCCAAATTCCACATATATAAATTACTATGAATATTTAATCACTACAAACAGATACACTTTCCATTTGATAGATTTGTAGGATTTTCTTATAAATTCTCAAAAGGTATTCAAATAACCATATTTTCAAGTGAGATTTTAAACACTTATACTAGACATATAATAAATCAATCTTCAACAAACCGTTTCACAAATTACTTTTTACAAAAATCCCAGAATTTCATACAACTTTCTGCTCACTGCAGAAAACAGAAACATAGGGTATTCTTCATCAAAAACTTAAAAATCACCCATGGTTACACATATACTCATGAACCAAGAAGAATATCAAATCCATAAGCAAACCCACATATAAACATAAAAACCCAGCAACTTCCATTAACAAAACTCAAATATTAACCCCCAATATCAAAACCCTAACTAAATTTCATCAATCAAACAATCTCAATCATACCCACTTCTAAACCTTGATTAAAATCATAAGCTCTTACCTTAATTGATTATCAATCTTGTTCTTGCTATGAGAATGGTGATTTCCATGAAGGAACTAAGATATTTTGGAGAGCAATTTGAGCTAGGAAATTCAGATGAGATAGTGTGAGAGTGTGAGAAAGAATCGGGTGAGAGAGAGCTAGAGAGAACAGAGTGAGAGATTGAGATTGAGGGAGCAGAAAATATAAGTATGGGGTTGGGGTTTCAGTTTAGGGATTTTTTGAAATGGTGATTTTTGTTTACTATAGTTTGAAACAGAAATAGTGACTCATCACTATTTGGTAAAATTACAATCTTGCCCCCATTATTTGGTAAAAAAAAAAAATTCAAAATTTTTTTTTTTTTTTTCAAATTTTTATACATTTTTTTTTTTTACAAAGACTATGGATTTTATCTTTTTTTTTTTTTAAAAAAACTGAACCTCTTTATAATGCTTTAAACTATGATTAAAATAAATACTAAAATTTAGGATTTTAAAAATGATCACATATCAGCGAAGACACACAATATCATCGTTGTAAAGTATTTATAGCAATGATCCACAATGTCGTCACTAAACAGTTAATAACTTAAAATAAAATCCTATATGTTATTATTTTGGTTACATATCAGCGACGACACACAATATCGTCGCTATAAAGTACTTATAGCAACGATTTACAATGTCATCGTTAAACGGTTAATAACATAATATAAAATCTTATATGTTATTATTATTTTGGTCACGTATCAGCGACAACACATAATATCGTCACTATAAAGTACTTATAGCGACGGTCCAAAATGTCGTCGCTAAACGGTTAATAACTTAATATAAAATCCTATATGTTATTGTTATTTTGGCCAAATATCAACGATAACACACAAAATCGTTGCTAAATAAAGTATATTAGTGACGAAAATAATTGTCGCTAATATAAAATCATATTTGTTATTAGTATTTTTGCCACATTTTTGCAACAATACACAATGTCATCACAAATAAATAACAATTAACGACGACTATTGTCGTCATTGATATAAAAAATTAATTTGCAACGCCAATCTTGTCGCTAAAAAGTAATTAGTCGTCGCAAATAGATCTTCCATTTTAACATCTATCGTATTAACAACAACCTATAGCAATGACTTAAAAAGTCGTTGCTATTGTTAATTTGTTTTGAAAATTAGCAATGACAATAATTTGTCGTTGCTAATGCTTACTTATTAGAAATGATTTTTAGGTCGTCACAGAAATTTTGGTCGCTAAAGGCTAAATTTCTTATAGTGTGTTATTATCATCATATGTGATGTTAATACCATAAAAAATGATCTTTTACATATACCATTTATCATACCAACAAATATATATATATATATATATATATATATATATATATATATATATATAATATATATGAGTATTGTAGAATGACTCTATGAAAGACATTATAATGTATGCGTAATACATAAACATTTATGTAGTGAAATTAAATCAAGTGCCAAGACATATGCCTAAGCCTAACACGGTTATCATGACCAAAAACATGCTTCTGACTAAAATAAATCGAGTTGTTTGTTTGGAAGGAAAAAAATGCCCAAAAGATAGATATTAAGCAAATTAAACAAAGAAATGGCTGCTATTAACCTATTAGAGCCAAGTTGAAATAATTCATGCAAAGGGGCACAAACAGATACCCATACACCCAATACATGAAAAAAAAAAAAAAAAAAAAAAAAAAAAAAAAAAAAAAAAAAAAAAAAAAAAAAACCATCAGTTAATAAAATAAAACATTTGTTCTAGATCAAGAGCTCCTTATTCTATTTAGCAAAAAAAAGAGCTCCTTATTCTTCCATCAGAAGCTTGTACCCAATCCTATAGGAGGCATAGGCATCAATGCATGCATATTCAATTTGAGCTTCATTGAGCAACCTTGCTTCCCAATTACTCATGCTGATATCTTTAGGCTTTCTCATATTAAGCCCCACTATTTCCAAGGCAAGTTCTTTCAAGCTGGGCCCTTGAAACCGTCCTGGCCACAGCTTCTTTGCCACCTGACCAATGTCTGTGCTTTTGCTACAATTTAGCTCATACTCAAGGAGCTTGGCTATATCTCTAGAGACCCCAATTCCCACAAATGTGAAATTGGAGTCCATCAAAAAGCTCTTGAGGGATTGGGGGATATTATCCATATAAGAGAGTTGAACAATTAGACACTTCTCACCTATGCAAAGCTGTAGGATTGCAGCTTTTTTACTTGGATGTAGACTCCATTCAGTGTCTATATATATGCCTACTACAGTGGATGTTCCGCATATATTGAAAGGATTTGGTGCACCCACTCATCAGCATGGCTAGCTTTGTCAGTGACAATTGTTTCTATGGTTTTCCCAGCAAAGTTAACAGAGTATTTTGAGGGGATATGATTGATAGTTATGTTGGGATTTGTGTCAAATACAGACATTGCTAGCTCTTAATGAGACATGAGAGTGAAAATCTGAATATTTATAGGGCTTAAACCAATGGGACTTTTGGTTATGTTTTAGTCCCAGTTCAAAAACTTCCTTATTTTTTTTTTCTTTTTTTTGGCAATATCAAATTATAAATATGGTTTGCTACGTTAATCTGACCCTTTGTATGAGATTTGGGGCATTTAAAGAAAACTTTCGCAAACTAGCTAATAACCCACGACGTGTGGGGAAGTCATTGTTTCAATCGCTTATGATAAATATTCAATTTTAGTAATAAATATTATTTGTAGATTTTATAATTAAGAAAACAGCTGGTCTAATTAAAAATATATCATTTTATTTGAGAAAAAAAAATTGTAGGATTAGGTTTTCTTGAATTAAAGAAATTTCATTTAAATTTTTTATAGAAATTTAATTAAAATAAACACAAAAGGATATAAAAATAAAATAAATTTTTAAGATAAATGAATTGAATAGTAGATGATAACATTATTATTATTTAGTATTGATCAGTGTTTTCCTCAAAAAAATAAAAAATAGTATTAAATGTGGAACTTTAGAATATTTGAGAAGTCGAATTTACGTCATTTAGTAGTCCCTCAAAAGCCAAAACAACCAAATGATGTAATAAATCTTGGTAAGGGTCTCTCTCTCTTTTTGTTTGTGTTTGTGTGAGTGCATGAATTTCTCATTCTTTTCTTTTGAACTAAATCACATATGAATCCTTTGATTTATGCTTTTATCTTTAACATTCCCCCTCAAACTCAAGGTGTAGCTTGACAAGAGCTTGAGTTTGGCTTCAAAAACAGAAAGATGACTACAAAGGCCGAAAAGCTTGGATTTTGACTCGGATCTCGGCTCAGATGCTCGATGGCTTAACTCGGATCTTTGCTTGATGATTGATCTCGACTTTGCTTGGTCAGATCATGGTTTAATGGCTCGATCTTGACTTAGTGGCTTAGAGGCTTAGATCTTGAATGTCTTGGCTTGATCTCGGCTCATGAAGAAAGAGAATTAAAAAGTATCCCACAAATTGTTTTTTTTTTGAGTTGTGGAAGAAAAAAGAAAGGATGGATTTTTAAGATGGGAAAGCGGAAGGATCAAAGAGCGCTTGTGAGAGCTTTAGAATGTCTTTTGAGATTTAGTTAAGCCTATTGGGCTTTAACATAACGAAATTAAGATTCAAAATAAAAGAAAAACACTCACTTTTATATGCCTCCAAAGTCCGAAGATAACAATACAATACAGACTCACACAAATACAAGAAAACTACATTTGTATTTGATGTGGCCAAAACCTACTTATAAGAAAGTGAAGGGAGTGGAGCTCAATTTGAGATGCATAAGACAAACTACATTTGTGGTATTATCAGATATTCATAATTTCTAGTGGAAGTCAATCTGAGATGCATCACATTTTTTTTTTTTTTTTTGATATCTTATTACATGTTTTAACTTTTGGCTAGTCTTTCTGGCTTTGTGACCAATATGTTTGGCAAGCTTCCATACGTTTATTTGGATCGGGGGAAATGATAAAACTATAATCAATTTTACTTCAAATTCAAGCTTACACGTGTAACATGTTGTCCAGCGTTCATGCCTCGTTGGTGCATACGCCTTAGTTGCCTAATCCCACACGACAGACTCACAAACTCTTCATTTCATTACACTTGATATGCCTTATCCTTATGAAGCGTCCAGACTCCAGATCGCGTGGGAGTAGCCCATTTGCTGACTTTTATTCACAACCATTTTCAAACTACTCTTCAGGCGGTTGTGCAGTGTTTCCAAAGCTGTTTGATATAAGCTAAATAAAAATCTTATGTACTATCTTTTGTGTTGCATTTTACTATTAATTATAATATGTCATGTGATTAATTCTATTTTAACCATGAGACGAATATCCTAAAAACACATGTGAAGATGCGTTTAATACTCAATTAAATGATTTTTTTTAAACATTTTCATAAAATAAAATTAAACAGTATGCACATATCAAAGTAAAATATATATAACTATAATGAATTTATACTTGCAAACCAATGAATTATTAACAATTGTAGTTTTCTTTCAAAAAACTTGTACCGATGCTCTCATAATTGAATATTAAATATATCTTAACCTGTATCTTAGAGCACTCACTAATTGGGCCTTTAAACATTAGTTATTTTAGAAGGAAATAAAAAATAACACGACACATTGTAATTGGTGGAGAATAAAGTGAGACATAATATTTGTATTCAATATAAACCAACGAACTTCTAGCCTAACACTTGTCCCCCTTCTTAGTTGCCTGTGTCACGGATTCAACCCACCTCTCATATAAAATATGAAAAATAAGGAACATCAAGAAGAAGGGAATCCAAAAAAAAACATATACTTGCTCACAAAAAGAGAGAGGAAAATGTCACACTTCCTACCATTTTTAGGGGCAAAATGTAACATCCTTGTTGCTGCATACCTATGTTTTAACCATCTTGGTCTTCATCTTCGTACTCCTATTCAAATGGTCCTCCATTTTTCCAACCACCAAAAAAATTTCACCACCTTCACCACCAAAGCTCCCAATTATTAGAAACCTTCACCAACTCGGCATGCTACCTCACCGCTCACTCCAAGCTTTAGCTCAATTCCAAGGCCCCCTCACGCTGCTTCACTTCGGCACCATACCAACCCTTGTTGCCTCATCAGCTAATGTTGCACAAGAGATCATGAAGACCCATGATCTCAACTTTGCAAACCAGCCCAAATCAAGCATGTTTGACAAACTATTATACAATTACAAAGAAGTGTCAATGGCCCCCTACGGCGAGTACTAGAGGCAGATGAAAACTATACTTGCGCTACAACTTTTGAGTAACAAAAGGGTTCAGTCCTTTAAATCTGTGAGAAAGGAGGAAACTTATCTAATGATTAAGAAAATCAAACAGTGTTGTTGTTCTTCTTCGAATGTGAATTTAAGCGAAGCGTTTGCGAAGCTTACTAATGCTATAGTATGTAGGGTGGCCTTGGGAAGGAAGTATGGTGAAGGGGAAGGTGGGAGAGTGTTTAATGAGCTTTTGGGGGAGTTTGTGGAGTTGTTGGGTGTTATCAACGTGGGGGATTTTATTCCATGGCTTGCTTGGGTGAACCGTGTCAATGGCTTGGATGGTAGAGCGGAGAAATTGGCTAAACATCTTGATGATTTTCTAGAAGGAGTAATTGAAGAACATATAGATTGTGAGAAGAAAGGGAGTCGTGACTGTTAGAGATATATATTGGGCCATGAGGCCCAAACCAAGTTTAGGTCCATTAATTGTAATAGAAGCAAATAGCTCTAGTTAGACTAGGTTTCTCTAGTATATATACCCTACTTGGGTCTCATTGTAACAATAAAGAAATATAGTAAAGATGTAGCCATCAAGGGCTTTTGTGTGTAGACGTAGGTCTTCATGACCGAACCATGGTATTTCTGTGTATCTGTTCTCTGTTTGTTCTCTCTCTTTCTCTAAACTCTTTTCTCTCTAGCACTTTCATATTTGACATTGTATCAGAGAATCTATTCAAGATTTGTAACTGAGCATCTGTTCTAACATGGTATCAGAGCCAAATTAATCTTTGGCACAATTCTCAAACCACCCGAACCTATTTTCTCCAAACAATTTCCAATTTTCTCTAAGCCGTGCCTCTCTTCCTCCATTATTGCCACCAAAGACCTCCAATCACTTTGTACCGCCTACCGCTTTGATAGTCAGAGCTCGTACTACCAACTCTAGAAATTTCACAGTTAGAAAGCCTCACATGCGCCTCCACGCGCTCTGTTTGTCTCTGGTAAAGTCGCACATTCTTCTCTTCGCCGCTGTCGTTTGGCTGCTCCTTTTGCCTTGATCCACCCATCAATCGATTCGTCTGGAAGAGATGAATCTCCAGTAAAAATATCGCCGCCAGAAATTATCACACGCGCCCTCACGCGCTGGTGATGTTTCCGGCGACGATCTGTTTCAAGATCCACATGCCTCCACGTGCCTTCTCCATCTGGTCTCAGCCCGAGACTTAACCCGCTCTGAGACCCGCAACCCAATCCATGATCCTCCAAAGCTGCCTGCTGACATCAGCCCTACCTATTGCTGATGTCAGCCCTAAAAAAAAAAAAAAAAAATCCTGACCTTTTTGTTTCTTGCTTTGTCTTGTCTTTTTCAAGAACTCTTCACTCTTTCATTAGTTACAATGGACCATTCAACCTCATGGTCACTTTGAGACATCCTTATCCCCAGAGACACTCTGAAAATGAAATTTAATGCACCGCCCTGTCGCTCATAAGCTTCCTTGTTGCTGCATGATTTGCTTCTTGTTATGAAGATGAATTTTTTTGGTGAATCCCGTGACAATCTGAATCTGTCTGCTATTGTCTTCTGTGACAATCCGTCTCTTCCGTCTAGTGTCTTCCATGACAATCCGTCTCTTCGTCTGGTGTCTTCTATGACAATCCGTCTCTTCCGTCTGGTTCCGTGACAATCCGTCTGGTGTCTTTCATGACAATCCGTCTCTTCCATCTGGTGTCTTCCGTGACAATCTGTCTGGTGTCTTTCATGACAATCCGTCTATTCCGTCTAGTGTCTTCCATGAAATTCGTCTATTATCTTCCATACCAATCTTTTATGAGCTCTTCTGAAGATAGTCTTTTGTTGTCCTTCATGGCAGTTCGTTGTCTTACTCTGAGCTCTTCTGTGTTCTTTTATTCATTGTGAGCTCTTTTGAAGACAGTCTCTTGTTGTCCTCTGTGGCAGTCCGTTGTCTTACTCTGAGCTCTTTTGTGTTCTTTTATTATGTTTCATTTGCTGCATGGGTTTCTTTCCTTCAACGGTGATTATTTTTCAGGCATTTTCGTTTCATGGACCCTACTTCTCTTCAAGGATTCTACTTCATGCAATTCCAAACTCAAGGTTTCGTCATACTGCACCTTGAGTTTGAGGGGGGATGTTAGAGATATATATTGGGTCATGAGGCCCAAACCAAGTGTAGGCCCATTAATTGTAATAGAAGCAAACTGCTCTAGTTAGACTAGGTTTCTCTAGTATATATACCCTACTTGGGTCTCATTGTAACAATCAAGAAATATAGTAAAGATGTAGCCGTCAAGGGCTTTTGTGTGTAGACGTAGGTCTTCATGACCGAACCACGGTATTTCTGTGTATCTGTTCTCTGTTTGTTCTCTCTCTTTCTCTAAACTCTTTTCTCTCTAGCACTTTCATATTTGTCATTGTATCAGAGAATCTATTCTAGATTTGTATCTGAGCATCTGTTCTAAGTTGTTAGTCTAGGAAATGAAGGCCAAAAGGACTTTGTGGACTTGTTGCTTTGGATTCAAAAGAAAACTGTCATCAGTTTCCCTATTGACAGAGTTAGCATTAAGGCTCTAATCCTGGTAAGCAAAACTAACATTTTATTTTTTTATAAGAAGCTATGGACATACATATTTTCACCCACTTTTCACACCTTTTTTTAGGCGAACAACACCTTCCCATCAACTCATTGTTGAAATCATTTTTATTGTCCACCAATCACAATTTGTTACTTGAGCAAGTTGTAGAAAAATATGTCCATGGACTTATTTAAATGTAAGTAATGAGGGAAATTAAAAGTTTCCATCCAAAATTGAGCAAAGATGTATGATAAGAGAATAACTTGGAATGGCCAAAAGTTTTGTAACTTAGTGATATTATCTAATTCTCCACTAGAGAACTTGGGTTCGAATCCACCTTCACTCACTTAGATGATATGACTACTAGATAATTAGATAGTATAGGCTATGGTATTTTAAGCTCTTTTCTTATGCATAATTGGCAACTTTCTTCAATATTTACCGTCTTTTGTTATAAATAGGATGCATTCGCTGGGGTCATGGAAACTTTGTCCACTATCTTATAATGGATAATGACAAAGCTCTTAAGGCACCCGGAGGCGATGAAGAATGTGCACTATGAAGTGAGAGGGATTGTTAGCAACGAAAAGGACATAACAGAGGGCAATTTGGATAAAATGCATTACTTAAAGGCAGTGATCAAAGAGACACTTCGTTCCCATCCTCCTATTCCATTGTTAGTTCCCCGAAAATTGATTCAAGATGCCAAAATACAAGGCTATGATATTGTAGCTGGAACTCAAGTTATTATCAATGCATGGGCAATTGGAAGAGACCCTGCGTCATGGGATGAACCAAACGAGTTTCAGCCAGAAAGGTTCTTGACTTCATCTATAGATTTTAAGGACATAACTTCCAATTGATCCCATTTGGAGTGTGAAGGAGAGGTTGCCCAGGAATTTCCTTTGCCATAGCCACTATCAAGCTTGTTTTGGCAAATCTTGTGTATAACTTTGATTGGACATTGCCCGATGAAGCAAGATGTGAGGATTTGGACATGACTGAATCTATTGGTCTGAGCATTCATAGAAAATTTGCTTTTATAGCAGTTGCAACTCCATATTCTCGCTAGTCTATATAGAAACATCTATAATCTATAATATAAACTAATAGGTGAAGCTGAGAGATTGTTTTTTAGCCTTCCCAAATATTGCCACGTCAGATTTCCTCCTCTTAGAAAATTCCTTCTCTATTTCACTCTCTCTCACACACTTCCTTTCTCTCTCTCACACGTTTGCCTCAATTAATAATTAATTAATGCTTAATTATCTAATGCTCTCTCTCACACGTTTGCCTCCTCATATCCTCTTTCACTCTTTCCCTTCCACTCACGGTTCTTTTTGCTTCTACAATTAATAATCCCCAAATCTCCAGCTAGGTTTTCTGTCATAACAAAAGCTCAGGCATGCCCTTTGCGTCTTTTCGTTCCATCCATTGTTACAGCTTCCTCTTACACAATTTCACAACTTTCTCTCTCATCAATTCTTTATTTAAGCTTTTCTCCACAACCTTCATCATCACACTTTTAGCCGAAGCCCACTTCTCTCTTTGTTTTCTCATTCTTCCTGAAACCAAAGGCACACAAGACTTGAACCAAAGAGAAAGCGAGCAGGAGCCAGATGGTTCCTGAGCTGCAGTCTTACTTGGGTTTCCAAGCTATAAAGAATAGTGATTCTAAGGTGAGGTTTTTAACAGTGGATTTTTTTTTGTTTTCATTGATTTGGGGTTAGATTAGGAAGTTTTCCACTCTTTCTCTGGATTTTTATGTGGGTTTTGTGTGTTTGCTATGTGGGTGTTTTTGTTTTCATTGGTTTGGAGTTAGATTAGGAAGTTTTAGACTATGGGTGGTTATTTATTTATTTTGTTTTAGGAAAATATCTATTGAGAATGTATTGGTACATTAGAAGAAGAAAAGAGATACTGAACCTGCTGTAAAATTCTTGGCAGCGACCTTTCTTTGGCAATAACAGCTTCCGTTCAATGAATTTCAAGAGTTTAGCAGTGGATCTGAGATTCTCAAGGCCAAGACAATGAGACACAGACCGGGAGCACTTGAGGTGGGGTTTTTTTTTCCACCAATTTTAATTGGATTTATGGTCCAATATTGATATTTTGTGGATGATTTTCTTTTGATGGGTTGCAAATGACGTGGTAACAATTCTTATGAGCTCAGATATAGGTTGGAAATCTATGGGTGGTTGTTTCTACTCTTTTAGTTAACGAAATTTAACATGGCTTTGCCTAAACAAATCACATTGATATGGTTTTGCCTAAACGAATCACATAGATATCTAGCTTCAATAATATTTTGGATGTTAGTGTGCTGTATGTTATTGTTCCTAATATAAAACATATTGATGTAATCATAGTTGCTATATTATTTTGATTCAAAAATCCAATAGAGAATCTTAATTATGTGATATCCTACATCATTACATGTACACATGTTGTTTGATAAATTTCCTAAGTGATGTTTTGTTGTTATTCTAGAAGTCATAATACATGGAGAGTGGTAAGAAGGAAGATAAATAAGGTGATACTGTGTTCTTGAGATTTGAATTTATGTAGGTAGAGTTGAAGTTTTTCCTGAGAATTATTATGGTTGTTGTTCTGTGATTCATTTGTGTTTTGATGGATTTTCAATAAATTTTTTTGGGCATTTTGATTTTGTTAATGTTCTTGCTAAAAGGTGTAATTAAATTGACACTTTTTAGATGGGTTCTTAGTTTTAGTTTATTTGTTTTTAATGAATTAATGTTTTATTATCTATATGCAAACACTTGGATGGTTTGAATGGTTTGGATAGACCTTGGCTCTTCTTTCAGTGAAATTATATGATTAGAAAATATTTTATATGCATCATCAAATTAAATTAAACATCTAAAAAAAAACTATATCTCATATACTCTTACACAAGTTTCATACGTAGTTTGGTAGGAATAACGTTTTAAAGGGCCTCTTTGATTGAATCCTCTTTCTAGAGGGGGGATTCAAGTGAAGTTATCAATGGCCAATTGAGATTGTTCAAGACTTGGCTTGTAATAGGAACTAAAAGAGCCAGCCGAAGTCAAAAGCCAAAAAGGTACTAGAACCAATGAGGTCTTCAAGTGAAGCCTCATCTTCATCCTGGCTGAAAGATAATAGGTCATCATGTGGCAGGTGATGGTTTTGCTCTTGAAACAAATGCTTTGAGAAGATGGCTGGACAGTGGGAGTGACACTTCACGTAGGAAATTCTTAAGCTTGCACCACCGCAATATTTTTACCCAACCATTCTCTTTTATCCAACATTTAAAAGTGATTGCAACAACATTAAAATCTCTGCCCTATTTTTCTTTCGCAATTCTACAAATTGTTTTTATAATTCTTTCAAAGAGGGGGAAAAAAGACATTGCCAGTATATTTTTTATCTTCGTTATTTAAATCGTTGTTTCTTTCATGTATATTGGAGTACGTAGCCACATAATATCATGTTTTAGTACCAATGAACATAGAGGATTTTTTGCTGTGAGACTTTTTGTTTAATCTTCAATATTAAAGACGTGATCCACGTCACACTATTTCATTCAATAAATTTTGTAGCATAATTTGTCAATAAGATGTTTCTCTTTTTGTTTATTAGCTTTTTTTCATACAATATATTTCTCTTTCTTATTTTCCTTAGACAACACTAGATCTTTCCTCCCCCTCTCTCTCTCTTCTTGCAATAGGTGATTTCACTCATTTATGCAAAGGGGTCATTCTACGGTACTCAGACTTTTTGTGTGGATATGGTATACACTCAAATCTTAACTATTTTTACTATCAAATATGATGTAGTTACCATCATATGTGATGTTATTATTATCCAATGTGACGTTAGTACTATCCAATTTTTTTATATATTAAATTTAAATAAATAGATGAATATTAGGGTACCAACAATGTGATGGTAGGTAATATCAAATATGGTGTTATTATCATCATATGTGATGTTAATACATAAAAAATGATCTTTTACATATTACAGGTACCATTTATCATACCAACAATAATAAAAAGAAAAAATAATATGAGTATTGTAGAATGACTATGAAATACATATAATTATGCGCAATACATAAACATTTATGTAGTGAAATTAAATCAAGTGCCGAGACATATGCCTAAGCCTAACACAGTTATCATGACCAAAAACATGCTTCTGAGTAAAATAAATCGAGTTGTTTGTTTGGAAGAAAAAAAATGCCCAAAAGATAGATATTAAGCAAATTAAACAAAGAAATGGCTGCTATTAACCTATTAGAGCCAAGTTGAAATAATTCATGCAAAGGGGCACAAACAGATACCCATAGACCCAATACATGGAAAAAAAAGCCCAACAGTTAATAAAATAAAACATTTGTTCTAGATCAAGAGCTCCTTATTCTATTTAGCAAAAAAAAGAGCTCCTTATTCTTCCATCAGAAGCTTGTACCCAATCCTATAGGAGGCATATGTAAACACAAATCCTCTATATCGAGTACATGATCATAGCATGAGCATATAAGCAACAATATTATATCAGATGTGATTAATAGAATATACCTGAATCCATTGATGAAATTGATGGAAGCAATAGGGCGTCTTCTACTCTCTTGCTCTCTTAAGTTCAAGTCTAATGGGGAGACTTCAAAAGTGACGGTAGGTTAGAGTGAGAGCAGGGACCCCTATAACCCTATATTTAAATTATAAATATAAGGCCTTAATGTAAATCCTAAACCCATAAAGGATTTACCCAACTTAGGCCCACACATTAAAATACCCATGTCCTACATTATTAAATGTAGCTAAGGTGCACCAAAGCCCAATAAACAATATATGATCACATTAAACTACATGGGCTTTACCGGTCAACTCTCTGTCATACAGGGCATCCTATCAATTCGGTTTTGACACAAAAGAATGCTACTCACAAAATAAAATCTTACATTCTCCCACTTGAGCAGCATAAGTCAAAAGATTTTTTTTTTTTTTTAAAGAAGAAAAACTTGACTCTCCGAATTGATAATACTCTATGTGGCCACAATCCTAACAGAATGCCCAAGAGAGTAACACCTTAAACTTTGTCCTTAGTTAAATGAAAATATAAGTATCCAATTATATTGGTCAATACATCCAAAATTGATATAAGACTATACATAGTCAAAATACTTATAATTCCATCAACTCAGGTAATATGGTATGGTAATGTGTGGTATGGAAATTACATGCAACTGTGATCACCATGTCGATTTCCATAAGGTCCAACAATATGTTATTATCAAGAACCAATAACACTTCCCAAGAAGCTCTTTAAGACTGGCGAAAACTTTATGTCTTAAGTGATAGAACTTTCACTCATAGGTCCAAGCCTGTATACCGTATGAGTTAACCGCCCTGCTTAAAGCTAAAACATGCTTTAAGACTTTTCCTGCCATAATAAACTTACATGTGCACACAAAATATGGCAACATAACACGCATAAACAATGCATAATCAATATTCTCGAGAATGTAAATTGACTTAGTCAAAATAATAAACTGCAATTTAACTTAAACAAAAACATAACTCCCACTAACCAAAGGATCAAAACTTTCAACCAACCCCATATGAGTAACATGCTCCTTAAAAACTTTAGGAGGCAATCCTTTGGTTAGGGGATCAGCAATCATCTCCTCTGTGGCTATATGAATAATAGAAGTTTACAACTCTAGAATCTTCTCTCTAACAACCAAATACTTGATGTGCATATGTTTTGATCCAGATGATCTTTTATTATTCTTTGAGAAGCAAACCACAGCGGAATTATCATTGTAGATTGTCAAAGGCTTAGAGATGGAATCCACAATCTCTAACCTTGAAATAAAATTTCGCAACCAAACAGCCTGTAAAGTTGCCTCATAACAAGCCACATACTCAGCTTGCATGGTAGATGAAGCTGTAAGTGTCTGTTTGACACTTTTCCATGAGATGACACCTCCTGCCAACATGAACACATATCCTGAGGTTGACTTCAAGTCATCAGCACAACCTGCATAGTCTGCATCAGCATAACCAACGACCTCAAGAAGGTTAGAACGCCTATATGTGAGCATAAAGTCCTTAGTTCTCTGCAAATACCTCTAAACCTTCTTTGCCGCTCTCCAATGATCCATACCAGGGTCACTTTGAAACCTGCCAAGTACACTGATAGCAAAAGCTATATCCGGACGAGTACATACTTGTGCATACATCAAACTGCCTACAGCAGATGCGTAAGGGATCTTTTTCATTTCATTCCTTTTCAGATCATTCTGAGGACATTGAAGTTTCGAAAGTTTATCTCCTTTAACAATAGGAGCGTCACCAGCTGAACACGTACTCATATTAAACCTCTCAAGAACCCTACTAATATAGGACTTTTGAGATAGACCAAGAATGCCACGAGACCTGTCACGATGAATCTCAATGCCAAGAACAAAAGAAGCTTCACCAAGATCTTTCATCTCAAAATTATCGAACAAAAACCTCTTAGTTTCACGCAGCAAACCAAATCATTGCTGGCAAGAAGAATATCATCAACATAGAGCACTAAGAAAATAATCTTGCTCCCATTAATCTTGAGGTATATACAATGATCAACAGGATTTTCTTTGAAACCAAAAGAAGTTACCACATTATCAAATTTCAAGTACCATTGTCTAGAAGCCTGTTTAAGCCCATAGATGGACTTCTTCAGTTTGCAAACCATGTGCTCCTTTCCAGATACTTGAAAACCATCCGGCTGTAACATGTACACATCCTGTTAGATCTCCATTTAGAAAAGCTGTCTTTACATCCATTTGATGTAATTCAAAATCAAAATGTGCAACTAAGGTATAACGATTCTAAAAGAATCCTTCGAAGAAACCGGTGAGAAAGTCTCTTTATAATCGATGCCTTTTTTCTGACTAAAACCCTTAGCAACAAGTCTAGCCTTATACTTTTCAATTTTGCCTGTTGAATCCTTCTTGGTTTTGAAAACCCATTTACATCCAATTGGTCTACAACCATTAGGCAAGTCCACCAAATCCCAAACATTGTTATTATCCATGGACTTCAATTCGTCAACCATAGCATCAATCCATTTAGTAGACTGAGAAGACTGAATAGCCTGTGAATACGACGAAGGATCATCAACAACACCTATATCAAATTCATGCTCTTGAAGGTAAACCATAAAATCATCTGAAATAGCAGGCTTACGGGATCTCTGAGATCTTCTCAAAAGTGCATCATCTATAGGTTGTGCCTCAATAACCATTGGTATTGCCTTATCAACATGCTCAGTTAAAGGCAATGAAACTGCGCTCTCTAGAGAGGGTGGTACAGGGATAGTCACTCTCTCCTCTTTAAAAGCAAACCTGCAAGGCTGAACAACCTCATTTACACTGTCTCCTTCTAAGAAAACTGCACGCTTCGATTCAACAATCCTCATTGAGTAAGAAGGACAATAAAATCTATACCCTTTCGATTTATTGGCATACCCAACGAAGTAGCCACTAACACTTCTTGGGTCTAATTTCTTCAAGAAAGGATCATAAGGTCTCACTTCTGCAGGACACCCCCAGATTCGAAAATGGCTTAAACTAGGTTTGTGCCCACACCATAATTCAAATGGAGTCTTAGGCACAGATTTGCTAGGAACTCTATTCAAAATATATGTAGCTGTCTTCAATGCATCACCCCACAAAAAGGTAGGTAGAGAAGTGTTACTCATCATACTTCTCACCATGTCCATGAGTGTGCGATTTCTCCTTTCAGCGACTCCATTTTGTTCGGGTTCCCCTAGCATAGTGTATTGTGCATCTACGCCACATTCTGCAAGAACTTTGCAAATGGACCAGGAATTTGTCCTGCCTCACCATATCTGCCATAAAACTCACCACCCTGATCTGATCTAACAATCTTGATTTTCTTTTCCTGTTTAAGTTCTATTTCAGCTTTATAAATTTTGAACATATCCAAAGCCTCAGATTTTTCATGTATGAGAAAAATATATCCATAACGAGAAAAGTCGTCAATGAAAGTAATAAAGTATTTATATCCACCCAAGGTGCTAGGTGTAAATGGTCCACAAATGTCAGTATGAATGATCTCCAACAGCCCCTCACTCCGGGTAGCCCCTTTCTTCCTAGCTCTCGTAAGTTTCCCTTTAACACAATCAACACAAGTCTGAAAATCTGAAAAGTCGAGAGAATCCAGAATACCATTTCTAGTCAACCTCTCCATTCTTTCTCTCGAAATATGCCCTAAACGTCTATGCCATAACATTCGAAGAAAATTCATCATTAACACGTTTAGATCCAATAGTAGCAAACACATTATGAGAAGAAGGATAATTTGGATCCAAATCTAACTTGTATAAGCCATCACATAAAGCACCAGAAGCTATCTCACGAGAACCAGAATAAAGAACAAATCTTTTATTACCAAAATGAAATCCAAAACCACTAGAATCCAATTTAGAGACAGAGATTAAACTGCGTCTGAGAGAAGGAACATAAACAACATCATCCAAAACTAAAACACCACCAGAGGCTAAAGGTAAATTAACTACTCCTATGAATTCTACTAAAGCCTTCTCTCCATTGCCCATGTAGACTGCAACCTCTCCATCATATGGCCTCCTCTTGCTTTTGAATCCATGCAAGGAATTTGTAACATGAATAGAGGCACCAGTATCAACCCACCAAGAATTCAAAGGAACGTCCACCAAGTTAGATTCAAAACAAACAAGAGCTAGAGGGGTGGTCAATAGGCGCATGTAGTTACCCTTCTTTGCCTTGTTGAAAACAACAAATTTCTTCACTCACTGCAGCAAGATAATTCTTGATAGTCTTGTCCATAGACAAACGCATAATCATCATGCACAAGATAGCCAAAACAACAAGCAATGTCTTATTCCATTCCTCAAAGTTTGTCCTATTCAAAGTCTTGATAGAAGCCAAATGCGAAGAAAAAGAAGGGGTATCCAGGGCTGACAAAATATGAGACATTTAAGCTCACCAAAATTGCATATGTAAACAGGCTATATGCAAATTAATATTTCATTAAGAAATTTATATTTAGATTTGTCAGAGTAAACTATATAAACACAAATCTGACAAGATTCCTAATGCATTATTATGATCTGCTTTTGGAGCAAAGACCATAACATGCCACAAGGCCTCACAAACAAATGGAAAAGCTAAATATATTGATGACAAAATTTTTGAAGAGTTCAACACCTTAGGGGAAGAAGAATTATTCTAGATTTTGACATCCATACATTTACTTAACCCCATCAGAAATTCCACCAAGTAAAGACCCTCTTAAGGAGATAATCATTACCCGTTTGAACCCCAATGCCATTGCAATCCAAGAACAATTAATAATGATAAAACATTATAAAGAATTCAACAATTCTCGTCGACCTTAATGGTATGCCCACTGTGTGGAAACATAGTCATCCAGCCATACGAAAACCGATGAATCTTTGGATGCATCACAATATCCATAATGTCCAACAAAATATTTTCAGCATGTATACAAATTTTTCTCATTCAATTTACAATTAAATATTGCATAATTCATAAACAAATATTATGCATAATCAATGAAAAAATAAATGTGAATCACACTAAAATTATAGTCCAAGTATACACAGTCATTAAAAGCTGAAAATATCATAACAGTTTTGAAAAACAAATTTCAGAAAATTTCGGTGACAAAAATTATCTCCAAATTGTGGAGAACAAATAAAATATGCATTGGTTATTGACCTAGACTATTAAATTCGTAGAAATCAAGAACCATAGCCTACTATAGTTGCTAGGACTATCTTTATTCTTTATTTTAATTCTGTATTGCAATAGTAGTATCTTATATAACAAAGGTGTTGGGACTATCTTTATTATGAAATCTAATTCCGTATGGCATAGCAAGTGTTAGTATTATAACAGAAAAAAATTCTTGAGATAGCGCGTGATTTAAAATAGACGGAATCCATTAGCAAACATCAGCAAGTTAGAATATTTATAATAGCTATCAGAAGGCATGTATCGCAATAATCCGCAGTCCGCAGATATGTCTCTAGAGAGCGTAAATCGTTCTATCTATGAAAGGTACTTCACCAGTATCATACATATATTAGCCAAAGCATCAAAAGCCGCCTAAATCCTGAATCTAATGTTTCAGTATTTTCATCAGTAAGATAATTTGAAAATAATATAATATTTCATAGCCCATGTATGAGCATGAATGCTCTGATACCAACTGTAAACACAAATCCTCTATATCGAGTACATGATCATAGCATGAGCATATAAGCAACAATATTATATCAGATGTGATTAAAAGAATATACCTGAATCCATTGATGAAATTGATGGAAGCAATAGGGCGTCTTCTGCTTTCTTGCTCTCTTAAGTTCAAGTCTAATGGGGAGACTTCAAAAGTGACGGTAGGTTAGAGTGAGAGCAGAGACCCCTATAACCTTATATTTATATTATAAATATAAGGCCTTAATGTAAACCCTAAACCCATAAAGGATTTACCCAACTTAGGCCCACACATTAAAATACCCATGTCCTACATTATTAAATGTAGCTAAGGTGCACCAAAGCCCAATAAACAATATATGATCACATTAAACTACATGGGCTTTACCGGTCAACTCTCTATCATACAGGGCATCCTATCAATTCGGTTTTGACACAAAAGAATGCTGCTCACAAAATAAAATCTTACAGCATAGGCATCAATGCATGCATATTCAATTTGAGCTTCATTGAGCAACCTTGCTTCCCAATTACTCATGCTGATATCTTTAGGCTTTCTCATATTAAGCCCCACTATTTCCAAGGCAAGTTCTTTCAAGCTGGGCCCTTGAAACCGTCCTGGCCACAGCTTCTTTGCCACCTGACCAATGTTTGTGCTTTTGCTACAATTTAGCTCATACTCAAGGAGCTTGGCTATATCTCTAGAGACCCCAATTCCCACAAATGTGAAATTGGAGTCCATCAAAAAGCTCTTGAGGGATTGGGGGATATTATCCATATAAGAGAGTTGAACAATTAGACACCTCTCACCTATGCAAAGCTGTAGGATTGCAGCTTTTTTACTTGGATGTAGACTACATTCAGTGTCTATGCCTACTACAGTGGATGTTCCCGCATATATTGAAAGGATTCGGTGCACCCACTCATCAGCATTGCTAGCTTTGTCAGTGACAATTGTTTCTATGGTTTTCCCAGCAAAGTTTACAGAGTATTTTGAGGGGATATGATTGATAGTTATGTTAGGATTTGTGTCGATTAAAGACATTGCTTATTAAAAAAGAAGAAGCTTCTCTCATCTCTGCAATGCTTCTGGTCTCGAATCAGAAACAATTGAAGATAGAAGAAGCATGGAGTGCACCGTTTCATTTAAACTATCACACATCAAATGAAACACACCGTTTCATTAAAATAGCCTCCTCACATCAATAAATGAAACGCAGCGTTTTTGCTAAGAAAGTTTGTTAGCTTATTATTACACGTGTACATAGTTGATTGGTCTTTATTGGTTTTGTTATTAGGAGTTAGTTGCAGAAAACTGAATTAGTTTCTTTTGCTCTGTTTTCATTCCATGGTATATATATGTAATCTCTTCCTAATGTAAAATTATCACAGTGAATAAGAGAATTCTCTTTTTCCATCTCTTAGTCTCAAAGATTTTCTTCTTCAAGAAGATAACTCAATTTCCACTGTGCATTTTTATTATGGTATCAGAGCCATTCTAAAGCTTTCTTCGAGTTTTGTCTCTAAGCTTCAATGGCGCCTCAACCAAATTCTTCTGCTTCTGCAAATGCTGTGAATGATGATCCACTACCTTCAAGCCCTTACTATCTCCATCCAAGTGACAATTCAAGTCTGATTCTCGTCCCTGAACCACTCACAAGTGATAATTTTCACTCTTGGTTTAGATCTATGGATATGGCTCTTACTATCAAGAATAAGCTTGGTTTTGTTGATGGAAGTATTAGGGAACCTGAAGTTAATCCTAGGTCATCTTTACATGCTCACTGGAATAGATATAATACAATAGTGATAACTTGGATTCTGAATTGTGTTTCTAAGCAAATTCATGCTAGTGTTCTCCATAAACCTACTGCTTATATAATTTGGAAAGAATTGCAAGAGAAATTTTCATAGAGTAATGGTCCTTAGATCTTTCAACTTGAGAAAGATATAAGTTCTGTAACCCAAAATCAGAATCCTGTGAGTGAATACTACACTCTTCTTCAAGGACTTTGGGAAGAACTGCTCAATTACTCACCCAATCCCGTTTGCAATTGTTCCCCAAGTTGTTCATGTGGTGCTATGACTAAGACTTTGGAGAAATATGAGCAGAGATGTGTGATGTAGTTCTTAATGGGTTTAAATGAGTCTTTTGCACCTGTGAGAGGTCAAATATTGCTCATGGACCCAATGCCACCTATCAACAAAGTTTTTTCCTTGATTAGACAAGAGGAAAGGCAGAGGTCCATTGGATCTTTGAATGCATCCTTGAGCAATCCCTTTGTGGAATCTACTACTTTGTTATGCAAGTCTGAGGGAACCAAGACAGTTGGTAGCAGACAATTTTTCCAAAAGAAGGAAAGGCCTCAATGTACTCACTGTGGATTGCTAGGTCACACTGTTGATAAATGCTACAAGCTTCACGGGTTTCCACTAGGTTACAAAACTCAAGGCAAGAATCCTACAGCTAATAAAATTTCCTTGACTAGTTTTGGACAGACTGCTGGTGTTGTTACAAATGAGTTTTCCAACCTACAGCTGTCTCAAGTGCAGGCCCAATGTGAACAAGTTCTTGCTTTACTCAATAACAAGACCTTAAGTAATCCTATTGGTCATGCTTCCAACTCTCATCATCAAGCATCTGCCAACACAATCTCATCCAACTTACCAAGTTCATCCATGACAGGTATACCTTTCTATACATCCTCTTGCTTTAGTTCTAACTTTACTCCAAATTTATCTCACTTAGTATTTTCTTCTCACACCACATCACATTCCAACATCAAACACAACTCTTGGATCCTTGATACTGGAGCTACAAACCATATAGTTCATTCCATCTCATGTCTTAGCACCATTACCTCAACCATTCGAGCCACTATTGAATTGCCTAATGGCAATATGGTTCCTGTCACACACATAGGAACTGTCAAACTTTCATCTTCTCTCATTTTGACAGATGTATATTGTGTGCCTTCATTCCATTTTAATCTCATTTCAGTGAGTAAACTAGTACAATCTTCACTTTGTCTCATTTTTTTGTCCAATTATTGCTTTATTCAGGCCTTCATCCCTTGGAGGATGATTGGACTGGGTAAGATATTGTTGACACCCCATTTTGCAACCATTAATTTTACTTTTTTACACTTTAGTGCATAAAGGGTAAAATGGTAATTTCACAAGCTTAAAAATTCAAAGTTGGTCCATAAATTTAAAATCATATTTTAAGTGATCAAAATTGAATTAAGAATGAGAGTGCATTTTTCGGATTGGAAATTGGATAAAAAAACCAAGTTTTGATTTAGGAAATAAATTTGATTGGTTGAAATGATATTTACCATAAGCTCACATGCATAGGATTACTTATTAATTAATTTGATTGGTCCTCTAAAGGATTAAATTAAAATCAATTAATAAATAATTCCTATTGGTTTAGAACACCTTAAAATGGTAAGTATTCATGCACAAGATTTTCATCAAAGGATAATTCTTAAATTGATTTATTTTTAACTAATGGGATAATTATTTTGACCAATAATTATCATGTTAATTATTAATAAATTGATTAGAATTAAGAAATCTCAAATTCAGCCAAATAAGGACTTCGAAATCCACTAGAAGTTGACCAAAGGTGAAAAAACCCGGAATTATCCAAAGCCCAATTCGGATTTGGATTCTAGCCCGTACACTGGTCAGTATTTCGACCATAACTTTTGACTCAATTATCCAATTGAGTTGATTCAAATTTTTCTGGAAAGCTGACATGATGGGATACAAATATGTCTCTAATGACTATCTCCAAATTCGAATGTTTAGAGGGTCAAAATGGGCCCACAACCAGAGCCTAAAAATCAGCCAGAATTTCGGAATTTTCATGGAGTATATCCAATTTCCAAAACCCTAATACACTCCCAGGAGGTCCAAAACGTGGGTAGGTTCATTTTATGGCTGCCATATAAATAGAAAAGATTCTCATTTTAACAAGGGGTTGGAAAAATTAGTCAGGGCAATCCTAAGCAAAATTCAAGAGAATTTTTGCAAAGGGTTAGACTTTGGAATAAGAACACAAGTGTGTTCTTATATTCAAGTCCAGAGATTACAAAAGCCATTTTTGTAATCTCTATTTCCAATCCTTCAGTTCCATTTTTTAATCTCTTTTAACCAAATTTAACGGTTTTTCTCAAGAATCAATTTTCAGGACTGGTGGTATTCTCAATTAAGTGGCCGCATCCCATCACAATCAAATTCAATTCGGGACACTCATTCAAGAGGTTGCATCCCAAAAAGTATAATCTTCTCTTTTTTAATTTAATGCAGAAACTTTAATTGTGTAGAATGCATGATTAGGTTTTAATTTCAATTGCTTAATTAATTTTTAATGTGCAATTGCTAGATTACATTGTTTTTTGTTTTTGTTTTGTGAATGATGCAAATATGATTTTCCTAACATATTTTATTAAAATTACAGCAACTTTAAATTTTATTTTTCATGTGAGATGTGTGCCTAAATGATTTTAATTACTTGATGATTAATCACTATTTAATTTTTCTTTGCATGTATTGTATGATGATATGAGTCAAAGCAAGTTGGTTTGTTTACTGAGTCGTGAACTATAGATTAGGGAATCCTTAGAGACTGACTTAGGTCAGGTTGGGTGGGTGCCTAACACCTTCCCACTCAATCCCTTAGCCCCCAAACCCTAATCTTAGGGGAAATTAGATTAGTCCATGTATCATTTTACTTCTGTTTTCTAGAATGTATTTAGGACACCAAGCCTTGTAATTTTATTTTTCCTTAGATTGTATCTAGGGCAAAATCATGTAATTTGTTTATTTCCCAAAACATTGTATTATTTATTTCATCAATGTATAAAATATTGTACTTTTTTCTTACCTTTTTGTACAAAAGTTAGGTGGCAACTCCATTGTAAATTCCCCTAAACATTAGGATGGAAAACAGTGAAAGTCTCCATTTTGAGAATCATGTTTAGGCCTTTACATTGGGTTAAAGGTCGTGGTTCTCACAGTGGCGACTCCACTGGGGACTTAGAGGGCTAAACTCTAGAGTAGGATCCTTAGTCTATAGTTCACAAATTGTTTGCATTGTTTGTTACTCGCTTTGATAATTGTCATCTTGTATGTCATGCATTGCATATGTGATCTTGCATTATGTGTTGTTAGCCCGGAAGCCACGTAGTAGTAGCCTTGGATCACGGTCCCCCTCGAATGCAGGTACCCTTGGCCAACCTACCACCCCATGAATACATACTCTCGACCCTCTCTAGCAAATATAAAGTGGTGAAACATACTGTGAGCCTTTGATGCCCCTCGCATGCATTGGTGGGTATGTTGAGCCCAAGTAATGGGGAACCTTTTTAGCCTATCCTCTACCCTCATGTAAAAGCCCATTTAGATCTTTCCTCTAGGATGGCCCAACCCGATAAAGCGTGCATTCATGATTGCTTTTGTTTGAACTTAGGCCTAAGTCCAACACTTGAAGCCTTGTTTGCTCTTGTTTGAACCTAAGCCCAAGTCCAATGCTTGAGGCCAACTTGGATATTGTTTGAACCCAGGCTCAAGTCCAATGCTTGAAGCCCATATGAACTTAAGAGAATTAAATCCATCATTGAAGTGAATCAAAGGCCTAAAAGAGAAAAGTTTCTTAACTAATCACTTTTTGAAGGCAAAATTCAATCAAGTCCAATGTTTCAGACCCACATGGCTTTAAGGAGATTAAAGGTCACATGATTCTAAGAAAATTCAAAGCCCAAATTCAAAAGAAATTAGAATCCATCTAGTCATGTTGAAAGGAAAAGCCCAAGTCCTATACTTGAGGCCCACTTGGTCATTTAAAAAAAAAAAAAGCCTAAGTCCTGTACTTGAGGCCCACTTGGTCATTTTGAAAAGAAAGAGTTCAAGTTCCACTCTTGGGCCTATGCTTAAAGAATGGTTTAGGAATCCAAAATAACATGAAGTGAAAGTCTAAGGCCAAAGCTTGGACCCATTTTTTGAGAAAATGATACCTAACCCAACAAGACATTGATTGAATCAAAGGTCCAAGCCCAAGGCTTAAGACCAACATGACTTCACTTGAACTGAAGTCCAAGCTTAAGGCTTGAGGCTCACATGACCTTCCTTGAACTTAAGTCCGACCTTGCATGAATGAAAGTTCAAGTCCAAAGCTTGAGGTTTACATCACTTTGCTTAAATTGAAGCCCGAGTTCAACTCTTGAGGCTTTCATGACCTTGTTGGAATCAAGACCTAAGTCCAATATTTGTGACCCAAATGACTTTAATAAATTCAAAACCCAAGTCCAACGCTTCGAACCCATTCAGTCATTTTGGAAAAACACAAAGGCCCAAGCCCAAAAACTTGAGGCACACATGGTTCTTTTCTTGAATGAAAGTCTAAGCCCAATGCTTGACTTTCACATGATCTTATTGGATTAAAGCCCATAGTCTAATGATTGAAGCCTTCATGATTTTGTTTGGACTTAAATGAATGAAAGCCCAAATCCAATGGTTCACCCATGAGATTTTGTGAAATGAATGCCTAAGTATGAAACTCACATTCCATTGACTTAATGAGTCTAAGTGCACACAATGTAATGGTTGATATCATGTACAAAATTCACAAATGGATTCGCTTCACAAGAAAAGTCAAAAGCCCAACATCATTGCTCCAAGGCCCACAAGAATCAAGTTTGACTATTGAAGGACCAATTCGAAGAAAGCCTAGTTTCTTCATCATCAAATTTCCCAATGGACCAAGAAAACTCTAACAAAGCCATGAAGAACTCAAGGGACCGGTCATGCCATTCGAGACCTCATTGACCAAAAGATCATTGATCCATCTTCACTAGGCGGCAAATTCAATTTCTCTTAAGCCAAGTGATCATTCCACAAGCTCCCAAGCCAAGATCTCATCTATGGGGTCATTTTATCTTTCTTTTGTTTAAGTTTATTATGTTTGCTCATTTGAATTCTTAGGAACATGTTGCTTAGGTTTTGATTGTAAACTCATCATAGGAATGTTTGTTTGAATTTCTTGTTTACATTTTTCATTTAAAAAAAAAAATCAATAAAAGAAAAAAAAGAAAAAAGCCAAAAAAATCAAAAAGCCAAAAAAATTTCTCTCTCTCTAACTAAAGGCATGGCCTTTAAGTTGCCTTCAATAAAGAGTCCTGAACTAGGGGCATGGGCCCCTAATGACTCCCAATTTCCTCAAGGCCCAAAGCCTAAGAGCCCATCCATTCATCCAATGCTCAATAGGCATGATCACCAAATGCTACTGGTTTTCAAAATGTGCATATTCAAAAAGAAAAAAAATCTTGTGGATTGTTTTTCAAAAGAAGGTGTTCTTTTCAAGATCAAGAATCACTCTTCTTCTAGAGTGAGTAAAATTCAAAATTTTCAAAACACATTTTCAAATTATGCATAAGGAAATATCTTTGATAAAATCTTTTTGCAAATCATGAGATTCTATAGCCTTACCGATCAATTTGCATAAACAAGGGATTAACTTCATTTAATTCATGTAAGGATCTTTGCTCACAATTTAGAACAAAAGGGAAAGAGATCCTAAATGTAATCAAGGGAAAAATCACATGTCATTTGATTAAACTGCAAAATCTTATTCTAAGAAATTTTGATGTCACAACAATGGGTTGTTACTTCTTTTTACTCTAAGAGAAGTCTATCAAGAGAGGTCATATCTTTGTGCTGATAAACTAGCATTACTAGGGATTGGAGGCCATCTTTGGCTAGACCACATCATCCCAGAATTAACTTATCACAAATTAATCCATTGCTAGCCCATTTGAACCTATACAGTTAGCCTTTTTTTCAAGAACCAATAATAAAAACTTGAACCCAAGGGTGGGAAAAAACAAGTGTGCACATACTCAAAACTCATTCTGAGGAGGAGTCAAATCCAATGCTCGTCTGCAAAAGAGCCAACAAAGGAGGTACAAATGTTCCAAAGATTGAAAAGAAAGTGTGGTGATTAAGGGCATGCTCGAGACCCATCTTGAAGAAAGGTCAAATATGAAATCCTTATTCACACTTACTAGGAGAGATTCATATTAAGCTCACATGAGAGTCCAACAAGCTAAATCCGACAAGGAGCGACATGAGTGTATGAAAAAGCAAATAATTGTGAAAGAAAAGTTCAAAAAAGAAAAAAAGAGACCCGCTAGGTTGAAAACCCGAAAGGGCAACCTAGGCAAAAGTAGGGTAACCTAGTAGGTTGAAAACCCGAAAGGGCGGCCTAGGTAAAAGTTAGGGTTTCATTCAAAAAAAAAAAAACTCAAAGAGGAGAGATGAAAGCTTGAAGAGAGAAAGGGATGTGAAATTCCCTCAAAACCAAAAATGAGTGTCCATCAAAGCTGAAGAGCTAAATAAGAGAATCGAACAAAAAGAATGAGCTCACACAAAGGAACAACTTGAATGAAATAAAGAGAGACAAATGAGAAGAGACTTTCAAGAAGTCAATGCAAAAGCAAGCACTGATAAAAAAAGGAGAAAGCTCCTCCAATGTCTGAGTTTAAGTAATGCACACTTAGGGAAATATCCAAAAAGGGATTTTGAGCCTTTTATATATCCTTTATTTCAAATACTTGAACCCGGCCTACATTACAACCTATGAATAAAGACCTCCTTGAAGTCTTGGTAGTTTTTAGGCATAACTCTAGTGATAATTTCTCTTAGATTGAAAAGAAATAAAGCCCGAGGTAGTCAAGCGCTACTGACAAAAGATCTTAAAAAGGAAAATTCTCAGATTAAGGGCACTCCCCTTATTTGCTCTCAGAAAAAAATTCTCAGTCTAGGGGCACTCCCCTTGTTTGCTTTCAAATAGGAAAAATTCCCAAATTAAGGGCACTCCCCTTATTTGTCCTCAGATAAAAATTCTCAAATTAGGGGTGCTCCCTTTATTTAATCTCAAATGAAAAGAATTCCTAAATTAGAGGCATTCCCCTTGTTTATTCTCAGTGAATACCCTCAATTCTTCAAGCACTATCATGAACATTCTTTGATTGCCTTTAAGGATTCAATCTCACAATGCTCAAAGTAAAAAAGCAAGGCTGTTTACTTGAATTCAATGACCTTGATCCTTCCTAATAAAAGAGAATGGTTTGGCTATCGAATGTCATGATCAGCCAAAAGACCTATTTGAAGGGACTACCTTTTGCTCATTTGAAAATGGAAAAAATGATTTTTCTTAAAACTAACAAGAACACCACATTGCAAAGAAAAGTTTCTACACCACAAAGTTTTAAAAGGAAAATTCAGCTCATTTTAAAAATTTTCTCTTGAATAAGCTCATTTGGAAATCACCATGCAAACTTGATCAGAGGTCTCTATCATCACCATGATTGACCAAGTGTTTTCCAACAAACTCTTGAACTACGTCTGGACCTGATCCTCCCAAAAGAGGTATGTAGGCAGTCTATTGTAGACTCAGTCCCAATCATTTGAATGACCTTTGGATAGGTCTAATTCTTGAACTACGTCTTGACCTGATCCTCCAAAAAAAGGTACGTAGGCAGTCTATCAAAGGCTCGGTCTCAATCATTTGAATGACCTTTAGGTAGGTCCAACTTTTGAACTACGTCTTGACCTGATCCTCCCAAAAGTGGTACGTAGGCAGTCTATCAAAGATTCGGTCCCAATCATCTGCATAACCTTCAGATAGGTCCAACTCTTGAACTACGTCTGGACCTGATCCTCCCAAAAGAGGTCCGTAGGCAGTCTATCAATGACTCGGTCCCAATCATTCGCGTGACCTTTGGATAGGTCCAACTTTTGAACTATGTCTTAACCTAATCCTCCAAAAAGAGTTACGTAGGTAGTCTATCAAAGACTCGGTTCCAATCATCTGCATGACCTTTGGATAGGTCCAACTCTTGAACTACGTCTGGACCTGATTCTCCCAAAAGAGGTACATAGGCAGTCTATTGTAGACTCGGTCCCAATCATTTGAATGATCTTATGGATAGATCTCACTTTTGAACTACGTCTCGACCTAATCCTCCCAAAAGAGGTACGTAGGCAGTCTATCAAAGGCTCGGTCCCAAGCACCCAAATGACCTAAGCGTAGGTCTGGTGGGGAACTCAAAGTGATTCACTTGCCCACTAATCAAAACAATTCACTTGCACAAAATGTTTTCACAACATGTTCAAATTATGGGCATTGGCCCAACATTTTTGTATGCAAGCATGCTACACTAGGGGCATCGGTTCATCTGTTCTGTTTGTGAACATGATCTTCTTTTGGCAAATATGCTCAAACTAGGGACATGCACCCAACTGACAATCAAAAGAAAAGTTTGTTTGTTGTCTCTTGCAGGTTATCAAAGTCACTCCAATGGACCATCCATCAACAAGAGTCCACTCCAAAAAATGTTGCCACATTTTCATCAAAATACAATTCCCCAATGGAAGCACGAAAACCAATCCTCCAAGGAATAAGTTGTCATTATCAAAAAAGAAGAAGGTTAGGTAAGTACTGAAATGCGAAGGTACGTGTTTCTAACCACATATGCCTTAAGCAAGACAAAACAAAAAAGTTTTTCCAAACTTACCCCAATATTCACATAATAAAACCCATGACACTCAGGGTCTTACGACAAATCAAACTCAACCTTCTCGACATCTGAAGCATACTAAACCAACTTCCGCTTCCTAAGATTAATCTCCTCAAACAACCCTGACATATAAACAAAAGAAGCCATCAAAACTAAAACAAAGAGCCAAATCAAATACCATCATGCAATCACGAGAAAATTAACCAAGTCTAATTCAACATAATCAAGACTTAAAATTGACCAACCAAGTTAAAAATCACCATAAATAGCAATTCCAATTCAAAGAAAACAAATTCAAAACTTAAAATCCAAACTTGAATCAATTCATTAATCCAAAAGCAAAACCACTGCACCAAGTTAACAAACCATCAAATCTCAACCAAATGGAGCCAATCCAAAACAGCTACCCAGCTCAAACTTAATCAACCAAACTCAAGAAATTCAAAACAACAAATTTTTTTTTTTTTTTAAAAAGGGATCATTAGCCTCAAAAGTTGCATAATTTCAGCAAAACCAATCTAACCAAACTCAAAATTTCAGAGACACATCAAGAAAAAACAAAATCAACTCAATTGTGCAAAAAGCCAACACAAATAAACAACCAAAGTCGAAAAATCATTTCAAACTTCAAATCTGACCCTGAGTCAATCAAAATTACAAGCTCCAACCCTGAGTTAGGATCCATTTTGAAATTCGACCCTAAGCCAATGGTCCCAAACTAGTACAAAAGATTTTAAGCCTCAATATGAGCAAACTAAAACAATTTTTAAGCCTCAAAGATGAGCATTGAACAAATCTTCACAATGGAAAAATCTCAAAGAACAAAATTTCAAAAAAAAAAAAAAAAAAAAATCCCCAAGAATAAAAAATTCTTCACAATGAGAATCTCCACAAATCACCTAAATAAAAAATATTCATGAAAAAACTTCCCCATGGACAAGCCTCAAAGATGAGCAAACCACCTCTCAATCAAAATTAATCCCTGACCCTGAGTCACCAATCAAAGATTAAACATTGACCTCAACTTGTACAAAAATATGAAAGATGTAATTCTTGACCTAGAGTCATCCATTGAAAGCCAAATGTAAATGAATCTTGACCCTAAGTCATCATTAAGAGAATCAAAATTCGACCCTGAGTCGAAAATCAAGACTTAACCTTGAGTCATCATCAAAATTCAAAAAAATAATAAAATCGATCCCGAGTCAAAAAATCAAATTTGACCCTGAGTTAAAAATCCAAAATCAAAATTGTGACCCTGAGTCAATGTCATCAAAACATTTCTTCCTAGAGCACTTTGCGGATGTTGCATCCAACAACAATTTCTTTGAGGCAATTCTGCGGAATTGCATTCTCACCCGGCATTCTTTTGGGACAACTTTCTGGAGTTGTATTCCAACACTTTCTCTTTGAGACAATTCTATGGAATTGTATTCTCAAAATATTTCCTTTGAGGCAATTCTACGGAATTGTATTCTCAAAATATTTCCTTCAAGACAACTTTCCGGAGTCGTATTATACAAAAGTCTCTTTGAGGCAATTCTGCAGAATTTTATTCTCAAAATAATCACTATAAGACAACTCTCCGGAGTTGTATCCCCACATTTTGTCTTAAAGAAACTCTACGGAGTTGTATTTCCGCAATACTTCTTTCAAGACTACGGAATTGTATTCTCAAAATATTTCCTTTAAGGCAATTTTGCGGAATTGGATTCTCAAAATATTTTCTTTAGGGCAACTCTGCGGAGTTGTATTCCCACACTTCCTTTCGAGGCAATTATGCATAATTGTATTCTCAAAACATTTCATTTGAGGCAACTCTCTAGAGTTGTATTCTCAAACTTTCCTTTTAGGCAACTCTTCGGAGTTGTATTCTCACAACACTTCCTCTTTGCGGCAATTCTACGGAATTGTATTCTCAAAATATTTCCTTTGAGGCAATTTTACTGAATTGTATTCTCACAACATCTCCTTTGAAGCAACTTCACAGAGTTGTATTTTCTCAAAACATTTCATTTGAGGCAATTCTGCAGAATTGTATTCTCAAACATTTCTCTTTGAGGCAACTTTGCGAAGTTGTATTCCCATACTTCCTTTTGAGGCAATTCAACTAAATTGTATTCGTAAAACATTTCATTTGAGGCAACTTTGCGGAGTTGTATTTTCAAAACACTTCCTTTGAGGCAATTTTACTGAATTGTATTTTCAAAACCTTCCCCTTTGAGGCAATTCTGCGGAATTGTATTCTCACACTTTCTCTTTTGGGACAACTTTGAAGAGTTGCATTCCCACAAATGTTTGAGGACATTATATCCCCACGTGAATAAATGAATGGTCGCAAAATGAGATGTCATACTTGCATTGGTGTTTATTTATTGCATAAATTCCACCAATAAGGGGCATCTGTTGACACCCCATTTTGCAACCATTAATTTTACTTTTTTACACATTAGTGCATAAAGGGTAAAATGGTAATTTCACAAGCTTAAAAGTTCAAAGTTGGTCCATAAATTTAAAATCATATTTTAAGTGATCGAAATTGAATTAGGAATGAGAGTGCATTTTTCGGATTGGAAATTAGATAAAAAACCAAGTTTTTATTTAAGAAATAAATTTGATTGGTTGAAATGATATTTACCATAAGCTCACATGCATAGGATTACTTATTAATTAATTTGATTGTTCCTCTAAAGGATTAAATTAAAATCAATTAATAAATAATTCCTATTGATTTAGAACACCTTAAAATGGTAAGTATTCATGCACAAGATTTTCATTAAAGGATAATTCTTAAATTGATTTATTTTTAACTAATGGGATAATTATTTTGGCCAATAATTATCATGTTAATTCTTAATAAATTGATTAGAATTAAGAAATCTCAAATTCATCCAAATAAGGACTTCTAAATCCACTAGAAGTTGACCAAAGGTGAAAAAACCCGGAATTATCCAAAGCCCAATTCGGATTTGGATTCTAGCTCGTACACTAGTCAGTATTTTGACCATAACTTTTGACTCAATTATCCAATTGAAATGATTCAAATTGGGATGGAAAGCTGACATGATGGGCTACAAATATGTCTCAATGACTATCTCCAAATTCGAATGTTTATAGGGTCAAAACGGACCCGCAATCAGAGCCTAAAAATCAGCCAGAATTTCAGGATTTTCATGAAGTATATCCAATTTCCAAAACCCTAATGCACTCCCAGGAGGTCCAAAACGTGGGTAGGTTCATTTTAGGGCTGCCATATCGATATAAAAGATTCTCATTTTAACAAGGGGTTGGAAAAATTAGTCAGGGCAATCCTAAGCAAAATTCAAGAGAATTTTTGCAAAAGGGTTAGACTTTGGAATAAGACCACAAGTGTGTTCTTGTATTCAAGTCCAGAGATTACAAAAGCCATTTTTGTAATCTCTATTTCCAATCCTTTAATTCCATTTTTTAATCTCTTTTAACCAAATTTAACGGTTTTTCTCAAGAATCAATTTTTAGGATTGGTGGTATTCTCAATCAAGAGGCCGCATCCCATCACAATCAAATTCAATTCGGGACACTCATTCAAGAGGTTGCATCCCAAAAGGTATAATCTTCTCTTTTTTAATTTAATGCAGCAACTTTAATTGTGTAGAATGCATGATTAGGTTTTAATTTCAATTGCTTGATTAATTTTTAATGTGCAATTGCTAGATTGCATTGTTTTTTGTTTTTGTTTTGTGAATGATGCAAATCTGATTTTTCTAACATATTTTATTAAAATTACAGCAACTTTAAATTTTATTTTTCATGTGAGATGTGTGCCTAAATGATTTTAGTTACTTGATGATTAATCACTATTTAATTTTTCTTTGCATGTATTGTATGATGATATGAGTCAAAGCAAGTTGGTTTGTTTATTGAGTCATGAACTATAGATTAGGGAATCCTTAGAGACTGACTTAGGTCAGGTTGGGTGGGTGCCTAACACCTTCCCACTCAATCCCCTAGCCCCCGAACCCTAATCTTAGGGTAAATTAGATTAGTCCATGTATCCTTTTACTTCTGTTTTCTAGAATGTATTTAGGACACAAAGCCTTGTAATTTTATTTTTCCTTAGATTGTATCTAGGGCAAAATCATGTAATTTGTTTATTTCCCGAAACATTGTATTATTTATTTTATCAATGTATAAAATATTATACTTTTTTCTTAGCTTTTTATACAAAAGTTAGGTGGCGACTCCATTGTAAATTCCCCTAAACATTAGGATGGAAAACAATGAAAGTCTCAATTTTGAGAATCATGTTTAGGCCTTAACATTGGGTTAAAGGTCGTGGTTCTCACAGATATGCAATGGAATCTACTTCTTGCAGTTTCATGCATTGGACTCTCAACTCAACCAATTGCAGTCTGCTGTTTCTGCAGAATCTTTTTCTTTCCATTTTAGAAATAACACTATTGCATCTATTAGCAACCTTACTGCATTACAGCTCTGGCATTGTAGATTAGGGCATCCATCCTTTGATAAAATGTATTCTTTACATCAACTTGTACCAGACTTTCATACTATCAATAAAGAATCTCATTTTTATGATGTCTGTCCTTTAACCAAACAAAAAAGACTCCCTTTTCCCAATGCTGGCCATAAAAGCATGCACAATTTTGACTTAATTCATTGTGACATCTGGGGTCCTAATTTCTTCCCTACACACGATGGTTTTAAGTATTTTCTAACCACTGTGGATGATTGTTCTCAAAGCACTTGGGTCTATTTGATGAAATCTAAAGCTAACACTAGACCTTTGCTCACTTCCTTTTTTACTATGATTGAAACTCAATTCAAAACCAAGATCAAAATCATAAGTAGTGACAATGGTTTAGAGTTTTTGATGTCAAATTTTTTCAGTTCTAAAGGTGTGATACACCAAACTTCCTGCGTTAAAACTCCACAACAAAACTCTGTTATAGAGAGGAAACATCATCATTTGCTTAATGTGGCTAGAGTTATAAGATTCCAATCTAACTTGCCATTGACCTTTTAGGGTGACTATATCCTTCATGCAGCCTACCTTATTAATAGGTTGCCTACTCCTGTCCTTCAAAATAAAACTCCTTTTGAAATTCTGATGCATATAGCCCCCACATATTCCCATTTAAAAGTCTTTGGCTGCCTTGCTTATGCTTCTAATCTTTCTCCCCATAGGACCAAATTTGATACGAGAGCTATTCCCTGTGTCTTCATTGGTTATCCTTTTGGAGTAAAAGGTTACAAACTCTTTGATATGTCCACAAAGCAATTTTTTGTTTCTAGAGATGTTGTCTTCCATGAACATATTTTCCCTTTCTATTCCAAAACTTCTGTTATTAATCCTTCATCTTCCTCTTTTCATTTTTCTGATTCTGTTTCATATTTGTCTCATCCTCTCCTCCACCCTACAAATATCACAGAATCACCTACTCATCCTATCTCAGCAGATACATTTCCCTCTTGTCATGAGTCCCTATTTTCTTCTATCTCACCTGTAGAAACAACTACTTCTCATTCTCAGTCTCCCACAGATGCCTCACTGCCCACAAACACTTCCCCAGAGTCATCTATGGACAATTCCAGTCCCTTAGACACTTCTTCACAGTCACCCATGGACAGTTCCAGTCCCATTCCTTCTGTTCCAATCAGAGGAACAACTACTTCTCATTCTCAGTCTCCCACAGATGCCTCACTGCCCACAAACACTTCCCCAGAGTCATCTATGGACAATTCCAGTCCCTTAGACACTTCTTCACAGTCACCCATGGACAGTTCCAGTCCCATTCCTTCTGTTCCAATGAGAAAATCATCCAGACTTATCAAAGTCCCTTCTTATCTTCAAGATTATCACTGCAACTTGGCCTCTTCTAACTCTACATCACTTCCATCCTATGTAGAAGTCATTCATCCTATTGAATATAATCTCTCATATTCTCATTTATGTGATTCTCACAAAGCCTTCACCCTAGCACTTTCTACCCATACTAAACCACAATTTTACCATGAGGCTCTTCATTCTCCTCAATGGTGTGAAGCTATGTCAAAGGAACTTATTGCCTTAGAAGCTAATCACACTTGGGATCTCACTTCCCTACCTCCTGGAAAACACCCCATTGGTTGTAAATGGGTTTATAAGCTGAAGTTTAAGTCAGATGGTTCCATTGAGAGATATAAGACTCGATTAGTAGCCAAAGGCTACAATCAACAAGAGGGGATTGATTATTTTGAAACTTTCTCTCTAGTAGCAAAGTTGGTTACTGTCAGAAGCTTTGTTGCCATTGCTGCTGCAAAGGGTTGGTCTCTCACCCAACTTGATGTGAACAATGCATTCTTACATGGAGACTTAGATGAAGAGGTTTTCATGACTTTGCCTCCTGGTTACAAAGGAAACAATCAGCTTCATAAACCAGTTTGCAAGCTCATTAAGTCCTTGTATGGCTTGAAACAATCCTCCAGATAGTGGTTCTCCAAATTCTCTTCCACTCTTCTTCAACATGGTTTCATACAATCTAAGTGTCACTATTCTCTTTTTACCAAGACTACAGGCTCCACTTTCATTGTCGTTTTGGTCTATGTTGATGATATTCTTCTTGCTAGTAATGATCCAGTCTCTGTCACAAAGCTTACTGCTTTCCTTGATGATAAGTTTAAGCTCAAAGATCTTAGACATGCCAAATATTTTCTCAGGTTAGAACTTGCAAGGTCAGCTAAGGGCATCTCTCTTTGCCAACGCAAGTATACATTGGATATTCTCCAAGATGCAGGTGTCTTGGCTTCCAAACATGTTAGGTTCCCTATGGAGCAACACCTGAAACTTTCTTGAGATGAAGGCTCCTTACTTCCTGATCCCACTATCTACAGAAGATTGATTGGCAAACTTCTATATCTTACTCTCACAAGACCTGACATTTCTTACTTAGTTAGTAGATTGAGTCAATTTATGGATCAATCTCGGACTCCCCATTTACATGCAGCTCATCGAGTTCTTCAATACCTTAAAGGTACTCTAGGGCAAGGATTGTTTTTCTCTTCTATCAATTCCTTACAACTTAAAGGATTTTGCGACTCTGACTAGGCAGGTTGTTCTGATACCCGTAGATTAGTCATAGGATTCTGCATTTTTTTAGGGGATTCTCTCATTTCTTAGCGTTCCAAGAAGCAATCCATTGTCTCTTGATCTTCTGCTGAGGCTGAATACAGAGCCATGACCATCACCACTTGTGAGATTACTTGGTTGCTCTCTTTACTCCAAGATTTCCAGATTGCTCATCCAATGGCTGCTCTTTTGTTTTGTGATAATCAAACAGCTCACTACATTGTAGCAAATCCAGTTTTTCACGAGAAAACTAAACACATCGAGGTTGATTGCCATTTTATTCGTGATAAAATTCAAGATGGTTTAGTGAAAACACTTCACATTAGCTCCACTCATCAACTTGTTGCAATTTCACTAAAACACATAGAGGTTGATTGCCATTTTATTCGTGATAAAATTCAAGATGGTTTATTGAAAACACTTCACATTAGCTCCACTCATCAACTTGCTGACAATTTCACTAAGCCTCTTGGATTTGTCTCCTTTTCTCATCTCCTTTCCAAGTTGGGTGTTCTTAACATCTACTCTCCAACTTGAGGCGGCGTATTAAAGAAGAAGAAGCTTCTCTCATCTCTGCAATGCTTCTTGTCTCGAATCAGAAACAGTTGAAGATAGAAGAAGCATGGGGTGCACCGTTTCATTTAAACTATCACACATCAAATGAAACACACCGTTTCATTAAAACAGCCTTCTCACATCGGTAAATGAAACGCATCGTTTTTGCTAAGAAAGTTTGTTAGCTTATTACTATACGTGTACATAGCTGATTCGTCTTTATCAGTTTTGTTATTAGGAGTTAGTTGCAGAAAACTGAATTAGTTTCTTCTGCTCTGTTTTCATTCCCTGGTATATATATGTAATCTCTTCCTAATGTAAAATTATCACAGTGAATAAGAGAATTCTCTTTTTCCATCTCTTAGTCTCAAAGATTATCTTCTTCAAGAAGATAACTCAATTTCCACTATGCATTTTTATTATTGCTAGCTCTTAATGAGACATGAGAGTGAAAATCTGAATATTTATAGAGCTTAAACCAATGGGACTTTTGGTTATGTTTTTGTCCCAGTTCAAAAACTTCCTTATTTTATTTTATTTTATTTTTTTTGGCAATATCAAATTATAAATATGGTTTGCTACATTAATCTGACCCTTTGTATGAGATTTGGGGCATTTAAAGAAAACTTTCACAAGCTAATAACTCGCGACGTCACTACAAAAAAATCAGCGTATAGAGACGGTTTTGAAAAGCTCAAAACCGCCTTAATAGACTATCAAACCGTCTCAATAGACATGAATGCTCTATAGAGGCGGTTTTCAAACCGCCTCTAAAAATTTCAAAAATGCCTTTATAAGTACTGCCTCAATAGACATGAATGCTCTATAGAGGTGGTTTTCAAAAACCGCCTCTATAGAAAAACCTATAGAGGCGGTTTTCAAAACCGCCTCTAGAGATCATATATAACCACCTTTATAAGTAATATGGTCTATAGAGGCGGTTTTTCAAACCGCCTCTAATAGGTTTAAAAATCGCCTTGTATTTATCTATTGAGGCAGTTATATAACCGCCTCTATAGATAAAATATTAAAAAAAAAAAAATCTATTTTTGAAAGTTGTCTATTGAGGCAGTTTGAAAACCGCCTCTATAGATCTTCTTCTTTTTTTCTTTTTTCTTTTTTTATTTGCTTTTGCACTGATTTGATTCTCTTAATACACGATACAAAATTCCAAACTAGAACAGAACAAATATCTATAATACCATCATCATATATGTATAACACAAATAAGGTATTGTCTAAAGAGTCTTCAAAACAATGGACAAACTAAGACAATATTACAATATTAAAAGTTTCAAATTGTTTGATAATTTCAGTACAACACTTCACTTGAACATAAATGTTTCAAAAAACTAATTAGTACAACTAATCCTCAAAACTAGAATTCTCCTAAGTTTTCTAATTGATGAGATGCAACAGATGATCTTTGGCCAATTGGAGATTGTTGATCCGGAACACCAACATTGCCCTACATACAAATTAAGAGAGTTTATAAGTTCCTATAATAGTAAAAAAGAACAACACAATGAAATTGACCTATCAATTGAAATTCAAACATATTTAAAGTGAGGTAATCTTAATATAACGTGACCAAATAATTCTGGTGCAAGTAACAACTACGCAACAGATAGTAAGAATGAGAAAAATATAAGACTTGTGTAACTAATGTAACTCAATGCATAGCAAAGAATGCTTAAACTACTAATAGAATACTGACTTGATCTTGTATACACTGTAATGTGTGCATATATGTTTTAGATCTTGTGTGTGTATGTGTCTATAAGAAAGGAAGAGAGATATTTACATATGCACATCATGATAATATATAAAAGCATGCCCATTCATAGTACTTTCCTTGCATCATTGCTGATTTACTTAGTACAAATAAGGCACTAATGGCACAAAGCCATAATAAGTTTATCTTCAATGAAAATGTAGAGGATTATACCTTTGTACTACCGATAAAAGTGAGTGACGAAAATGACAAGCTACATAACATGAAAATGCAGAGGATTTAAATTAACATCAATTTAGGAGCTAAATCATGTCTATAGAATAATTTTAACTCAATATAATCAGAGTAAAAAAATTAAACCAGAAAACATTAGAACAAACAAAGGTTACATAGTTCATACTTTTCATTTGGGTTTCAAGTAACAAAACCAAAGCATGATAAAATTCACCCAAGTAGTATACATGCCAAACAATACTCACACCAAATTACAACTCAAATCAATGAATCAAATTCAATAATTAATTCCCCAAAGTTCCAATATTTTTAGCTTAACATTAAGCAGATTTTTGCACCCCTCGATTTTTTTCTCTGGTCTAGGGTTTGAGAGTTCTCTCTCGTGTATTCTGTGGGTACAAATACACGGCCTCCCGCCGCATCTTCTAGATAGTGCTACGGCCCATCAAATTGGTGGCACTATCGGGAAGGTATGCCAGGAATCAGATGAAGAGGAGGAGATGGGTTGGGGTGAATTGGTTCGGGTTCGCGTTACAATTGACGTCCATAAACCCCTATGCCGAGGCAGGAAGATCGGTATCGGTGATGATAAAGTGATACTCGTATCTTTCAAGTACGAAAAACTCCCGAACTTCTGCTACTGGTGCGGTCTCATTACCCACTGTGACAAAGATTGTTCATTTTGGTTACGAAACAGAGACACTCTAGAAGCGTCCAAACAACAATACGGTGCTTGGTTAAGGGCCCCCCCTGGACTCCCTCACCGTCGCAAAACCGTGTCTGTGAAAGGGCAGGTATTCCGGTCACAAAGGGCTTCTCCTTCATCGGCGGAAAATTTTCCCACCGGAAAATCTGATGCGGCCAAGTCATGTCCCCAAAAGGAATCTAATTTGGGCGGAGATCACGAGCCCCATGATTTAATGCCTAATTCATCGCCCTTTGACCCACTAATCCCGCAAAAAAATCCTCCAGACTCAATCATCACGGAAGCAGATGTCACGGCTGGTTTCCATGCAGAAACCCACGTTCCAAATCAGGTTACAATATCTCCAGCTCACCCTATTCCAATTTTGGAGGACCCAATGCAGCTGCACTATTCATCTTTTAGTGGTTCGGGGCACACACTTAAAGACATTACCAATGTTATGGTGGGCCCAAATACTTCTAATAGTTTGGGCAAGAGCTGGAAACGCATAGACAGGCCCAGACCAGAAAATCCTGAAAGCCCACCTAAAAATCTAACTAAGAAGAGAGCGGGGCAGAATGAGAACCAGGCAATTTCTGTTGTTATGAAGAAAAATAAGGTTACAGAGAATGATGGGTACAATGCTTCCAAAGAATAGGCGGTGGCTGGCTTCCAGCACCGCCTCTCCCAATGAGTTACTTAATGTGGAACTGTCGTGGGCTTGGGATCCCAGGAACAGTTCAGGAACTTGCCCGCCTAGTCCGGGAGAAAGATCCCTTAGTTCTGTTTGTAGTCGAATCAGGACTGGACAATGCTAGACTAGAAGTTTTACGTTGTCAATTTCATTTTTCCAGCAAGTTAGTAGTTCCAAGAAGAGAACAAGGAGGAGGTTTGGCCATGTTTTGGAAACAAGAAGCGCATGTGTCCATTAAGAGCTTCTCGCACCACCATATAGACGCCATAATCGACGAAGGGGAGCCAAACTCTTGGCGTTTCACTGGGTTTTACGGAGCCCTAGAGACTCATAGACGCCATGAATCTTGGAGTTTATTGCGCTTACTCCATACTCAATCCAGACTTCCATGGTGTTGTATGGGCGATTTCAACGAGCTGCTCAGTTATGAAGAAAAGCGAGGAGGTCCTATTCGCTCTCATCGTCAGATGCAAGATTTTAGAGACGCAATTGACCACTGTGGCTTTGAAGATTTGGGTTATCATGGGTCACCATTCACTTGGTGTAACAATAGGCTTGGCACTCACACTGTTTGGGAGAGATTGGATCGGGTCTTGGCTACCACATCGTGGATTTCTCTGTTTCCTCTTGCCCAAGTTCACCACCTTCACGCCGTCTCCTCAGACCACTGCCCGATTAGCATTCAGTTTTCTCATCCTCTGAACTCCAGGCCAAGACCAAATCGTATTTTTAGATTCAAGGAGATGTGGTTATCTCACACGGGGTGTAAGGAGACAATTACCTCAGCCTGGCAAACTCAGAAACACGGGACTGCTATGTTCCAAGTCCACGATAAACTTCGGTCCTGCCGTAACAGCTTAAGGCAATGGAGCCGAGACTCTTTCGGCAACGTTACCAGAGAACTGAAGAAAAAGACTCTGATGTTAAGGGAGGCAGAGTCGGAATCCATGAAGGGAAAAGGGCATGAAAAGGCCCACGCTTTGAAAAGAGAAGTCAGCACTCTTTTGAACAGGGAGGAGTGCATGTGGCGTCAGAGATCCAGGAAAAAGTGGTTAAGATGGGGTGACAAAGATACGAGCTTTTTCCACCATAGTGCAACACAACGGCGTCGAAGGAACCTCATATCAGAAATCCAAGACATTCACGGAAACCGTTACAACAGTGATGAGGACATAGCTAGAACTTTTGAGGATCACTTTGTGTTGCTGTTCTCATCCTCCCATCCTACCGAGTTTGATTCAGCCCTCTCAGGAGTGCACCGGGTTGTGACTGATGAAATGAACGCTGAGCTGGTTAGAGAGTTTACAGCAGAAGAAGTAGATTCTGCTCTGAAACAAATGGCCCCCTCAACAGCTCCTGGCCCAGACGGTATGTCTCCTCTATTTTATCAATCCTGTTGGGGTCTGGTTGGTTCTGATGTGAGCCAAGCTATTTTATCATGTCTTAATTCTGGCAGTCTTCTGAAAGCAGTTAACCACACCTACATCACCCTTATTCCCAAAACACAAACCCCTCAAAAAGTCTCAGATTTCCGTCCCATTAGCCTCTGCAACGTCATATACAAAATCCTATCCAAAGTTATCACCAACAGACTCAAACACATCCTACCCAAAATTATCTCTGAAACCCAAAGTGCTTTTGTCCCTTGTCGATTAATCACAGACAATATTCTAGTTGCCTTCGAAACATTACACCATATGAAAACTGCCAGATCAGGGAGACCGGGTTCTATGGCGCTTAAACTCGACATGAGTAAGGCCTATGATCGTGTTGAATGGGTTTTTCTCAAGCAAATCATGTTAAAAATGGGCTTTGCCACCCAATGGGTAAATCTGGTTCTGGAATGTATCAGTACGGTATCATTCTCTATTCTTATCAATGGTGCGCCTAGAGGTTTCTTTTGACCCTCGAGAGGCCTCCGCCAAGGGGACCCCCTATCCCCGTACCTCTTCCTCCTGTGCACTGAGGGTTTGCATGGATTGATTAACAAAGCCATAAATGATCATGTAATTCGAGGTATATCTTTGAACCGGGGTGGTCCGGTAATATCTCACTTGTTTTTTGCAGACAACAATCTGCTATTTTGCAGGGCCACTAGAGCTGATTGTGAGGCCATTCTCCAGATTTTATCCATATATGAAGCTGCCTCAGGCCAACAAGTGAACAGAGACAAGACAAAGCTATTTTTTAGCAAGTCTACTCCCACTTCGGTCTCCACAGATCTGATCAATCTATTGGGAGTTCCTGCTATTCAAGAGTATGAAAAGTACCTGGGGCTTCCCTCTTTTGTGGGGCGTTCTCGGAAGGAAAGCTTCATCCAGATTAAGGAAAGAATTTGGTCTCGCCTCAATGGTTGGAAGCAGAAACTTCTTTCCCAAGCCGGTAAAGAGATCCTAATAAAAGCAGTTGTCCAGGCAATCCCAGCTTATTCCATGAGCTGCTTTAAACTCCCAGTCACCCTCTGCCATGAGATCGAGGTCCTAATTCGGAAATTTTGGTGGTCGAATGGCTCAGATGATAAAAAAATCCATTGGGTCAATTGGGAAACTCTGTGCCAAGCCAAGAGGAAAGGAGGAATGGGCTTTCGAGACTTGAAGGTTTTTAATGATGCATTACTGGCTAAACAGGTATGGCGCCTCTGCACAATGACGACTCTTTATTTTACAAAGTCTTTAAGGCAAAGTATTTCCCGAATGGTAATGTTCTGGACGACAATGTTAAAAGGAACGGGTCCTATGCTTGGAAAAGCATTCTCCAATCCCGGTCTGTGCTCAAATCGGGTTCCAGGCGGGGAATAGGAAACGGTTCTTCAGTTCGTATATGGGGTGACAACTGGTTACCAAGGTCCTCCCCGGGCCAAGTCATTTCTCCCCGAAATTACTTCCCCGCTGATGCTAAAGTGAGTTCTCTGATTGATCTGCCGAGAAGGAAATGGAAGGAAAGAGTTATAAACCATGTCTTCTTGCCACTGGAGGCCAGTCTCATCCTGGGTATACCTTTAAGTCTCCAAGCTGCCCAAGACAAAATTATCTGGCCCCACACCCCATCAGGCATTTTTTCTATCCGCAGTGCTTACCACTTCCTCTTGACTGTGCATCAAGGTGACACTCCGAGCTCTTCCAACAATAGCACCGGGCCTGGTCTCTGGAACAAAATATGGGATCTCCCCATCCCTCCTAAGATTCGTCACTTTCTATGGAGAGCAAGCCGTGACGCCCTGCCTACGAAATCCAATCTAAGACGGCGAAAGGTGCTAGTAGATCCTATTTGTGACGAATGCCATAGCTCGGAGGAGGACATCTTTCACGTGATCTGGAACTGCCCAGTTGCTCACCAATTATGGAACAATTCTCCTATGTTCAGTCAGGCTCTGATTGACCGTCCCAGCTCTTTTAAAGATCTCTTTACCTTGATCATGGACTCATCCTCTGAAGAGCTTCAGTGCATGTTTGCGATCCAGGCTTGGCTTCTGTGGTATCATCGCAACAAAGGTCGAGCTGAGAATGTATGGGATGAGGTGTCGAGCATCCCCCAAAGAGCAACCCATTTACTAGAAGAGTATTCTCTCCCCCCCAGGAAATGCTACCCAAGATCCTCTTCCAAAACCCCAGATAAAATGGAGCCCCCCTTTCCGGGGCAAGTGGAAAATTAATTTCAATGGAGCGTTCTCGGAAGGTTCTCAAATGGCAGGTATAGGCGTAATGGTGCATGATCAGTCAGGGTCTACTCGAGCTTGTTTGTCCCAGAAAATCAACCTCCCAGCGACCCCTATGGAAGCAGAGGCTCAAGCGGCTAGAGCAGCAGTATATCTAGCCAGGGATCTTCAGCTGGATTCAGTCGAGTTTGAAGGTGACGCCAGCGGTATCATAACTGCTCTCAACTCTAGAGGCCCAAATTTCTCCACCTACGGCCATATCATTGAAGATATTCTATCTGAAGTGAGGTTCCTGACGTGGTTTTGTTTTTCTCACGTGCACCGGTCTGCTAATAGAGCAGCTGATATGTTAGCAAAGAAAGCTTTTTCTATTTCAAATAAAAATCTGTGTCTCCCCCCAATGCCACTAGATATTTCCCATGTAATCTTATCTGATTCTATTCTGCAATAAGATATTTCTCACCTTTCTCAAAAAAAAAAAAAGCAGATTTTTGTAGATCGGAACACTTAAAGTTATCAAAGTAACTTGAAATTTAACAGGGATGAACTCATATATATGTACAAGCTACCACAGAAAATTCAGATCAAGATAATATCTCTAGAATTTATTAAAACTAGCGTATGACCCGCGCAATGTGTGGGATACACTTATTTAATATGAATAACAAAAACAGTAAAATATGTTAATTTGTAGGTTAGGAAAAGAATAAAACAAAACCGCTATTAAAAGATAGTTAGGAAAATAATTTTTCATTTTCTTCTTAAAAAAGCTTGCAAACAGAAGAGCCAAACAAAACCTGAAAATAGTGCTTTAAGTTTTGACTGTTTCAATTTAGTGCTCTAAATTTCATTCCATTTCAATTAAGGATTTCCATCTTCTTCTTTTTTTTCAATTCTGTTAACTCTTGCCATTAGTTTCTAATTTAACTGACAGATTAAGCAAATTACCCAAGAGTTTATGACAGTTACTGCAAAACCAAATACCCATAGATGAAACTAAAACCAGATTGAATGAACAAATACAGCAAAATCAAATCTACAGATTCAACACCCAAGTGACCTTTTAAAAAACAATTTTTTACCGTATAATCATGGCTGGGTACTGTAAATATATCTACCAAAAAGACACCCAAATGTTTTAAATGTACGAAAAAATCAAAGAGAGGATGTAAGATAAATTTACACCGAGTGAATAACTCATCAACAAAAAAATTAAAGAAGCCATATTAGGTGTTATACTCAAACACTATATCTTTTAAGTTAGGTTTTATACTCAAATACTATGTCTTTTAAGGAAAAACAATCATATAATTGAATTCAATCAGGAAGTTAAATACAACAACTAATTGGATCACTGAAATGACCACAAATACAACAATGTACTTACTTCTCTAATGCTATCACCAAAAAGGGAGATCAAAACGACCATCTAGACTTTCTTAATGCAGAAAAAAACACAACACGACACAGAGAAAGCCTTTTCAAATTTCAAAACAAAAAAAATATATATGTATTGCAATATGCAAGTTGATTAACCAATTAAACATACAAATACTAATCTATAAGCGAAAAACATAAATATTAGTAAAAAATAATAGGGTTGGTTACTTGCATGAAGAGATTAGGGAGGAGGCGGTGATCGATACCGGTGGAGGCCAAGGGAGAGGCTAGATGCTGCAACCCTGCGGACTGGAGCCACCGTGCCATGACCGCATCATTGCCGGCGTCGCTGCCACTGCCACCAGCAGGGACCGCATTGTGGAGGGGCCCACCGCCGTCGTATAGAGTCGCCGCCGCAGCATTGCTCTGCTGCATCTGGCCACCCATGTGGCGCTACAATCGCCTTTGCGGAGCCAATTTTCAAGATCTATTGAACAACCAGTTCACACACAAAAATGAGAGAAAGCAAAACCCTAATTTGATCGTAATGGAAAGGTTCAATGTCTCTTTCTCTTTCTCTCGGTGAAATGAGAAATGAGGAGGCTCCACATACGCGAGAGAGTACAAAGGCTTTGTTGTTTGTTTGATATAAATTTATTACTGATGTGGTGGGAACTGCACCAACCGAATGAAGACAGAGTCATGTGGAATGGAAATGGTGCAATTGTTGATTTGATCATTATTCAGTTGCTTTATTATATTTTATTTTGATGGTTAATTTGTTATTTTAAGTGCCACATCAGTTTTTAATACACTTGCTTTTTCTTTTTATTTTATTCTATTTTAAAGATTTTGTTAAATTAATGCTGACGTGTTTTAATTGCTGATGTGTTAGTATGCCACATCAATTAATAGAGATGCCACTTGTCATTATGTGAGGCATTCTTGGTTTCAACGCCCATGTCTTCTGCTATTATATATTACTAGTTGCAAACCCGTGCAATGCACGGGAACCTATTGAAAATGAGATAAAAAAGAAATTTTGGTTTGTTTTTCTTCTTTTGTTTAATGTCATTGTTTTAAGTTAGAGATTGCTTCAATCATTATATCGTAAAAGCATAATATGCATATAAACAGGAAATGAAGTGTCATTTTGCAAGATAACATCTAAATAAATAAAGATCAAGATTTAATGGGATAAAATATTTAACATCTATACTCTTCCATTTCCTTTCAATTCCACGGTTCCTACAACAATAACATTTTTATTATTGTTTGTATATAGATCATGATTCAATAACCCCACAAAGGAAAAGAAGCTCTATTGGGTCAAAAAATTGATTCATAACTTCCTTAATAAAAATGAAATAAATAAATAAAGGTCAAGATATATACAAATTATTTACCAAAGCAATAAAATGTATCACAAAAAATCAGATGTCATGATAACCAAGAGCTTGAAAAGCTTCAATGACACAATTCTTATAAGTCATATTTAGAAAATACATAACTAATATAAGTAACCTCCAATACAATTACTTACATAAATAAAATTAGTTCCAAATATAATTACCCCAATCTAATAGACAATGAAATTTTAATGTAATCTTTGGAAACTCTCTCTCTCTCTCTTTCTCTCTCTCTCTCACCCATTATTCTGCACCGTCATTGTTCATAATACTATTCTGCACCGTCATTGGAAAATAAAATTTAGCCCAAGCCCCTTTTCATTTTAGGTCAGACATTTTCTCGAACACTTTGAGGGTGATGGAAAACTTGAGCGACAAAACTAAAAACCCAGCCTTAATTTAGAAAAAAATTGATATTAGAAAATTTCCTATGCATTTAGACAATAGAGAATCCCAAACTAATTATAGATTCACGACAATAACCTTAATATAGAACACTGGTTCTGTCTCAATCGTGCATGCAACTTGGGCAATCTTCTAGTAGAGTCTTGCGATTCCGACTATTACTCGCAAGCACACCAAGCAGCGTATGCTCCACACCACACCGTCCACGTGCAAGAAGTTTGTCATATGAGGCCTCGCGTGCTTCTTCTCCTGAATTGAAAACAATGATAAGAAAAAAGCAAGAGAGAGAAAGGAAGAAAAGGTTCTGTCCAAAAATGGCGATGGTTTCAGGTGGTTGAAAAAACCTCAATCACTCATGAGCACCAAAGACCAGTTCACATCAAATGCACACATAAACGCATAAATCGAAAGCAGATTAGCCATAAATAATAAAAAATAAACAAAAGAAACAAAGAAAATCGGGGGAAAATGAAAGAAAGAGAAAAACCTGACCTTGGTTGCTACCAACAAAACAATGTGAGAGAAGAGAGAGAGAGATTGGAAATTTATCTAAATAAGAAGACTTTAATTCTAGGGAGGAAGAGAGAGAATCAGAGGTAGAGTAAAATGGGGAAGCAGAAAGAGGTGGGAGAATTCAGAGAAGAGGAAGCGTTAAAAACAAAGAAGAAAATCTATTTCTTTTTTTTTTTTTTTCCTTACCGTAAAACAACCAAAACGATGTCGTTTTGGTAATAAAACACATTTTTTTTGGGTAAAAAAACACATTTAAATGAGTAGAACAATCATAATTAAATGAGTCAGATAACTGAATATGGTGGAGAAATCTAGAAGCCTAAAAACGCTGGAGATAGAGTAACCGTAAGCTGAAATAATGGGAGAAGGCTAAGAAGGCTGAAGCAATAATGAAGAAGAAAATATTTGGTGTATCTGACATTTTAAAAAAAAAAAAAATTCAAATGTGAAAATAACCAAAACGTCATCATTTTGGGAAAAGTTAAAATTCTCAAAACGACGTTGTTTTAGAAAGGATCTGTGCATAATTCTGTTAATGGAAAACGGAAGCTAGATTTTTGGGCCAGATTTTTGGTATATGGAAAAATTGGAACGTCAAGGCTGCTTTCCATAGTAAGAGAAAAATGGATATAAGGAGTAAGTTAATGTGGCAAATTAATACCAACATTTATATTCCCATTAATATAATTTAGGAATAATTAAGAATGACATAAAATATTTCATAAAAATTAAATAGCTTGACAGGTGACAATTAGTTTACCAATAAAATTGTGGCACGTGGTGTTGTTTGTCCAAATAGGATGACACATATTGATCTGGAGACATTGTCACATATGCCACATGGCAGATAATTGGCAATGTCTTCTGGTTTCATATATATATAGATATAGATTCTCGTCATATGGTAAACATGAATTTGTCGTGACAAATTTAGTGTCTCATAAGAAAATTAATAACTCTTTCAATATCAATCCAAATACTATAATTCTTGATTCTAAACTCAAGCCCTGTGTGTTAACTTTCAATATATTCATCTTTTGTATCCAGATTCCACATATATAAATTACTATGAATATTTAATTACTACAAACACAGACACTGTCCATTTGACAGATTTGTAGGATTTTCTTATAAATTCTCAAAAGGTATTCAAATAACCATATTTTCAAGTGAGATTTTAAATACTTATACTAGACATATAATAAATCAATCTTCAACAAACCGTTTCCCAAATTACTTTTTACAAAAATCCCAGAATTTCATACAACTTTCTTCTCACTGCAGAAAACAGAAACAGAGCAGCTTCCATGGTCACACATATACTCATGAATCAAGAAGAATATCAAATCCATAAGCAAACCCACACATAAACATAAAAACCCAGCAACTTCCATTAACAAAAATCAAAGATTAAACCCCCAATATCAAAACCCTTACTAAATTTCATCAATCAAACAATCTCAATCATACCCACTTCTAAACCTTGATTAAAATCATAAGCTCTTACCTTAATTGATTATCAAACTTGTTCTTGCTATGAGAATGGTGATTTCCATGAAGGAACTAAGATATTTTGGAGAGCAATTTGAGCAAGGAAACTCGGATGAGATAGTGTGAGAGTGTGAGAGAGAATCAGGTGAGAGAGAGCTAGAGAGAACTAAGTGAGAGATTGAGATTGAGGGAGCAGAAAATATATTCCATCATTTTGGGGTTGGGGTTTTAGTTTAGGGATTTTTGAAATGGTGATTTCTATTAGATATTAGCATTTCTATTAGTTTGATATAGATATAGTGACTCATCACTGTTTGCTAAATTACAATCTTACCCCCATTATTTGGTAAAAAAAAAATAATTCAAATATCTATTGCGGTGATTTTATGCAGCTAGTGAGGTGGTTTTTATTTCCACGCCTCTAAATAATAATAACTAGTCGCAAACCTGTGCAATGCACAAAAAAATTATTGAAAATAAAATCTAAATTAATTTTGATTCCTTTTACTTTTTTTGTTGAATATGTATTATATATATATATTATATTATATATTATATATATATATTATATTATATATTTTTTTTTTTTTCTTTTTCTTTTTTTAGTTCAAAATGTTGTAGGCAAGATCGATAAAGAGACTTTACGAATTGGATTTAGGATAGATCCTACTTTTTGGTTTAAAAAAATAACAAAAAAAGTATTTACCATAGGATAATTAAAATTTAATATAATGTAATTTTTCTTTTGACATAAGTTGAATATAGTCTAATTTTTATAAAATACGATTCATGTTTATATTTACCATATGGATCATGTTTCCATCCAAAAATAAAATAAATGATACTTAAAATAAGAAGAATGACAAATAAATACATAGGCACAAGATTATATGAAAACATGATGTGTCAAAATTCTAATGGAAGGTTTAATAATAGAATAAAATTTAAATTCAATTATAAAATATATATTAAAATAATGAGGTGTAAAATTGTGAGATTTCAAAAGCTTATATGGCGTAACACGATGAGGTCAACTAAAAGTCAAAAAGCTTCGGTTTTACATTATAGTATAGATATTGAGGCGGTTTTATTAAACCGCCTCTACAGATTAAAAAGTGTAGAGGTAGTTAAGAAAACCGTCTCAATAGCTGTCTATAGAGAACCACCTCTACAGATTAAAAAGTGTAGAGGTGGTTAAGAAAACCGTCTCAATAGCTGTCTATAGAGGCGGTTTAGTAAACCGCCTCTGAAAAAACCGCCTCTACAAATCGTGTTTTTTGTAGTGCGTGTGGGGAAGTCATTGTTTCAATCGCTTATGATAAATATTATTTGTATATTTTATAATTAAGAAAACAATTGGTCTAATTAAAAATATATCATTTTATTTGAGAAAAAAATTGTAGGATTAGGTTATCTTGAATTAAAGAAATTTCATTTAAATTTTTTTTATAGAAATTTAATTAAAGTAAACACAAAAGGATATAAAAATAAAATAAATCTTTAAGATAAATGAATTGAATACTAGATGATAACATTATTATTATTTAGTATTGATCAGTGTTTTCCTCAAAAAAATAAAAAATAGTATTGAATGTGGAACTTTAGAATATTTGAGAAGTTAAATTTAAGTCATTTAGAAGTCCCTCAAAAGCCAAAACAACCAAATGATGTAATAAATTTATTTTATGTAAGTTTTTTATATCATATGTCAGAATATGGATAAACATAGTATTCAATGATACGAACAAATTGAGTAGTTTTCGTTTAGGAAAAAAACTAAGCGTTAAACAAAGAGCAAAAAGCCGCAGCAAATTTCAAATTCCAAAAAGTTAATCATGTGACTTGTTAATGAAATTTCTTGTCTTTACACCGGGATTATATCAGCTGCAATTTAATAAGCTGTAATTTCTGCAATGTGAAACAACTGGTCCAATTAGAGTGCGCCAACTCAATAAAAAAACCAACTCAGCTTCCATCTCAAACATTGCTAACGGAACAAAAATAAATAAATAAAACCTCCCTCACCCTCCGTTAACCCTCTCTCTCATTTCTGTCATTTCTCCTTTGTTTTCTTGCCAACCAAACAGATCCAAATTAGTGAAAAAAAATATGTCTCAGCCGTTAACACTTTCTTCCTCACTTTCCATGAACTTGTAGAATAACATGCTCACCGGTGAGATTCCGGCGTCGTTTTCATTGCTCAAGAACTTGACGTTGCTGAACCTGTTCCGAACAAGCTCTACGGCACCATTCCTAAGTTCATCGGAGAGTTACCGCAACTCGAGATGTTGTAGTTATGGGAAAACAACTTCACCGGAATTTGGGAAATAACGTACGGAAAGCTTCAGGTTCTAGATCTTTCTTTGAACAATCTGACAAGGACTTTGCCTCCTGATTTGTGTTCAAGGAATAACCTCCACACTCTGATTGCTTTGAGGAATTTCTTATTTCTTTGGTTAGTAAGAAAACAAATAAAAAATGTGGGAAAGCGAGGAAGAGCGTGTTTGGTTGGCAAGAAAACAATGGAAAATGACAGGAATGAGAGAGAGGGTTAACGGAGGTTGAGATTGGTTTTTTAATTTTTTTTTTTTTGCTCCGTTAGCAATATATGAGGTGGAAGCTGAGTTGGCACACTGAGTTGGAATATTTTATTGAGCTGGCGTACTTTAATTGGGCCAGTTATATCATATTGTAGAAATTGCACCTTATTAAATTGCAGTTGATATAATCCCCTTCATATTAATCTAGTGTAATATATATATATATATATATATATATATATATATATATATATATATATTATATATATTTATATATATAAAAGGAAAGCAAAAGGCTGAGATTCTACTATGTGCCATACTGTAGGAGAAATTATTCTTTGTTAAATCTCTCTACAAAGTAGATTTATTCCGTTTAGCAAAAAAGAAAAAAGTAGATTATTCCTAAATTACTGGTACGTTACAAATATTTTATATTTGTTACAATTAAGGTTGATGGTGTATTTGTTATTGCCAATCAATTCTAACAATTCTTTTCCACTTTTGTTTAAAAATATTTTTGGAAATGCATTAATTGATTGTTGTATTTATAGTAACTCGACAGACTTCAAAGTCTTTTTTAATTTTAAATCTTTCTGCAAAGTAATATCTGGCATTGGCCACCGGATAAAGATCTTTTTAGAGTATTTTACCATGTAGAGTTCTTTAAATCCTCACATTTCACTTATATAATCAAAGGATAAGATTTTGCCAAGTAATTATTCCACTAATAAAACCCTAAAAATAACTCTAAGGGATATCTCAATTGGCCCGGTCTCGAGTGTGCTCCCCAATGGTCACTAATTCAAGTATTCTCAGAGCCACTTATCCAAGATAAAGTCTTATGCCTATCATGGTACACATGGCTAGTAAGGTGTTACGTGTCCCCCTGGGATTAGTCAAGATGCGCGTATCTACGGAATGCTTGCTTGGACACCCAATATTGTTATAAAAAATAAAAATAAAAAACCCTAATAAAAAATCCTAAAAATAATTATTAGAATAAAAAAAATTCAACCTTATCATTTTTACATTACACCAAACAACTTTAAAATTACTTGGCAATTCACTACACCATGTTGAATTGTCCTCGGTAACAAGACACCAACACCATATGTTGAATTCAAGCTTAATTTGCTCTAAATATCAACCATATCTTCTGATCTTGTAGGACACGAACACCATTCCTTGTTGTACAAATGATAAGCTAACCTTGGATGACTCAACTCCTTAAATCCAATTCACCACACCATAGAGTTACACACATAGCCAATGAATCTTATGTGATGTTTGGATCTTCTAATTAAAAGTGATTTCTCAGATTTTTATGTATAAAATGCATTCTGTAAATCTGAGGTGTTTGGTTGGGATTTTGGGAAATGTCTAGAATGCGTTTTGCAAATTCTCATTTCTAGAGTAGAAATCAGAATAAAAAAAAAAAATAATAATAAATAAATAAAAAAAAAAAAAAAAAGATTTTGATTCTGGCTTGTGATTCTCATTTTTGCTAAAGCAAATGGGACCCACCCAATAGAAGCATTAATTGCTCCAACCACCCGGTTTTTAAAATTTTTTTTTTTTACTTGTTTTTCCGTTGTTTTTTTTTTCCGTTCACTTTGTATGTTCACAGTAACATCTAAGACCAAGAATCACAACAAAATAACACATCACAGCACAATCAATGAAACAAATTCAGAAAAATCACAAGCAGCAACAAACCGGAACATCGAATCACAAAAAAACACACACACAAAAACAAACAAACAAAAAAAGAATGTGTGGAGCAAGTCAAAAGGTGATTGCCTAGTGGACTATACTAGTTGGCATGTATGAGCCATTTGGCTTACACTCCGTTTGGGAGGGGGGAAAGGAATGGAATGGAATGGAAAAATAAGAATATTTTAAGAATATTCTTTCCTTTCCCCTGTTTGGAAGTTTAAGTAGGAGGGAATGGAATGGAATAGAAAGACATTTCCTTGTTTGGAAGTTTAAGTGAGTGGAATGGAATGGAACACTCATTCCTCCCTATTCCCTCCAAATCCCAAATTTTTATTCCCTCCAAAATTGGGAGGAATAGGAGGGAATGGATTTAAGTTTAATGATTCTTTCACCAAACGTCCCAAAATGCCCTTAGTATTTTTGTAAAATCCTAAATTACCCTTATAGATTTGACCTTTTATTTTCCTCAGTTTCCATGGTATTTCTATAATATTGTATTTCTAAATGACCATGCATGGACCTTTAATAATGTCAATTTTCTTTTAAAAGTTTATTTTGTGGACAATGAATCTCGAATTTTCATTTATTGGGATTATATTTTAGTTTATATTGCTTAGATTTTGTACTTGTTTATAATTAAGCGGATTTTATACCACCTGTTGTCCTGTACTGGTTTCTTTCTCTGTTAGCAAGGGCCAGAAAAATAGAAATAAACTCCCATGGTATTTCTATAATATTATTGTGACACCACAATGTGTCATATATGGTGTGGTAATTCTATAGTATTATTCTATAGATTAATCCTACATTTTATAAAAATAAAGGGTATTATAGTAATATTGTTATAAAATGATTCATTTTCATTCCTTCTAATATTACTCTCAAACAAAGTTACTTACATTCTATTCCATTCCATTTCTCTATTTTAAAACATCCAAACAAGATTACTTAGTTTCATTTCATTCCATTCCATTCCATTCTATTCCATTCCATTCCATTCCATTCATTAAATTCATTCCATTCCATTCCATTCCATTCTATTCCATTCCCTTATAATTTATTCATTCCATTCCATTCCATTCCCCTCTAAACTCCCAAACGAGGCCTTAGAAAATCTTCAAGATTCTCAACGATAGCTTTCAATATTGTTCTGTTAGGAATCCGTCAGTGTCTTGAACAATGATAATTTGTCACTATTCAAAGAGAAATCACAAAACTAGAACAATAATCAAACATCCATGTGGAATTGTCCTCGGTAACAAAACAAGGACCGTTACTCCAAGTCGTGAAGGGGCTCCTGGATGATATCTTCCTCGGTAACAAGCATTGCATCTGTGCTTTGCTGTGGAGATGGAAAATAATAAAAATATGAGTAAGATCATAGGAATCTTTGAGACTTCTAATAGAAGCTGCAGCTAGCATGTGTCACGAAGAAAATGGGAGTACATTGCTCAAATTTCTTTGTTATGTATTACTTTAAGTCTTGGTCACATCATGGTTCAATAGAATGATAGAAATTGGTGTGGAATTTTGTTTTATTTTCCATAATAAAGCCAAGCCGATTCTAGATATTTTTCTCTTGGTCCAATGATGGATCATGATTTATTGACTGAGCCAAAGAAAACGAAAAAGAATAATTAAGCTCGTTTTTCCCACTAATTTCTTTATGCATGTCGTACTCATTTTCTACACAGCCACTTCAGTATTAATATCTTCTGCAGCACAAAATCTGGGAGAGGTTAAAATAAAATAAAAGATCAAGCCAAAATTGTTAATACTTAATCAAAAAGCCTAGGGGCATATATATTTTTTTTAATCATATCTATTAATGTAGTCTGTTATATTATATGATTAATACATTAAAAAAAAAAAAAATGACATTAATGATGGACTCATATGAAAGTGATTACAATAAATCATGTCAACAATTGTAAATTGGTTCCCCTGACATTACACATACTTAATGGAAAACTAGAACTATGTTAGAACAAAAGTTGAAAAGTCGATAGAAAATTGTTACTGGAGAACTCACAGTTGCAAATATAAATAGATGACCATCTACAGAATAATTGGAATCATATACTCACAATTGTATTTTTTACAATTTTACAACTTCAATGGCTTTTCTTGCATGGCTAAAGGAAAGCTTCCAACCCTCCTTGTTCTTTGCATCCATTTTCCTAGTGGTGTTGCTAAAGATTTTCTTGAAGGAGAAATCAGGAAAAAGAAAATACAATCTTCCACCAAAGCCCCCAAAGCTACCCATTATTGGTAACCTTCACCAACTTGGCAACATGCCTCATCAATCTCTCCAGTGTCTGGCTGAAAAGTTTGGACCAATCATTTTCTTACAACTTGGTGAGATCCCCACAGTGGTGGTTTCATCAGCTAGACTAGCAAAGGAAGTAATGAAAACCCATGATCTTGCACTATCAAGCCGTCCACAAATCTTTTCAGCCAAACACCTCTTTTATGATTGCACTGATGTTGTGTTCTCACCATATGGTGCTTATTGGAGGCATATTAGAAAAATTTGCATACTTGAACTACTAAGTGTCAAAAGGGTTCAATCATATAGCTTTGTTAGAGAAGAAGAAGTAGCTCGTTTGATAGGTCGAATTGGAGAGTCATATCCCAGCACCACCAATCTAACAAAGATGCTTGGACTATATGCAAATGATGTCCTTTGCCGGGTTGCATTTGGAAGGGATTTCTCAGCTGGAGGAGAATATGATCGCCATGGTTTCCAAAAGATGCTTGAGGAGTATCAAGTATTGCTTGGGGGATTTAGCATCGGGGATTTCTTCCCTTCCATGGAGTTTATACACACCTTAACAGGCATGAAATCAAGGCTTCAGAACACTTTTCAACGCTTTGATAAACTCTTTGACCAGTTGCTAATTGAGCATCAAAATCCCAAAAGAGAAAAAGAGGAGCATAAGGATCTTGTGGATGTTTTGCTTGATATACAGCAGAATGGCTCTGATGAAATGCCACTCACCACAGATAATATTAAAGCTATCATCTTGGTCAGTGACACTTTCATTTCCCTCATTGCTATAAAGTTTCAACTTACAAATTGCTGTTGAATAGTTTTGAGTAAGGCAGGGCAAAAAAAGTTTTGCAATTTTTTTTCACAATTGCTGACATGGAAAAATTTGTCACCAGAATAACATCACCTTACCATTGGCACACTTGCAACACTTTTATTAGTACCAATCACAACATTTCACCTTATTAATTGTAAGAAAAAAAAAATTTGTGTCCCTAGATTTAATGGTAAGTTTTATTGTGCAGATTACACTTATTAGTATCATTACTGCAAGTGCAGGACATGTTTGCTGCAGGAACTGATACAACGTTTATCACCCTTGACTGGGGAATGACAGAACTTATCATGAACCCCAAAGTCATGGAAAGAGCACAAGCTGAAGTACGAAGCATCGTCGGAGAGAGAAGAGTTGTTTTGGAGAGTGATTTGCCTCAGATGCACTACATAAAAGCTGTCATCAAAGAGATCTTTCGATTGCATCCTCCTGCACCAGTATTAGTCCCAAGAGAATCCATGGAAGATGTGAAAATTGATGGGTACAATATTCCAGCCAAAACACGTTTTTTTGTCAATGCTTGGGCAATAGGGAGAGACCCAGAATCTTGGGAAAATCCGGATGTATTTGAACCAGAAAGATTTATGGGTAGCACTGTTGATTTCAAGGGACAGCATTACGAGCTGATACCTTTTGGTGCTGGTAGAAGAAGCTGCCCAGCTATCACATTTGGAACAGCAAGTGTTGAGCTTGCTCTAGCTCAACTTCTCCACAGCTTTGATTGGGAGCTTCCCCCTGGAATTACAGCTAAAGATTTAGATATGACAGAGGTTTTTGGCATCACAATGCACAGGATAGCTGATCTGATTGTCATTGCTAAACCATGCTTTCCCTTGGGCAAATGAGGATCCAAAGATTTAGTCATCCACCTAGCACTATTAATCCATGCCAAAACAGTAGAAAGACAAAAGACGACCAAAAAAAAAAAAACGATGTAATGTCTTAATCTTTGGCTCAAACAAGAGGTTGGTAAGACTTTCCTGATCAGTAATTTAGAGTAAGTGGAACAGGTACAACAGCTACCCCACAATTGTAATAAAAAGATGTAATGTCTTAATCTTATATAATGCATTGTGTGTTGAAATTGTGTAATAGGTGTAATCCTTAGCTTGCATCTGCATATGAACCTGAGGGTCTGAAGAATCAAATTTCTTTGGCTCAGGAAAGTAAAAGCCTCTGTTTGTTCACTCCCCCCCACCAAAAAATGAAGAAGCCAATGGCATTGAAAGATTAGCAATTCCCTGATCAAGAAAGGGCTGGAAGTTGCAGGCAGCAAAAGGCTGATAAAATACAAGAGAGAGAGAGAGGGAGAGAGGGAACAAGTTCCAGAATTGTCTGGAATGTAACTAACAAAACAAGGTTGCATAATTAGCCATAGAACTTAGAGAATGTACACATTACAATTTACAAGGCAGTAGAAATGTTACCCTTTAGGGACTGTATAGCTGGAACTTCTTTTTACAAGTAACAAGCCATAATGATTTTAACATAATTTGAGAGATTAATTCCGCAACAGCACGTGGTAGAAATATGCTCAAATGCAACAAAACTGAAAAGCAGATATAAAATAAAAATGCACGGTTGTCATCCACCTAACACACTATTCGTCCATGCCAAATGAGGAGAAAGACAAAGTAATTTGCCAAACAGGAGGTTTGTAAGACTTTTCTGATCAATAATTTAGAGCGAGTGGAACAACAGCTACCCCACATTTGAAATACAAAATGTTAATGTCTTAATCTTATATATGTGTGTGTAAGGTTTCAATTTTGGACTAGGAGATACAGATTGAACGATGAGATATGAGAGATTGAGATTTAGCCTAAGAACCACATACACGACATGACACACGACTGTCATGTCGTGGTGACAAAACAATTTTTAAAAAATTTGGACCATGGGAATACCTATATCAATTAGTCGTAAACACGTGCGATGCACAGAAAACTACTAATATGACATTAAAAATCACTTAAAAAAAGAATTTTGGAATTCAAATGAATATCACTACGGAATTAATTTATTTTTATTTTTTTTTAACAATCTTCCTATTATATTTTGATAGGTCATGTCTATAAACAGTGTTATAGTCTTAATAATATTTCTTGATACGCCATTTTTTTTTAATCAGTTTTAAGTTTTCCATTTAGCAAACAAAGGTGGATTAATAGATAGTAGAGTTTTATTTAAAGTTTAGTCACATTAAAAGATCAAATTACACCTAAAAGTGGATTAATAGATTTTAAAAAATAGAATTTTGCACTAATAATAGATATTAAAAACTAGAGTTTTAGTTATATTCTAGTATCAATGGTGGCATTAATAGATAAAATTAGACAAAAGTTGGTAGAGTTTTAGTTAAACAGCATAATAATAATTACTTATCATATGATTTTTTATTTTGTTTCAGTCAAGGATATGCCATATTGATTTTTATTTTATTTTTGGTTGAGTAAAATGTCATATGATTTCAAACGGAGTAAATACTAAATAGTAGTCAAAATGTAACAAATTTTACATCCATAGTCACTCTCGGGGTTATCTCCAGAATTCCAAGGACAAATATGTCAAGTGCCAAAATTAATGACGGAACAATGATGCAATAAGATCATCATCATCATCCCGACCCAAAAATACTCTGAACAAAAAATCCTCCATTCCTGTTACTCTCCGTGTGTAATTGTAAATCCCATTCCTAAACCTTCGTTTTGAAGCTCTCTCTAATCTTTATCTCATATCGAAAAAAAATAAAAATAAAAATAAAAACTGAACTCTCTCACAGAGACAACACAGACAAAATTTCATTTTTCAGATTTTGTCAAGGACAGGCGACCCAACCCTTAGGACCTCATCTATCTCTTTCTTTGTAAGTAATGCCATAAATGCTATTCAAGGGATGACTGGGTGCACAGCGAGTGGAGTAGTGAAGGAATTCAAGGGATTTCGTTTTTTTGTACCTGATTTGAACCCTCGTGGCCGAGAAATCCTTCCCTATCTCCTTCGATTTCATGGACAATTTCCTTCAGCTCCTTCTTAATCTTCAAGGTTCAGGCCAAGACAGAGAAAGTCTGAGAGAAGGGGAGTTCGAAGAGGTAGATTTGGGGTGAAATAGCATAGAGGAGGCTGATTTGGAGTGAAATAGCTGGGAGGTTGGAAAGAAAGACCCATAGAGGCAAAGCAAAGAGAGATTGAGAAAGATAAACAAAATAGACGCAGAGCAAACAGAGGAATAATTTATGTTCAGCTATATTTTATTTATTTATAGGCTTAATTTATGTTTATTTTAAGTTTTCAATATAAATTATAATTATTAAAATCTTTAAAAACATATTTAAAATCAAAGGAAATTTTTTTAAATAAACAAATATTTTTTTCTCTTTCAATACAACGAGGACGCACATGGCGATGTGTCTTACACAAAAACTTTCCTTGTCAAACATGGACACACCAAGGGTTTTGAAATGTCTGTACTTTTTAGGATTTAGCAAGTATACAATATTGTGTGAATGACCATTTAAACAAAAAAAAGTTCTATATACTATTTTCTCATCTACAAATTTATTTGCTTTGTCTAGTTATAACAAATCATAAATTGTTTCATCTCCCTCAACTAACCTCCTAACCTCCCAGAGAGAGAGAGAGAGAGAGAGAGAGAGAGAGAGAGAGAGAGAGAGAGAGAGAGAGAGAGAGAGAGAGAGAGAGAGAGAGAGAGAGAGAGAGAGAGAGAGAGAGAGAGAGAGAGAGAGAGAGAGAGAGAGAGAGAGTTGTCTAGAATGTAAACTAACCAAACAAGGATGCATAAGAGGGGCCATAGAACTTAGAGAATGTACACATTACATGGCAGTAAAAATGTTATTTTTACGCAATTGCATAGCTAGAATTTCTTTTCACAAGCCAATTATAGCTAGAATTTCTTTTAGCAATTGCAGTTTTTTTAGAATGCATTTTATGTATTGAAATCCAAGATAACTGTTTTGAGTAGGGGATCCAAACACTACCTTAGTGTGCCAACCAGCAAGCTTTTCATGATTCAGAACGAGTACAACATTGGTTTGGTAATAATGCCAAATCCAATCCACAGGTAATTACTGATAATGCATCTGAAGACAATCTAAAGATCTGCAGTGGCTACTGGCTGGTGTTGGCATCATTTTCTGGTTTGGTAAAGTGCTTTGTGAGATTGTGAGCTGGGCAACTAGCATGCATTCTTTAATGCATACTAATTTCTATATATAATTAATGGATACTAATTTCTATATGATATTGACCTATAGCATAAAAAATAAAAATAAAATTTTCAGTCTTTATTTTTGTTTATCTTTTATGATACCTTTCTAAAGGAAAAACTACAAAGCTACGGGCACTAATAAATTGTCACAACAATCGAGTTGGCATGTTGTTAGTATTAGTCTATAAATAATAAAGTGATTTGACAAGACCTAAGAAAAACCTAACAACTCAATTGTTATGAAAATAGGGTGGTGTTATTTGCACACCAGTTGTTGTTATTTTCGCACCAAATAGTGCAGAAATAACAATAAATAGTGTGAAATGTGCACCATCATTTGATATTTCTACATCAATAGTGCAGAAATAACAATTATTGGTACGGAAATATTATTTCCTTGAAAATATTGAAAAATATTATGAACTTTGTTGTATCGTTGGTATTACTCAAGAAAAAAAAAAAAAAATTAGATTGTTACCTAAGAAACTCTGAAACCCAATCAATTCCAGCAAGTTTAAAAAGGTTGAGGAACCTTCTCTAATAAGATCCTGTGCCACACAAGTTGAGAAGGTGGGGAAATTTAATATTGAAAAGCATGATATCTTCTTCAGGCAACATGCAAAACGTTTGTGCGCACTGTACTTCCAATTGAGCCTACAAATCTACAATCATAATTCCGCAACAGCACGTGGTAGAAATATGCTCCAATGCAACACAACTAAAAAGCAGAAAATAAATAAATAAATGAATGGTGGGGAAATTTAATATTAAAAAGCATGATATCTTCTTCAGGCAACATGCAAAACGTTTTTCTAAAAAAAAAAAAAAACATGTAAAACGTTTAAGTACTTTTCTGTGGAGATGGAAATTAATAAAAAAATACAAGTGAGTTTAGAGAAATCTTTTTTGTATTACTAGTCTTGATCACATCATGGTTCAATAGAATGATAGAAATTGGTATGGAATTTTGTTGGTTATATTGTTATGCAAAATATAGCCAAGCAGATTCTGGACTACTTTTTATCTTTTTTTATTTTATTTTATTTTTATTGATCCAAGGAGGGATCAAGATTTATTGACTGACCCAAAGAAAACGAAAATAAACAAGAGCTTGTTCATCCCACTAACTTAACTTGCATATTGACGTACTCATTTTCTACACAGTAACTTCACGATGCCCAAAATCAGGGCAGCAGGTTTAATAAAGGAATAATATTAGAAGATTGATTGTGATCCTGTGCAATATCTCATTTTACTCTTTAAATTTATTTTTAACTTTTTTAATTAAATGACTAAAATTGAAAGTTAAAAAGTTATTTTTTAATCTCCATCATTCAAAAGTATCACATGATTAAAGTTATTTACCTTTGTACCTGATCCAAATCTTAGAAGATCAATCCAAAAGGGCTAAGCTAATCTGTGCTTATACCCCAAAAGGACTAGGTTAAGTTACAATTGAGGCTCCTTGAGTTGTTATAACCCAGTTCGACCCAATATTCGGGACTCAACAAACACACACACTTATCAGAATTTGGGACATCACAATCTCCCCCACTTAAATCCCTACGTCCCTAGGGCCCATATGTCCGAGCCCACCGGGATTACTAGGTTGGCTCTGATCCATTTGTAATAACTCAAAGAAGCGCTAACCACATCACGCTTATACCCCAAAAGAACTAGTCAAGTTAAATTGAGGCTCCTTGCAGTTGTTAATAAAGCCCAGTTCAACCCAATATGCCCGATGTGGGATCAGCAAACACACACACTTATCAGAATTTGGGCATCACAACATGAACACAATTTTTTTCACAAGGTACGATCTTGTAAATTTGTAATGGATGAGTTCGTATCCTATCATTTACACGTAATTGAAACAAATAAAAAAATAAAATGAACTGTGGCAGAAGAGAAGTAAAAGCCAAAAAAAAAAGAAAAAGAGTTACTGGAGCAAGCCAAGTTGCAAATATAAATGAATAAGTCTTGTAAGTGGAATCATATACTCACTTTCATATCCATTAAAAATACAATGGCTTTTCTTGCATGGCTAAAGGAAAGCTTCCAAGCCTCCTTGCTCTTTGCATCCATCTTCCTACTAGTGTTGCTGAGGTATTTCTTGAAGTTGAAGTCAGAAAAAAGAAAATCCAATCTCCCACCAAACCCTCCAAAGCTACCCATCATTGGTAACCTTCACCAACTAAGCAACATGCCTCATCAATCTCTCCAGTGTCTGGCAAAAAAGTATGGACCAATCATTTACTTACAACTTGGCGAGATCCCAACAGTTGTGGTTTCATCAGCTAGACTAGCCAAGGAAGTAATGAAAACCCATGATCTTGCACTATCAAGCCGTCCAAAAATCTTTTCAGCCAAACACCTCTTTTATGATTGCTCTGATGTTCTTTTCTCACCATATGGTGCTTATTGGAAGCATATTAGAAAAATTTGCATAAATGAATTACTGAGTGCCAAAAGGGTTCAATTGTATAGCTTCATTAGAGAAGAAGAAGTAGCACGTTTGGTACATCGAGTTGCAGAATCATATCCCAGCACCACCAATCTAACCAAGCTGCTTGGAATATATGCAAATGACGTCATTTGCAGGGTTGCATATGGGAGGGATTTCTCAGCAGGAGGAGAATATGATCGCCATGGTTTCCAAAATATGCTTGAGGAGTTTCAAATATTGCTTGGAGGCATTAGCATCGGAGATTTCTTTCCTTCCATGGAATTTATACACAGCTTAACAGGCATGAAATCAAGACTTCAGAATGTTTTTCAACGCTTTGATAAACTCTTTGACCAGTTGCTGACTGAGCATCAAAATCCCGAAAGAGAAAAAAAGGAGCATAAGGATCTTATTGACATTTTACTTGATATACAGAAGAATGACTCTGATGAAATGCCACTCACCACAGATAATGTTAAAGCTCTCATCATGGTCAGTGTGCACTTTCTGTTTCACTTCTCTCATTGCTATAAAGTCCCGACTTACAATATGTTGTTGAGTATAGACTCCTTGTAAGTTTTTAAGTAATGCTAGGACATCTAAATTTTCACCTTCTTTTTTACAACTGCCTACACATAACATGACAAGTTGTCATTGGAACAACACTATTTTCACTTGAGTCCAATACAAATCACTTTTATCAGCGCCAATCACATATAACCCAGTCTTGTGAAAACCATTTTGTCCTTAGAGTTATTGTTAAGTTTTTGCATGCAGATTACACTGATTAGTATCATTACTGCAACTGCAGGACATGTTTACAGGAGGAACTGATACAACTTATATCACCCTTGATTGGGGAATAACAGAACTTATCATGAACCCCAAAATCATGGAAAGAGCACAAGCTGAAGTAAGAAGCATCGTTGGAGAGAGAAGAGTTGTTATGGAGAATGATTTGCATCAGCTGCACTACATAAAAGCTGTCATCAAAGAGATCTTTCGATTGCATCCTCCTGCTCCAATATTAGTCCCAAGAGAATCCATGCAAGAAGTGATCATTGACGGGTACAATATTCCGGCCAAAACACGTTTTTATGTCAATGCTTGGGCAATAGGGAGAGACCCAGAATCTTGGGAAAATCCAGATATATTTGAACCAGAAAGATTTATGGGTAGCACTATTGATTTCAAGGGACAACATTTCGAGCTGATACCTTTTGGTGCTGGTAGAAGAAGCTGCCCGGCTATCACATTTGGAACAGCAAATGTTGAGCTTGCTCTAGCTCAACTTCTCCACAGCTTTGATTGGGAGCTTCCCCCTGGTGTTACAGCTAAAGATTTAGATATGACAGAGGTTTTTGGCATTACAATGAACAGGATAGCTGATCTGATTGTCATTGCCAAACCACGCTTTCCCTTGGACCATGCCAATGATAATCTAAAGAATTAGTCATCCACCTAGCACTATTCATCCAAGCCAATGAGGAGAAAGACAAAGTAATCTGCTAAACAGGAGGTTTATAAAACTTTCCTGATCAATAATTTAGAGCCAGTGGGACAACACCTAGCCCACATTTGAAATAAGAAATGTTTAATGTCTTAATCTTTTATAATGCATTTTGTGTATTGAAAAATAATAACAGGTGTAGCCGTGTAGACCTTTTCATAATAACGATACTACACTTGTCATGTTGTAAACGTTTTACAAATATAATAACAGGCTATATCTTATAGTTAAAGTCTCTTACAATAAAGATACTACACTTATCATGTTGTAAACGTTTTACAAATATAATAACGGGCTATATCTTATAGGTAATGTCTCTTACAAAAATATATATATATAAGGTTTCAGTTTTGAAACTATGAGACGATGAGATATAAAAGATTGAGATTTTACCTAAGAAGCACGGACAAGGACAGTTACACAACATGACACGACACAGGACACAGCAACACGACAATTCTTAAAATTTTAGGACACGACACGGTGGAAATACAAACTTTAATATTTGTTTTTTATCCATAATTAAAAATTTTATTAACAAAAGTAAACCAAGTAAACAGGAAGTGGAGTAAAAAAAAAATAAAAAAAATTAAGAGAAAGTACAAAAATCTAGAAATTCCACAATGGAATGAAACGTATAATCACTTGCAACAACCAGCCACTTGATCGATAACCACAACAGAATCAACTTCTGCTCCACAATCAGCCTTTCAAGGTCCTCAAAAATTTGAGGATTCCTCTCACGCCAAAAAAGCAAATACAAACATTAATTAATTAAAATATATCGTACGTTATTTATGTTTTATTTATTTATAGGCTTATTTTATGTTTATTTTAAGTTTTCAACATTAATAACAACTATCAGAATCTTCAAAAACATATTTAAAACCAAATGAATTTTTTTTTAAATAAACAAATATTTTTTCCCTTCCAATACAATGAGGACATACATGCAAGAGTATTCCAAGTGTGTCTAACACGGAAATGTGTCGGACCCAGACATGTCGGGGGTTTTGAAGTGTCAGAGCTTCTTAGGATTCCACAAGTTTACGATATTGTGTGGATAACTGTTTGAACAAAAAAAATTCATATAATATTTTCTCATCTTCAAATTTATTTATTTTGTCTTGATATCTCTTTTATTTTATAACACATCTTAGATTATTTCATCTTCCTCAACTAACTCTTGACTTCCAAGAGAGAGAGAGGGAGAGGGAACAAGTTCCAAAATGTCAGGAATGTAAACTAACCAAACAAGGATGCATAATTATGCCATAGAACTGAAAGAATGTACACATTACAAGGCAGTAAAAATGTTATCTTTTAGCAATTGCATAGCCAGAATTTCTTTTTACAAGCCAACTATAGTCATCAAGTCAAGGACTTTTAATTCAAAAAGTCATTTGCGTGCCAACCAGCAAGCTTTTCATGGTCCAGATGGAGTACAACATTGGTTTGGTAATAATGCCAAATCCAATCCACAAGTATTTACTGGATAATGCATCTGAAGACAATAAAAAAAATCTGCAGTGGCTACTGGCGAATGCTGGCATCATTTTCTGGTTTGGTAAAGTGCGAGATTGTGAGCAGGGCAACTAGCCTGTATTCTTTAATGAATTCTAATTCCTATATTATATTGACCTATTGAATAAAAAAATAAAATAAAAAGTTTCAATAATTTTTTTTTCCTCTTTTATGATACTTTTTTAAAGGAAAAATAGTAGAGCTACAGACATAACAAATGATCATAACATTTTCACAACAGTTGAACTGACATGTTGTTAGTACTAGTATGTAGATAATAAAGTGACGTTAGTGGTAGATTTAGATGAAAGCTAATAAAAACCTGACAATTTAACTCTTGTGAAAATATTGGGACCATTTGTTATTTTTGTACAAGAAGGAAAATAATAATAATAATAATATATTATAGATTGTTACCTAAGAAACTCTGAAACCCCACCAATTCCAGCAAGTTTAAAAAGGTTGAGGTCCTTGAGGTGCTTCTCTAATAAGATCCTGTGCCCCACAAGATGAAAGACACTGGTTATATTCTCTGATTAATGTTTAATTGACAGAAAGCAATAAAAATGAAAAGGGAATTTATTAGTTATCATAAAAATAAGAAAGAACATGAAATAAATAATAATAATAATAACTAAGAAGTACGGTGACCACTCGAAACAAATATGAAATACCTCCTCTTGGGCAAGCTGCCGGCCCCCTTGCACCCAGAAAATGTTTCTGTAGCCAATTGATTCTAGGAAGCAGCTAGCGAGTATAATAAGAGTGTACGCTTTTTGGCCCTCTTCAACAGAAAGCTTTGGAAAACTTGGTAAGAAAACTTATGCATTTTCACAATTTTATTAGGGGGATTGAGGGGCCAAATTGTGAGGGATCATGTGATGATTATGGAAGGTCATAAGATGAAGAGATGCTCAATTAATTCTAGGAAAGTGATTGTAGGATGCATTCTAGATTTGATTGGCCTACATTCATGAAAATCGTGTTATTTAGGCTCACTTTTTTCCTTAGGACACATTGATAAATATTTTTGGACAACCTATTCTGGATGCACAAATTTTCTTACTTACCACGTGTTGCCTTGTGAGTGACTGAACGTGGGTTGGATCTGTTTGAAGGGGATGTTAAGCCCAAAACTCTACACTGGGCTTGTTAGGCTACCCAATGGCTGATGGCGCCTCCCTCTAAAGTTTCTGATCTGTTGAGCCACAATACTCACAAAGGAGGTCGTGGTAGACAGACAAAATTAGTACCACAGATTAAAACTAATCACAATGAACTTTACTTTCACCAGGACTTACAATGATGATAACATGTAGGAAATTTATAGTAAACAATAGAACTCAGGAGGTTTAGTGAGCAGGAAGAGAATTAATTACTGTGAGAACGTGTATGAATCAACATCATTAAGTGGTATAAGTGATTGGTGGTTGAAGATAGGTTTTTTTGGTTGTGGCAGACAAAAAGTGTTTTAGTCTGCCATGATTCTTCAGAAAATGTTCTGAGAATTGGTTATCTTCTGGTCTTAAGCTTGATGAGTTAGCTATTAAGATCAGACCAGCTCTGGATCCAAAATCAACCAACCCTCCTTTCTTATCTCTAACCCCTCTTTATAGTAGTGTTAATATCTTGTGGTCTCACCCATTGTTCTCTTAATCATGATATTTACTATTTATCTGAGAGATAAAAGAGTTGGAATTTGACTAAATCTTGTCTGGGTTAAGGAGATAATCTTTATCTCTTGCAAACCTGATTTGGGCTGCAGCAGACAGATAATCTCTCCTTTCTGGTGTTGAGGTTGGTAAGTATTAAATGATTGACAAGAAGAGTTAGAGTAATTGAGTTGACCCATACACGTTTTCTATAATTTAGTTTAATCTTACCATTGCATTGTATCTCCAGTAGATGTAATGCTTTCATGTTACGGTAGACTAATGAAATTTAGTAAATTAATCCCCCTACCTCCAAACCAATCTTCCTGAGTTCTATGTTGAAAATGAACAAGGACCACCAGAGTGCTGGGCTACGGTAGTCACTGCTCTTGAGTGATGGCAGCCTTGGTGGCCATGGCAGCTTTCTTGGCTTCATCTATTCTTACTTTGTCTTCTCCATCACAACTTGTATTGTAGCAGACATTTTTATGAAATATCTTCCGTATCTGATGGTTAATGAGGAAAACCAGCTGCCTTGTGTAATCATGATAGCATGGAGAGCTATGCTTTTGCATTGGAAAAGCACTCCATGAGTGCCTCGAGCTCCGCTCTAAAGGGAGGGAAAAGCGCTTCACACATGTGATGATTTTGGCTCTTAATTTTGAACTATTCTGGCGGGTACGGCATCTCAGTAGATGTGTGTTTGAATTGAGTGGGCTGGCTTGTATTGGGGCTTAAGTGATGGCCCAATGCCATGTCCCTTTGTTTCTGTCACCATAGACTATTGGGTTTCGTTTGCCGGGAGCCCTCAAAGCAAAGTTTGATGCTTTGGGTTTGGGTTGGTGTGACAAAAAACAGGCCTCTACACCTATATACCATATCAAGGTCATTTTACACAAGCAAAAATTAATGGATCTTGAACTAAATTTCTTTAAACTCAAAACACTTAGGGTACATTTGGTATACTGTAATAGGTCTTGTAATGTAATATTTATTTTTAATAAAGAACTATTACCTCCATTTTGATAAGGAATAATTATTCCTTATTTAAAGAATAGCTATTCCTTAGATCACGTAATAGATAAAAAAAATAAAAATAAAATTCCAAAAACCATAGTTGATTACCACTTTTCTCTCTCTCTCTCTCTCTCTCTATATATATATATATATATATAACATTCAAAATCCAAGTCTCCAAAATGTTTTAAAATTATTAATATTCGTATAATAAGAAATACCCGTATATTAATCATGTTATAGTAAAATATAAAATACAGATTCAGAGTTATATTCATGTGTTGTCACCAAACAAATGAATGGTAATAGTTATTACATTACAGTTTCTTTTATTCCGTGTAATACTGATTATTATTAGAGTGTAATAACCATTACAGTGTACCAAATATGTCCCTAAAGTTTATCCAAATGCACAAATTAGGCTTTTGTCCAAAGATCTTGATGCATTTTAGGTTGGGCTTATGATCCATAAACTTATTCACTTCACAAGACAAGCCCACGGTCCATATCTTTTTTACATGACATAAGGGGTTCATAACCTACAATATTTCTTGAGTTAACAAATTGGGCCTAAAGTTCCTATTTTTCTTTTCTTTTTTTCTACATCATAAATTAAGTTCATAGCCTACTATTTTTCCTCACTAATGGGCTCAAAGCCGAAATCTTGATATTTCATGAATTGGGTTCACGTCCCACAATATTACCAAGTACCAACGTCAAGCGGAGGGCTCGAAGCTCATATTTTTTCTATACTATAATGTAAAACCGAAGCTTTTTGACTTTTGGTTGACCTCATCATGTTGCGCCACATAAATTTTTGAAATTTCACAATTTTACACCTCATTATTTTAATATATATTTTCTAATTGAATTTAAATTTTATTCTATTATTAAACCTTTCCATTAGAATTTTGACACATCATATTTTCTTTAATATAAGAATATATTATTCCATATATAAAACACAATCATAATTAATGTCTAATACTAAAATATATTTCATATATAAACACAATATAAATATCTTTTAATAATAATCATAATTATCAATTTTCATCAAGATTTTTAGAGTTCTTTTTTTTTTCTTATGTATTTCATTTAATTTTGTTGCTGGCAATGGAGAAAGATGGATGGATTTGTTATAATGAAACCATGTGAGCTTGAAATGAGTTATGAAAATTATTTAGGTTTGATCATATAATCATGTGCCTATGTATTTATTTGTCCTTCTTCTTATTTTAAGTATCCTTTATTTTATTTTTGGATGGAAACATGATCCATATGGTAAATATAAACATGAATCGTGTTTTATAAAAATTGGACTATATTCAACTTATGCCAAAAAAAAAATTACATTATATTAAATTTTAATTATCCTATGGTAAATATACTTTCTTAGTTATTTTTTTAAACTAAAAAGTAGGATCTATCCTAAATTCGATCCGTAAAATCTATTTATCAATCTTGCCTACAACATTTTGAACTACAAAAAAGAAAAAAATACACATTCAACATAAGAAGTAAAATGAATCAAAATTAATTTAGATTTTATTTTCAATAATTTTCCTGTGCATTGTACGAGTTTGTGACTAGTTTAATGAAGAAATCAAGGCTTAATGCCCACTCCATCTCTTTCATGGCTTCATGATGGACTCCCCACTAAGAGCTCATATTCACACAATATGGGTCTTAAGATAAAACTTATTCAAAGGTAAGTCAAATCATTTTAGTCATTGATATTGTGAGGCCCATGGTCCTGTTGACATGCCATTTTGCAACCATTAATTTTATTTTTTTACACTTTAGTGCATAAAGGGTAAAATGGTAATTTCACAAGCTTGAAAATTTAAGGTTGGTCCATAAATTTAAAATCGTATTTTAAGTGATCAAAATTGAATTAAGAATGAAAGTGCAATTTTTGGATTGGAAATCAGATCAAAAACTAAGATTTTATTAAGGAAATAAATTTGATTGGTTGAAATGATATTTACCATAAGCTCACATGCATAGCATTACTTATTAATTAATTTGATTGGTCCTCTAAAGGATTAAATTAAAATGAATTAATAAATAATTCCTATTGGTTTAGAACACCTTATAATGGTAAGTATTCATGCACAAGATATCCATCAAAGTATAATTTTTAAATTGATTTATTTTTAACTAATGGGATAATTATTTTGACCAATAATTATCATATTAATTATTAATAAATTGATTAAAATTAAGAAATCTCGAATTTAGCCAAACAAGAACTTCTAAATCCACTAGAAGTTGACCAAGGGTGAAAAAACCTGAATTATCCAAAGCCCAATTCGGATTTGGATTCTAGCCCGTACACTGATCGGTATTTCGACCATAACTTTTTACTTAATTATACGATTGAGTTGATTCAAAATGGGCTGGAAATCTGACATGATGAGCTACAAATAGAAATGGGCCTGCAATCAGATAATTAAGGGTCAAAATGGGCCTGCACTCAGACCCTAAAAATCAGTCAAAATTTCGAGATTTTCATGAAGTATATCCAATTTCCAAAACCCTAATGCACCCCCATGAGGTCCAAAACGTGGGCAGGTTCATTTTAGGGTTACCATATAAATAGAAAATATTCTCATTTTAATGAGAGGTTGGAAAAATTAGTCAAAACAATCCTAAGCAAAATTCAAGAGAATTTTTGCAAAGGGTTAGACTTTGGAATAAGAATACAAATGTGTTCTTATATTCAAGTCCAGAGATTACAAAAGTCATTTTTTGTAATCTCTATTTCCAATCTTTCAATTCCATTTTTAATCTCTTTTAACCAAATTTAACGATTTTTCTCAAGAATCAATTTTTAGAACCGGTGGTATTCTCGATCAAGAGGCCGCATCCCACCACAATCAAATTCAATTTGGGACGCTCATTCAAGAGGTTGCATCCCAAAAGGTACAATCCTTTCTTTTTTAATATAATGCAGCAACTTTAATTGTGTAGAATGCATAATTAAGTTTTAATTTTAATTGCTTAATTAATTTTTAATGCACAATTGCTAGATTGCACTGTTTTTCGGTTTCTGTTTTGTGAATGATGCAAATCTGATTTTTCTAACATGTCGTACTAAAATTACAGCAACTTTAAATTATCTTTTTCATGTGAGGTGCATGCTTAAATGATTTTAAATGCTTGATGATTAATCACTGTTTAATTTTTTGTTGCATGTACTGTTGTGATGCTATGAATCAAATGCGAGTATGGTTTGCTTGAAGTTGTGAACTTAGACTAATGGATCCTTAGAGACTGACCTAGGTCAGGTTGGATGGGTGCCTAACACCTTCCCATCCAATCCCCTAGCCCCCGAATCCTAATCTTAGAGAAAGATTAGATTAGTTTATGTATCCTATTTACTTTCTTTTTTTAGATTGTATTTAGAACCAAAGCCTTGTATTTTGTTTTCTTAGATTGTATCTAGGGCAAAATATTGTAATTTATTTTTTTTCCAAGCCATTGTATTATTTATTCAATCAATAAAAGATTTTTTTTTTCTTAACTTTTTTTTTATAAAAGTTAGGTGGCGACTCCATTGTAATTTCCCCTAGTGATTAAGATAGAAAATAGTGTAATCACCATTTTTGAGAATCATGTTTAGACCTTTATTGGTTAAGGGTCTTGGTTCTCACAAGTCCCACGCTATATCTTGAAGACCCAAACTTCAATGGGTAAAATGTTCCTTTTTTTTTTTTTTAAATGAGAGGTAAAATGTTCCATTTGATCTTAAGGATGGGTCAACTATTAGATTTTAATAAACATCCACGCTAGATATTAAAACACACATAACTAATAAATCTGTAAGAATTTATTCATATACCTCTAAATACCATGAGCAAATCTGTACAAAATCATTGGCAACAAAGAAATCGCACATGCACACTCAACACACAACCCAAGCAAATCTTATTCTCCACCTCCCTTCAAGACAGCTCTTGATGGGGGCAAGCCACCTAATCTCTAAAATGAGATCTAGGGTTTTGTCTAGCATGATCCACCCAACATGGATCATGCTTAAAGCCCTACACTCTTCCTCAATATCAAACTAAGGCACAAGCCCGATAAAAACAAGGTGTACCAATGCTTAGTATTGAATATGACCACACCATAATGAATATGTAATGTCAGTTTTGATATAATGATTCTAACCAAAAGACAGCCCACTAACCACAACTATCTAATTATTTAGTGCAAGTTAGCAACCCACTACTACTATTCAATTTTATTAAATGTTCAACACAGTTGCACAACAATCTATTGCTAGTGAGCCGTGACTATTAAAAAAAAAAACCCCAATATTACTATTCAATACATTCAACGCAGTTGCACCTACAGAGCAGCTCACGCAGGCCATATATCCCACGCCAACTACTAAAGTCATAAATTTTAGTCGAAAAAAGAATTATTACTTTGTTTTTACTGATTAGCTTAGACATGAGAGAGAGAGAGAGAGAGAGAGACCATAGAGAAATACCATATGGGAGATGATAGATTAAGTAAGCGTGATGCAGAGCAGCATGTATAGTTTGTCGATCGGTCTCGTCAGGATGGAGTGGAGGTGTGGGCGGGCTGATTCATGGCGGCGTCACTAGTGTGTGGCTTGTGGAGTTGAGAGCAAAGGAGCCTAGCCAAAAGGAGACAATACTCTCTCTCTCTCTCTTCGACTAGTATTAGAGGAATTTAGGGATTTTTTTTTTTAATCAATAAAAGGGTCTGATTTTTGTTTGTTTTTTAAGGCTATAAATTGGATTATTGATCTTTTTATTTTTTGGGCTAAATTTGTGATTGTTGATTGGGTTGTTTTTTGGTCTTATAATTTTCAACCTTTTTTTACAGGCTATATCATGTATAGTATACACATGGACTATAAAAAATTGGGAGCCTCAAACCAAGGCTTAGGGTTGTTGTTGTTGTTGTAAACCAAAGCTTAGTTGGCTTAAGGCTAGGTTGATCTTGTATCTGCATATGAACCTGATAGCCTGAAGGAGCAAATTTCTTTGGCTTAGAAAAGTAAAAACATTTGTGAATAGTTGGGTATTTTTTCAATACTAGGGGGTTTTCTTGTCCAATGCAAGACATGCCACAACTGAAACAACACAAAATAATTTGTTGACATCTAAAGATTAGCAATTCCCTATTCAAGAAAGGGTTGGAAGTTGCAGGGCTGATGCTTTACGAGAGAGAGAGAGAGAGAGAGAGAGAGAGAGAGAGAGAGAGAGAGAGAACAAGTCCAGAATTGTCTGGAATGTAAACTAACAAAACAACGTTGCATAATTAGGCCATAGAATTTGGAGAATGTACACATTACAAGGCAGTAGAAATGTTACCTTTAGGGACTATATAGCTAGAACTTCTTTTTACAAGTAACAAGCCAAAACGATTTTAACAAAATTTGAGAGATTAATTCCGCAACAGCACGTGGTAGAAATATGCTCAAATACAACACATCATGGTTCAATAGAATGATAGAAATTGGAATGGAATGGAATTTCGTTAGTTATATTATTTTTCAAAATGTAGCCAAGCAGATTCTAGATGTTTTTCTTTTCTTTTTCTTTTCTTTTCTTTTCTTTTGGTGATGGATCATGATTTATTCAGAGAGTAAAAAAAAAATTTAATTACATTTTTAGTCCTCAACTTTTGTCATATGTGTCAAAATTCTCAAGCAGTTTCTCCCCTTTCCTTCATCGTTAAACCCCAAACCCTTTCCATCAAATCTCGTTCCCTCTCTCTGCAAACACTGCTCCCTCACTGGCTGCCGGCCTCGCCAAGTGGCTTGACATCTACAGTGGGGTTTTGATGGTGAGGGATTTGATCAGCTGCCAAAGAAGCCTAGTTAGGCATCAAATCAAACTGGAGTGGATTCAAACCTCACAGACTATCCCATATAGCACACGACACTGACCACTGAGTACACCCAAGAGAGTGTAGCACTGCTATTCCCTCATGGACCTTAGTACCCTTCTCTGAATCAATCATCACAAATTCTTGAAATCTCATATCTGACTCATTCATTATATAACCCTTTTTCTTACACATTTGGGGCATCAAGTTGTTATCTTAGTAGCATATTGGCCATTGTTGGACCTATTTACCTAGATAATTTTTTTATAAACCATGTAGAACATTACAAGGGAAAGTAGAGGAAGCCACAACAAGGGTGGGGTTGGGGTTGCGTTTTTGGTGAGAGAGTGAATGAGGTTTGAATGGAGGAAAGAGCCACGGCATGGGAATGGGGTGTTCTGGTTAATTTTTTTAGTCTTTGTTTTAATAAAAAATTTGACATTGCATCTACATCATCATTTTATTAACCTGAAAGATTGTGAATCAAATTGAGATATTTGAAAAAGTTGATTAGTACTTTGATTGAGAATCAAATTGACATATTTGAAAAAGTTGATTAGAACTTTGACACGTTGAGAATCAAAAAGATAATTAAACCAAATAAAAAATAGCGTGATCATATCCTACTAACTTGCATGGTTGTATCCCACTAACTTAACTTGTATATTGAATCATTGATCACACTCATTGTCTAAACAATAACTTTTTTATGCTCACAAAATCAAGGCAAAAGATTTAATAAACAATAATGTCATAGAGACACAATATTAAAAGTTGGATTGAGACTTTCGCCATTAAAAATTTCTTAACTTTTTATTGTTTATTCTTTAATTTTTTCGGGGCAAATTATATTTTCCTCCTTTAACTAATGAGTCCATCTCAATTTCCTCATAATCTATAAAACTGAGTACTTTGTCTCCACGTATAAAAAATATGCAAATAGTCATCCATTGTCTAATTATCTGTCCAATCTAAGTATAATTAATGAATTTTTTTAATGTATTTTGTTAATTTCAAGTCATAATACTCAAAACCTATTATCATTTATTACAATAACATACAAAGATTCAATTTATTTCGTTTGGATTTAACAGAATATTAGAAGGTAAAGGGTTATTTGTATATTCTCAATACATAAGAGAGGATATTGGTTGGTTTTATTGATGAGGAGGTGGATTGAAGTAGACCCAATAGTTAAATGGAAAAAATGCAATTTACCTTTTTCTTTTTTCTTTTTAATTTAATGATTGAGATTGGAAGTTAAAAAAATAAAAAATAAAAATTTCAATCTCAGTACCATTAAAAAGTATTGCATGATATACAGCTATTGCACCTTATCCAAATCCTTAGAAAATCAAGCGGGAAGGACTAATAGTATCAATATCAATAAGTAAATGAGACAATTTTTTTTTTTTTTTTTTTTTTTTTTTTTTTTTTTTTTCAGAACTATTGATATAGTCTATTGTAATTGATGCATGATAAAATTGATACATAAAAAAATGGTCTCAATAATTATCTCATATAAAAATGATGAACCGACCGTATTTTTATCATTACATATAATTTAAAGAAAACCTAAATTATGGCAGAAGAAAAGTTGAAAGTCAATAAACAAAAATTACTGGAGAAAGGCCAGTTCCAAATATATATAAATGAATAAGTCTTTGTAAGTGGAATCATATACTCACTTCCATATCCATTAAAATCCAATGGCTTTTTTTGCATTGCTAAAGGAAAGCTTCCAAGCCTCCTTGCTCTATGTATCCATTTTCCTAGTGGTGTTGCTGTGGTATTTCTTGAAGTTGAAGTTGGAAAAAAGAAAATCCAATCTCCCACCAAACCCTCCAAAGCTACCCATCATTGGTAACCTTCACCAACTTGGCAACATGCCTCATCTATCCTTCCAGTGTCTAGCTGAAAGGTTTGGACCAATCATTTACTTACAACTTGGTGAGATCCCAACAGTTGTGGTTTCATCAGCTAGACTAGCCAAGGAAGTAATGAAAACCCATGATCTTGCACTATCAAACCGTCCACAAACCTTTTCTGCCAAACACCTCCTTTATAATTGCACTAATGTTCTTTTCTCACCATATGGTGCTTATTGGAGGCATATTAGAAAAATTTGCATAAATGAGCTACTGAGTGCCAAAAGGGTTCAATCATATAGCTGTGTTAGAGAAGAAGAAGTAGCACGTTTGGTACATGGAGTTGCAAATTCATATCCCAAAACAACCAATCTAACCCAACTCCTTAGATTATATGCAAATGATGTCATTTGCAGGGTTGCATTTGGGAGGGATTTCTCAGCAGGAGGAGAAGGGGGACATGTATAAAAAATGGTACGGAAGATTTTTATATGGCTTATATCAAACAACTTTGGAAACACTGCACAACCGCCTCAAGAGTAGTATGAAAAATGAATGTGAACAAAAGTCAGCAAATGGGGCTCTTTGTCCAAGGATGGTTTGAATTTTGAAACCAGCCAAAAAATTCAAAAATAAACAATAAAAAGTTAAGAAATTTTTAATGGCGAAAGTCTCAATCCATCTTTTAATATTGTGTCTCTATTACAGTATACCAAATGTAATAGGTCTCCACAGCTTTGAATGGGAGCTTCCCCCTGGTGTTACAGCTAAAGATTTAGATATGACAGAGGTTTTTGGCATTACAATGAACAGGATAGCTGATCTGATTGTCATTGCCAAACCACGCTTTCCCTTGGACCATGCCAATGATAATCTAAAGAATTAGTCATCCACCTAGCACTATTCATCCAAGCCAATGAGGAGAAAGACAAAGTAATCTGCTAAACAGGAGGTTTATAAAACTTTCCTGATCAATAATTCAGAGCCAGTGGGACAACATCTAGCCCACATTTGAAATAAGAAATGTTTAATGTCTTAATCTTTATAATGCATTTTGTGTATTGAAATATAATAACAGGTGTAGCCGTGTAGACCTTATCATAATAACCATACTACACTTATCATGTTGTAAACGTTTTACAAATATAATAACAGGCTATATCTTATAGGTAATGTCTCTTACAATAACGATACTACACTTTTCATGTTGTAAACGTTTTACAGATATAATAACAGGCTATATCTTATAAGAGATTGAGATTTAACCTAAGAAGTACGGACAAGGACAGTGACACAACATGACGCGACACAGGACATGGCAACACAACAATTCTTAAAAAATTAGAACATGACACAGTAAAAATATAAACTTTAATTTTTTTTTTTTATCCATAAATAAAAATTTTATTAAGAAAAGTAAACGAAGTAAATAGGAAGTGGAGTTAAAGAAAAACAATTAAGAGAAAGTACAAAAATCTAGAAATTCCTCAACCGAATGAAAGATATGATCACTTGCAACAACCAGCCACTTGATCGATAACCACAACAGAATCAACTTCAGCTCCACAATCAGCCTTTCAAGGTCCTCAAAAATTTGAGGATTCCTCTCACGCCAAAGAAGCAAATACAAACATTAATTAATTAAAATATATTGTTATTTAGTTTTTATTTATTTATAGGCTTATTTTATGTTTATTTTAAGTTTTCAACATTAATAACAACTATCAGAATCTTCAAAAACATATTTAAAACCAAATGATTTTTTTTTTTTTTTTAAATAAACAAATATTTTTTCCCTTCCAACACAATGAGGATACACATGCAGGAGTGTCCCAAATGTCTCTGACACGGAAACGTGTCGGATCCAGACAAACCGAGACTTTTGAAGTGTCCACGCTTCTTAGTATTCAGCAAGTTTACAATATTGCGTGGATGACTGTTCGAACAAAGAAATTCATATAATATTTTCTCATCTTCAAATTTATTTGTTTTGTCTTGCTATCTCTTTTACTTTATAACACATCATAGATTATTTCATCTTCCTCTACTAACTCCTGACTTCCAAGAGAGAGAGGGAGAAGGAACAAGTTCCAGAATTGTCAGGAATGTAAACTAACCAAACAAGGATGCATAATTATGCCATAGAACTGATAGAACTTAAAGAATGTACACATTACAAGGCAGTAAAAATGTTATCTTTTAGCAATTGCATAGCTAGAATTTCTTTTTACAAGCCAACTATAGTCATCAAGTCAAGGACTTTTAATTCAAAAAGTAATTTGCGTGCCAACCAGCAAGCTTTTCATGGTTCAGATCGAGTACAACATTGGTTTGGTAATAATGCCAAATCCAATCCACAAGTATTTACTGGATAATGCATCTGAAGACAATCTAAAAATCTGCAGTGGCTACTGGCTAATGCTTGCATCACTTTTTAGTTTGGTAAAGTGCTTGGTGAGATTGGGAGCTGGGCAACTAGCATGTATTCTTTAATGCATTCTAATTCCTATATTATATTGACCTATTGAATAAAAAAATAAAATAAAAAGTTTCAATAATTTTTTTTTCCTCTTTTATGATACTTTTTTAAAGGAAAAATAGTAAGAGCTATGACATAACAAATGATCATAACATAACAGTTGAATATGGTCTAGTATGTAGATAATAACGTTAGTGGTAGATTTGAAAGCTAATAAAAACCTGACAATTTAACTCTTGTGAAAATATTGGGACCATTTGTATTTTTGTACAAGAAGAAAATAATAATAATAATAATAAAGTGATGTCAGTTGTAGATTCCGATGAAAACTAATAAAATCCTGACAAAGGTTGAGGTCCTTGAGGTGCTTCTCTAATAAGGTCACGTGCCACACAAGATGAAAGAAACTGGTTATATTCTCCATTTAATATTTAATTGACACAAAGCAATAAAAATAAAATGGTAATCCCCATTTCCAAAAAGTCCCAGTCTTTTATGAGGGTTTGAGTTCAATCTTTGGAATTCCCAAAATATATGTGTGTATGAGTTTAGATTAGAATTTCTATCATCTTAAAAAATAATAATAATAATAATAATAATAATAATAATAACAGAGAAGTACAGTGAGCACTCGTAACAAATAATAAATATGAAATACCTCCTCTTGGGCAGGCTACCGGCCCCCTTGCACCCAGAAAACGTTTCTGTAGCCAATTGATTCTAGGAAGCAGCTAGCGAGTATAATAAGAGTGTATGCTTTTTGGCCCTCTTCAACAGAAAGCTTTGGAAAACTTGGTAGGAAAACTAATGCATTTTTACAATTTTATTAGGGGCATTGAGGAGCCAAATTGTGAGGGATCATGTGATGATTATGAAAGGTCATAAGATGAAGAGATGCTCAATTAATTCTAGGAAAGTGATTGTAGAGGACGCATTCTAGATTTGATTGGCCTATATTCATGGAAATCGTGTTATTTAGGCTCACTTTTTCCTTAGGACACATTGTTTAATATTTTTGGACAACCTATATATCATATATCAGCGTCATTTTACACAAGCAAAGAATAATGGATCTTGAACTAAATTCCTTTAAAACTTCAAAACACTTAGGGTACGTTTGGTACACTGCAATAAGTCTTACAATGTAATAACTATTTCTAATGAATAACTATTCAGTTATTTGGTTACGTTTTTATTACAAGGAATAACTATTCCTTAAAAATGACTATTCTTTAAATAAGGAATAATTATTTCTTATCAAAATGACCGTAATAACTATTTCTTAAATCATAAAAATTAAAAAAATTAAAAAAAAAAATTCCAAAAACCATGTTTGATTAGCACACACACACACACACTCTCTCTCTCTCTCTCTCTCTATATATATATATATATATAATATTTAAAATCCAAGTCTCCAAAATATTTTAAAATTACTAATACTCGTATAATAAGCCATATTAATATATTAATCATGTTGTAATAAAATATAGAATACAAATTCATGGTTATATTCATGTGTTGTTACCAAGCAGATAAATGGTATACCTTATAGCTTCTGTTTTTCCTTGTAATATTGATTCCTATTACATTGTAATAACCATTAAGTATACCAAATGTGCCCCTAAAGTTTATCCAAATGCACAAGTTAGGCTTTTGTCCAAAAATCTTCATGCTTTTTAGGTTGGGCTCATGATCCATAAACTTTTTCACTTCACAAGACAAGCCCACGGTCCATATCTTTTTTACATGACATAATGAGCTCTTAACCTACAATATTTCTTGAGTTAACAAATTGAGCCTAAAGCTCCTATTTTTCTACATCATAAATTAAGTTCATAGCCTACTATTTTTCCTCACCTCACTTAATGGGCTCAAAGCCGAAATCTTGATATTTCATGAATTGGGTTCACGTCCCACAATATTACCAACATCACGCGGAGGGCTCGAAGCTCATATCTTATTTCATCAAGAACTCAAGGCTTAATGCCCACTTCATCTCTTTCATGGCTCCATGATGGACTCCCTACTTAGAGCTCATATTCACACAAAATGGGTCTTAAGATAAAAGTTATTCAAAGGTAAGTTAAATCATTTGAGTCAATGAAATCGTGAGGCCCATGGTCCACGCTGTATTTCGAAGACCCAAACATCAATGGGTAAAAATGTTCCATTTGACATTAAGGATAGGTCAACTATTAGATTTTAATAAACATCCATGCTAAATATTAAAACACAGATAATTAATAAATCTATGTGGATTTAGTCATATACCTCTAGACACCATGAGCAAATTTGTACAAAATCATTGGCAATAGTGAAATTGCACATGCACACTCAGCACACGGCCCAAACAGATCTTCCTCTCCGCCTCCTTTCAAGATGGCTTTTAATGGGGGCAAGCCACCTAATCTCTAAAATGAGATCTAGGATTTTGTATACCATTAGGAGTGGAGGTGTGGGCGAGCTGATTCATGGCGGCGTCACTAGTGTGTGGCTTGTGGAGTCGAGAGCAAAGGAGCCTAGCCAAAAGGAGACAATACTCTCTCTCTCTCTATTTGACTAGTATTAGAGGAATTTAGGGATTTTTTTTTTTAATCAATAAAAGGGTCTGATTTTTGTTTGTTTTTTTAAGGCTATTAATTGGATTATTGATCTTTTTTTTTTTGGTCTTATAATTTTGAACATTTTTTTATAGGCTATATCATGTATAGTATACACATGGACTATAAAAATTTGGGGGCCTCAAATCAAGGCTTAAGGCTAGGTTGACCTTGCATCTGCATATGAACCTGATAGCCTGAAGGAGCAAATTTCTTTGGCTTAGGAAAGTAAAAACATTTGTGAATAATTGGGTGTTTTTTCAATACTAGGAGGTTTTCTTGTCCATTGGAAGACATGCCACAACTGAAACAACACAAAAAATTTGTTGACATTTAAAGATTAGCAATTCCCTATTCAAGAAAGGGTTGGAAGTTGAAGGGCTGATGCTTTACGAGAGAGAGAGAGAGAGAGAGAGAGAGAGAGAGAGAGAGAGAGAGAGAGAGAGAGAGAGAGAGAGAGAGAGAGAGAGAGAGAGAGAGAGAACGAGTCTAGAATTGTCTGGAATGTAAACTAACAAAACAACGTTGCATAATTAGGCCATAGAATTTAGAGAATGTACACATTACATGGCAGTAGAAATGTTACCTTTAGGGACTATATAGCTAGAACTTCTTTTTACAAGTAACAAGCCAAAATGATTTTAACAAAATTTGAGAGATTAATTCCGCAACAGCACGTGGTAGAAATATGCTCAATTACAACACATCAATACATCATGGTTCAATAGAATGATAGAAATTGGAATGGAATGGAATTTTGGTAGTTATATTATTTTCCAAAATGTAGCCAAGCAGATTCTAGATGTTTTTCTTTTCTTTTGGTGATGGATCATGATTTATTCAGAGAGAAAAAAAGAATAATAATAATAAAAAAAAGGTTTAATTACATTTTTAGTCCTCAACTTTTGTCATATATATCAAAATTCTCGAGCAGTTTCTCCTATTTCCTTCATCGTTAAACCCCATACCCTTTTCCATCAAATCTCATTCCCTCTCTCTGCAAACACTGCTCCCTCACTGGCTGCCGGCCTCGCCAAGTGGCTTGACATCTACAGTGGGGTTTTGATGGAGAGGGATTTGCTCAGCTGCCAAAGAAGCCTAGTTAGGCATCAAATCAAACACGACACTGACCACTGAGTACACCCAAGAGAGTGTAGCACTGCTATTCCTACATGGACCTTAGTACCCTTGTTTGAATCAATCATCATAAATTCTTGAAATCTCATATCTGACTCATTTAGTCATTCATTATATAACCCTTTTTCTTACACATTTGGGGCATCAAGTTGTTATCTTAGCCGCATATTGGCCATTGTTGGGGCCTATTTACCTAGATAATTTTTTTATAAACCATGTAGAACATTGTAGAGGCCCATTTTTTCGGTCCACGGTAGACCAAGTCCAACACCTCAGTGATCTACCAGAGATCCAAAGCTCAACAAGTCCAGTGATCCACGGTAGACAAAACACAAAGAGAAATGGCCCAAAAGCAATCCACCAGGCCCAAGCACCAAAGAGCTTAACAAAAGCCCAGCCTATTTATTCCCCAAACTCAAGTCTGCCGCACAAGAAGAATCTGAAATAATTTGAAAAAAGAGAGGGAAAATGGCTTTCATGAACACATCTTTTCCCTCCTCTCTTGGCGCGGTGCTCGAGGCACTGAAGGGAGACATTTCCAAAGCAAAATCAGATTACCAAAGCCACCATAATCATGACAAAAGGTTGGTTTTCTTCATTAACCAACAGATAAGCATTATGGTTCCAGAAAAAATGGTCTACGGCAGCCCAGAAAAGAGGAAGGAGGCTGGTCCTCCACGCTGCCCAGTGGTCCACGGCGAGTTACCCAATGGTCCACGGCGAATTACCCAGCGGTCCATAGCAAATTCAGTCACAGAACGATCTGCGGCGGCGGCGGCACCAACTGCAGCAGATGACGAAAGGATGATATAAGGTCCGAAAAGAGCAAGAAATCTTCCATGACGCCTAAATCACTACCAGCTGAAGTGAGTAATGATGAAAGGCAAGCTGGTCATCTCCTTTGTCCACTGGTCACGGTGGACTTCGTCACAGAATGATCCACGGCATCACCAGCTGAAACAAAAGCAACAATCAAAGGCTGAAAAGGCTTGTGGAGTCTACCATAGCCACCAAGGCAACCACCACTTGAGAGCAACGACCACCACAGCCCAGCACTACGGCGGTCCTTACTCCTCCATATCATGGAACTCAGGAAGCACGGTTTGGAGGTAGGGGAATCAATTTACTCAAATTTTATTTGATCTGCCGCAACAGAAAAGACATTGATATGCTGGGGAAAAATACCAAAAATGGTAAGATCAAATCTAATTAATGCAAAACGTATGTGAGTCAAGTCATCTTAAATGCTTCAGCTCATCATCAAGCATTAAATGCTTATCACCTCCATCCTCATAAATGACCTGAAAATCCGCCGTCCACCGCAGATCTGATTACCGCAGATCAAATCAGATCTGCGGCAAACAAAAAAACCATCAGCTCAGCCCCAAAAATTAAACTTTGTCAGATCTTCGCGCCTTTATCTCTTGGTTAAACAATGATTCTCATGATGAAGAGGATAACAAATCAAACCATTAGACATAAACACCACTATAAATAGGGGTGAGAAGAAAAGAGAAGGGGTTGGTTGGCTGATCAGAAAACTCTCATACTGAAATTTCTCCATTAGAGCTGACTTCAAAAAGCTCTAGAAATACAGTTAACCAACACCAGTCCACGGGACACTTCCCGTAGGTCCACGGTGGACTAAAAGCACTTTTTTAGTCTGCCACAACAGAAAACTCACATCAAACACTTAACCCAACACTCAGTACTGACTCATGTACGTTTTGCACAGTAAATGGTTCTCTTCCTACTCTCAAATCTCCTAAGTTCTATAATTATTACATTTCCTTGATCTGCTCCTACTTTTTGCAAGCCATAGAAGAAGTCAAGTGTATCATGTTCAGTCTCTTGATCCACGGCGCTGACTCTTGATTTCTTTGTACTGTCATGTGTTTGGCACTTATTTTCACTGGTTATGAATTCTTGAAGAGTTGAGTTTATTATATTAAATCTCAGTCTTCGAGATTGATTTTACTTGTTTGTAAGTAAATCTGTAATATACTCCACATGTATCATTACAACTGTTTTTGTGATTGCTGAATGTTCTGGTAGAAGTAAGATTATCAGCTCATTTTGATCTGCGGCATTGGTTTCATTAGTCCACCGTAACCCCCTGTGTGAGTATTGCAGCCTGGTGGATCAGGGAGCACTAGAGGGAAATGCACCATCAGCCATCAAGTGGTCTACCGCACTTGGTGTAGAGTTTTGGGCTCAACATCCCCCACACACACAAATTTGGCCCGTGTTCAACCTTCTCGCAGATTGGTACGTGGTCCATACGGTGCAGAAATTTTGTGCATCTACAAACATTACAAGGGAAAGTAGAGGAAGTCACAACAAGGGTGGGGTTGGGGTTGCATTTGCGGTGAGAGAGTGAATGAGGTTTGATGGAAAAAGGTTTGGGGATTTGAACGGAGGAAAAAGCCACGGCATGGGAATGGGGTATTCTGGTTAATTTTTTTAGTCTTTGTTTTAATAAAAAATTTGACATTGGATCTATATCATCATTTTATTTACCCGAAAGATTGAAAATCAAATTGACACATTTAAAAAATTGACAAGTATTTTGACAGGTTGAGAATCAAAAAATAATTAAACCAAATAAAAAATAGCGTGCTCATCCCACTAACTTGCATGGTTGTATTCCACTAACTTAACTTGTATATTGATCACACTCATTGTCTAAACAATGACTTTTTTATGCTCACAAAATCAAGGCAAGAGATTTAATAAACAATGATGTCATAGAGACACAATATTAAAAGATGGATTGAGATTTTCGCCATTAAAAATTTCTTAACTTTTTATTGTTTATTTTTTGAATTTTTTGGCTGGTTTCAAAATTCAAACCATCGTTGGACAAAGCCCCATTTGCTGACTTTCATGCACATTCATTTTTCATACTACTCTTGAGTCTTGAGGCGGTTGTGCAGTGTTTCCAAAGTTGTTTGATATAAGCCATATAAAAATCTTCCGTACCATTTTTTATACATGTCCCCCTTCTTACCCACCTCTCATATCTATACTATAATGTAAAACTGAAACTTTTTTGACTTTTGGTTGACTTCATAATATTGTGCCACATAAGCTTTTGAAATTTCACAATTTTACACCTCATTATTTTAATATATATTTTCTAATTGAATATAAATTTTATTCTATAATTAAACCTTTTATTAGAATCTTGACATATCATATTTTTCTTTAATATAAAGAATATATTACTCCATATATACAACACAATCATAATAAATGTCTAATACTAAAATATATTCCATATATAAACACAATATAAATATCTTTTAATAATAATCATAATTATCAATTTTTATCAAAAGTTCCTTTTTTTTTTCTTACGTATTTCATTTAATTTTTGTTGCTGGCAATGAAGAAAGGTGGATGGATTTGTTATAATGAAACCACGTGAGCTTGAAATGAGTAATGAAAATTATTTAAATTTGATCATTTAATCATGTGTCTATGTATTTATTTGTCCTTCTTTTTATTTTAAGTATCCTTTATTTTATTTTTAGATGGAAACATGATCCATATGGTAAATATAAACATGAATCGTATCTTATAAAAATTGGATTATATTCAAATTATGCCAAAAAAAAAAATTACATTATATTAAATTTTAATTATCCTATGATAAATATACTTTCTTAGTTATTTTTTTAACCAAAAAGTAAGATCTATCCTAAATCTGATCCGTAAAATCTCTTTTATCAATCTTGCCTACAACATTTCGAACTACCAAAAAAAATACATATTCAACAAAAAGAAGTAAAAAAAATCAAAATTAATTTAGATCTTATATTTAATTATTTTCCTGTGCATCGCACAGGTTTGCGACTAATTATATATGAAAGATAAGGAACATCAAGAAGGAATACAACAACTTAAACATATACTTGCTCACAAAAAGAGAGAAGAAAATGTCACACTTCCTACAATTTGTAGGGGCAAATTTAACATCCTTGTTGTTGCATCCCTTTGTTTTAACCATCTTGGCCTTCATCTTCATACTCCTATTCAAATGGTCCTCCATCCTTCCAACCTCCGAAAAAAACTCACCACCTTCACCACCAAAGCTCCCAATCATTGGAAACCTTCACCAACTTGGCCTGCAGGCTCACCGCTCACTCCAAGCTTTAGCTCAACGCCACGGCCCCCTCATGCTGCTTCACTTTGGCAGCGTACCAACCCTTGTTGTCTCGTCAGCTGATGCAGCTCGGGAGATAATGAAAACCCAAGATCTCATTTTTGCAAACCGGCCCAAATCAAGCATGTTCGACAAACTATTATACAATTACAAAGACGTGTCAATGGCCCCCTACGGCGAGTACTGGAGGCAGATGAAAAGCCTACTTGTGCTACATCTTTTGAGTAACAAAAGGGTTCGGTCCTTTCAATCTGTGAGAGATCAGGAAACTTCTCTAATGATTGAGAAAATCAAACAATGTTCTTCTTCTTCTTGTGTGAATTTAAGCGAAGTGTTTGCAAAGCTTACTAATGATGTAGTATGTAGGGTGGCCTTGGGAAGGAAGTATGGTGAAGGGGAAGGTGGGAGAGTATTTAAGGAGCTTCTTGGGGAGTTTGTTGAGTTGTTGGGTGTTATCAGTGTGGGAGATTATATTCCATGGCTTGTTTGGGTGAACCGTGTCAATGGATTGGATGGTAGAGCGGAGAAATTGGCTAAACAGCTTGATAAGTTTCTAGAAAGAGTAATTGAAGAGCATATAGATTGTGAGAAGAAAGGGAGTCATGACCATGTTGTTAGTCTAGAAAATGATGACCAAAAGGACTTTGTGGACGTGTTGCTTTGGATTCAAAAGGAAAATGTCATCGGTTTCCCTATCGATAGAGTTGGCGTTAAGGCCGTAATCCTGGTAAGCAAAATTGATATTTTTCTTTTATAAGAAGCTATGCACATACATTTTTTTTCCTTTCAGTCACTTTTCACACCTTAAGGTGACTTTCCCATGAACTCATTTTGAAATTATTTTTATTTTGTCCACCAGTCACAATTTGTTGTTTGAGAGAGTTGTAGAAAGATATACATCAACTTATCTATATGATAATGTAAAATCAAACCTCTGCTCTCACAATTTTACACCTTATTATTGTTTTTACTACATATACCCTTCTTCTCTTCACAACTATTTAGCCGGTAGAGAGAGTCTAAAGACCGTGTTTTTTAGAGTTTGATTCTGATAGTAGACTCGAACTAAAAAATCACATCTGGGGTCTTCAAATTCAAACCCCAAACGGACTACCCTGGGCTTGACCCTCACTCTTCTCCTACCATCCCACTCAGTCGTTGAATACGGCACTGACACAGCCTTAGGCATAGCCGATGACGCCTGAAACGACCTTAAAGGCCTTAGATTAAAGCATGTGTGATGTGTCTCAAGAACATTCCATGCAATATCCAATTTTTGCTGGAGTGGGCTTCCAACTCACGCCTTTGCCCACCAAAGCTCCGTTCCTAAATACTATCCAGTCGTAAGCTTGAGTCATGTCTTGTGTCCAAACATGTGATAATAATTAGTGGAGTCTACGACATGTGTAGGGTATGTGTCACCTTAGTACTGTTCTTTTGATTGCAATATATATATATATATATATATATATATATGGTTCTTGCTTCTATTTTGACACAAAACTAGGCTATTTTTTAAAGATTTGCTGTGATGGTACTGGTACCTGAGACAAAAAGGCTTTGGTGGTTGTTTTGGGATTGAATACTATTTTGAGTTTCACTATTTTTAATGTAAATGCTATCTTTCTAAATTGTTGCAAATAGTATATTATCAGTCATTACAATTACTATGTTTATTGTGTGTTTATGCAAAGATTGTACCTTTAGATAGTTGAGTATTAATATGATCATTGTATGTGGTTCCTCCACTTCCATTGAAATTTGATTTGTCTCCTCATTTCTAGTTAAAACAAATTATGATGATTGAAACAATCTCTCAATGAAAAAAAAAAAAAAAAACTAATTCTTTAGATTTTATTTTATTTTTTGTAATTCGATAGTTAGGGAATGGAGGATTTGAATCCTGAATGTCTACATAGAAGAAACCATAAGGTATCAATCAATTGAAATAATTTTTAAAAGATTTCTTGTGCATCGCATGGAGAAAAAATAAACTATTTCTTTAGAATTTATTTTTTAAAAAAATATTGATAGTTGGGGAATGGAGGATTTGAATTGTGAATGTCTTTATTGGAGAAATCAGAAGATACCAATCAATTGAACTAATAAAAGCTTCTGTCCAAAATTGAGCAAAGATGTATAATAAGAGAATAATTTAGAATGGTTAAAAGGTTTGTAACTTAGTGATATTATCTGATTGTTAACTAGAAAACTTGGGTTCGAATCCCTCTTCTCTCACTTGAAGTGCAAAAAAAAAAAAAAAAAAAAAACAAACAAACAACTTAGATAATGTAGGAGGTTATGTATTTTACGCTCTTTTCTTATGCATAATTGATGACTTTCTTCAAAATTTACCATCTTTTGTTAAAGGATGCATTCGCTGCGGGCACTGAGACTTCGTACACAGTCTTAGAATGGATAATGACAGAGCTCTTAAGGCACCCGAAGACTATGAAAATGGTGCAAAATGAAGTGAGAGGGATCATTGGCAATAGAAAGGACATAATAGAGGATGATTTGGATAAAATGCGTTACTTAAAGGCAGTGATCAAAGAGACACTTCACTTCCATCCTCCTATTCCACTTTTACTTCCCCGAAAATCGATTCGAGATGCCAAAATACAAGGATATGATATTGCAGCTGGAACTCAAGTTATTATCAATGCATGGGCAATTGGAAGAGACCCTACGTCATGGGATGAACCAAACGAGTTTCAGCCTGAAAGGTTTTTGACTTCTTCTATAGATTTTAAGGGAAATGACTTCGAATTGATCCCATTTGGAGCGGGAAGGAGGGGTTGCCCAGGAATTTCCTTTTCCATAGCCACTATCGAGCTTGTTTTGGCAAATCTTGTGCACAACTTTGATTGGACATTACCCGGAGAAGCAAGGGGTGAGGATTTGGATACGACTGAATCTACTGGTATAAGCATTCATAGAAAATTCCCCCTTATAGTAGTTGCAACTCCATATTCTGGCTAGTCTATATAGAAGCATTGCATATTAATAGTATTAAGAGTAGAAGCCCCCAAGTTCTATATATTGTTAATAGGTATTGGTAATCTTTGTATTTATTTTAAGTTTCATTTTTAACTATAATTTTCATTCTAGAGTGAAGAAAAAAAAAACATTTATGCAAAGGGGTCATTCTACGGTATTCAGACTTTTTGTGTGGATATGGTATACACTTAAATCTTAACTATTTTTACTATCAAATGTGATATAGTTGTTAGCCTCAAGGTTTCAATAATTATTAATTGGCTAATTAATCCAAAGACATTCATGTAGTTTTGATGATAACCATGATTTTAAGTTATTTATTAATGATATTTTCATATGAACTAATGATTTATGTTTAAAGCATAATGCTGACTATTAATTTAATTGGACCAACATGGCCAATTCAAATATCAAGCAAATGCAAAGTCGACAAGTTGCTGAAGATCAAAGTCATCAAGTCTCAAGACAAAGAAATTAAGCTCGAGAATCATGTTCCGAGACATATGAGAAGTAAGAGTTAGGTTTTGTAAAGTTTATTAAGATTTGATCTTTAAGACTCAACTTTAAAACCAACTTAAATTGATTTTCAAAAATAAAGGCTAGATTGATTGCAATTCAAAAGATATTTAAAGATAGCCAAGTGAACACAAAGAAATCTCTTACGGTGAAAAATTTATGAAATAGAAAATTTTTTCAAAACATTGACAAAGTCAATATTAATAGCTAGATATTTTTGATATTTAAAGATAGCCATGTGAAGAACACAAAGAAATCTCTTACGGTTGAAAAAATTTTTGAAACAGAAAATTGTTTTCAAAACATTGACAAAGTCAATATTAATGGCTAGATTGATTGATATTTAAAAATATCCAATGTGAACACAAAGAAATATCTTACACTGAAAAATTTCTGAAATTGAAAAGCTTTCAAAATCTTAACAGAGTCAAATAAAACGGCTTAATTGATTAAGATTCAAATATGCAAGACAACAATGAAATCTATCACGGCTAAAAAACTTTGAAACAGAAAAGCTTTCAAAAAATATTCACATAGTCAAAGATAATGGCTTGATTGATTGATTGCAAGACAACCATATCAATTACAGCTGAAAAATCTCTTAAGCAGAAAAGTTTTCAAAGAAAACAACTTGATTGATTGCAAGACAACCATATCAATTACGGCTAAAAAATCTCTTAAGCAGAAAAGTTTTTCAAAGAAAACAACTTGATTGATTGCAAGACAACCATATCAATTACGACTGAAAAATCTCTTAAGCAGAAAAGTTTTCCAAAGAAAACAACTTGATTGATTGCAAGACAACCATATCAATTACGGCTAAAAAATCTCTTAAGCAGAAAAGTTTCAAAGAAAACAACTTGATTGATTGCAAGACAACCATATCAATTATGGCTGAAAAATCTCTTAAGCAGAAAAAGTTTTCAAAGAGAACAACTAGATTGATTGAAAATCAAGAAGAATGCAAGACAACATGATAACGGGAAGAAAACAATTATGGCTATAAATACTACCCTTTCTTCATTTCTAAACATTGAGAATACAAGAGAAATCAAAGAAAGAAAAGAAAATATCTTTTACATCAATCCATCATTCTCAAGCTTATATTTTCATATCATTCAAAATCCTTGATTGAAAATCAAATTCCTCTAAATACTTTTTGAGCCATATTGATCAAATCTTTGATATACTATTAGAGTAAGCATATTGTGTACAACTACTCTTTGAGAGAGCCATATTTGTACAACAATCCTTTGTTGAAATTATTGAGTATTTTTGTTAGGGTTTTGGTATAAATCCTAAGTAGTGAAAAGGATTTTTCACTGGGTAGTTACTCTTCACCGTGTAAGGAAGATTTGTGGGTTTTGGTATAAATCCTAAGGAGTGAAAATGATTTTTCACTCGGTGGTTACTCTTCACCGTGTAAGGAAGATTTGTAACGGTTTTGATCTTCACCCGAAAGAAGATTGTCAAATAGTGGATTTGGGAATCCTCAAGAAGTGTTCTTGAGGCGGGGACGTAGGCGGGGAAGCCGAACCTCGATAACAATCATTGTGTTTGATTTTCTCTATCTCTATCTCTTACTTATTCAATTGCTTATATATGTTTGTGTTTGATTTTCTATCATATCTATATTGAAATTGAATTGTGTTCTTAAATTTGTTTAATCAGTTTTTGCTAGTTGAAAATAGTTTTTAATTCCACATTTAAATCAAAAAAGTTTGTCTCAACCTAAATCACCCCCCCTCTTAGGTTGATATTTGGGTAATAGTAGTTACTATCATATGTGATGTTATTGTTATCCAATGTGACGTTAGTACTATCCAATTTTTTAAAATATTAAATTTAAATAAATAGATGAATATTAGGGTACCAACAATGTGATAGTAGGTAATATCAAATGTAGTGTTATTATTATCATATGTGATGTTAATACAATAAAAAAAAAAATGATCTTTTACATATTACAGGTACCATTTATCATACCAACAAAAAAAAAGAAAAAAAATATGAATATTGTAGAATGACTGACTATGAAAGACATTATAATGTATGCGCAATACATAAACATTTATGTAATGAAATTAAATCAAGTGCCGAGACATATGCCTAAGCCTAACACGGTTATCATGACCAAAAACATGCTTCTGAATAAAATAAATCGAGTTGTTTGTTTGGAAGAAAAAAAATGCCCAAAAGATAGATATTAAGCAAATTAAACAAAGAAATGGCTGCTATTAACCTATTAGAGCCAAGCTGAAATAATTCATGCAAAGGGGTACAAACAAATACCCATACACCCAATACATTGAAAAAAAAAAAAAAAGGCCCATCAGTTAATAAAATAAAACATTTGTTCTAGATCAAGAGCTCCTTATTCCTCCATCAGAAGCTTGTACCCAATCCTATAGGAGGCATAGGCATCAATGCATGCATATTCAATTTGAGCTTCATTGAGCAACCTTGCTTCCCAATTATTCATGCTGATATCTTTAGGCTTTCTCATATTAAGCCCCACTATTTCCAAGGCAAGTTCTTTCAAGCTGGGCCCTTGAAACCGTCCTGGCCACAGCTTCTTTGCCACCTGACCAATGTCTGTGCTTTTGCTACAATTTAGCTCATACTCAAGGAGCTTGGCTATATCTCTAGAGACCCCAATTCCCACAAATGTGAAATTGGAGTCCATCAAAAAGCTCTTGAGGGATTGGGGGATATTATCCATATAAGAGAGTTGAACAATTAGACACCTCTCACCTATGCAAAGCTGTAGGATTGCAGCTTTTTTACTTGGATGTAGACTCCATTCAGTGTCTATGCCTACTACAGTGGATGTTCCCACATATATTGAAAGGATTTGGTGCACCCACTCATCAGCATTACTAGCTTTGTCAGTGACAATTGTTTCTATGGTTTTCCCAGCAAAGTTTACAGGGTATTTTGAGGGGATATGATTGATAGTTATGTTGGGATTTGTGTCGAATACAGACATTGCTAGCTCTTAATGAGACATGAGAGTGAAAATCTGAATATTTATAGAGCTTAAACCAATGGGACTTTTGGTTATGTTTTTGTCCCAGTTCAAAAACTTCCTTATTTTTTTAAATTTTTTTTTTTTGTTAATATCAAATTATAAATATGGTTTGCTACATTAATCTGACCCTTTGTATGAGATTTGGGGCATTTAAAGAAAACTTTCACAAGCTAATAACCCGCGACATGTGGGGAAGTCATTGTTTCAATCGCTTATGATAAATATTCAATTTTAGTAATAAATATTATTTGTATATTTTATAATTAAGAAAACAGCTGGTCTAATTAAAAATATATCATTTTATTTGAGAAAAAAATTGTAGGATTAGGTTATCTTGAATTAAAGAAATTTCATTTAAATTTTTTTTTATAGAAATTTAATTAAAGTAAACACAAAAGGATATAAAAATAAAATAAATCTTTAAGATAAATGAATTGAATACTAGATGATAACATTATTATTATTTGGTATTGATCAGTGTTTTCCTCAAAAAAAATAAAAAATAGTATTGAATGTGGAACTTTAGAATATTTGAGAAGTCGAATTTAAGTCATTTAGTAGTCCCTCAAAAGCCAAAACAACCAAATGATGTAATAAATTTATTTTATGGATAAACATAGTATTCAATGATACGAACAAATTGAGTAGTTTTCGTTTAGGAAAAAAAAGTAAGCGTTAAACAAAGAGCAAAAAGCCGCAGCAAATTTCAAATTCCGAAAAGTTAATTATGTGACTTGATAATGAAATTTCTTGTCTTTACACCGGGGATCATATCAGCTGCAATTTAATAAGCTGTAATTTCTGCAATGTGATACAACTGGTCCAATTAGAGTGTGCCAACTCAATAAAAAAACCATATCAGCTTCCATCTCAAACATTGCTAACGAAACAAAAATAAATAAATAAAACCTCCCTCACCCTCCGTTAACCCTTTCTCTCATTTCTGTCATTTCTCCTTTGTTTTCTCGCCAACCAAACAGATCCAAATCAGTGAAAAAAGATATGTCTCAACCGTTAATACTTTCTTCCTCACTTTCCATGGACTTGTAGAATAACATACTCACCGGTGAGATTCCGGCGTCGTTTTCATTGCTCAAGAACTTGACGTTGCTAAACCTGTTCCAAACAAGCTTTACGGCGCCATTCCTGAGTTCATCGGAGAGTTACCGCAACTCGAGATGTTGTAGTTATGGGAAAACAACTTCACTGGAATTTGGGAAATAACGTACGGAAAGCTTCAGGTTCTAGATCTTTTTTTGAACAATCTGACAAGGACTTTGCCTCCTGATTTGTGTTCAGGGAATAACCTCCACACTCTGATTGCTTTGAGGAATTTCTTATTTCTTTGGTTGGTAAGAAAACAAATAAAAAAATGTGGGAAAGCGAGGAAGAGAGTGTTTGGTTGGCAAGAAAACAATGGAAAATGACAGAAATGAGAGAGAGGGTTAACGGAGGTTGAGATTGGTTTTTTAATTTTAATTTTTTTTTTGGCTCCGTTAGCAATATATGAGGTGGAAGCTGAGTTGGGTTTTTATTAAGTTGGCACACTGAGTTGGAATTTTTTATTGAGCTGGCGTACTTTAATTGGGCCGGTTATATCATATTGCAGAAATTACACCTTTTTAAATTGCAATTGATATGATCCCTTTTTTTTTTTTTTTTTGATAAGTAATGATGCTTAACAACATATCTAAGATCTAGTTAATATATATATATATATATATATATATATATATATATTTATATATATAAAAGGAAAGCAAAAGGCTGAGATTCTATTATGTGCCATACTGTAGGAGAAATTATTCTTTGTTAAATCTCTCTACAAAGTAGATTGTTCCGTTTAGCAAAAAAGAAAAAAGTAGATTATTTCTAAATTACTGGTACGTTACAAATATTTTATTTTTGTTACAATTAAAGCTGATGGTGTATTTGTTATTGCCCATCAATTCTAACAATTCTTTTCCACTTTTGTTTAAAAATATTTTTGGAAATTCATTAATTGATTGTTGCATTTATAGTACTCGACAGACTTTAAAGTCTTTTTTAATTTTAAATCTTTCTGCAAAGTAATATCTGGCATTGGCCATTGGATCAAGATCTTCTTAGAGTATTTTATTATGTAGAGTTCTTTAAATCCTCACATTTCACTTATATAATCAAAGAATAAGATTTTGCCAAGTAATTATTCCACTAATAAAACCCTAAAAATAACTCTGAGGTATATCTCAATTGGCCCGGTCTCGGGTGTGCTCCCCAATGGTCACTAATTCAAGTATTCTCAAAACCACTTACCCAAGACAAAGCCTTACACCTATCGTGGTACACGTGACTAGTATGGTGTTACATGTTCCTCTGGGATTAGTCAAGGTGCGCATATTTATAAAACGCTTGCCTAGACACCCAATATTGTTATAAAAAATAAAACACCCTAATAAAAAAACCCTAAAAATAATTATTAGAATAAAAAAAAGTTCAAGCTTATCATTTTTACATTACACCAAACAACTTTAAAATTACTTGGCAATTCACTACACCATGTTGAATTGTCCTCGATAACAAGACACCAACACCATATGTTGAATTCAAGCTTAATTTGCTCTGAATATCAACCATATCTTCTGATCTTGTAGGACACCAACACCATTCCTTGTTGTACAAATGATAAGCTTGAATTTTTTTATTCTAATAATTATTTTTAGGTTTTATTTTTTTTTTAACCTTGGATGACTCAACTCCTTAAATCCAATTCACCACACCATAGAGTTACACACATAGCCAATGAATCTTATGTGGTGTTTGGATTCTCTACTTAAAAGTGATTTTTCATATTTCTATGCATAAAATACATTCTGCAAAAAAATCTGAGGTGTTTGGTACTTTGGTTGGGATTTTGGAAAATGCAAAATGCATTTTGCAAATTCTCATTTCTAGAAAAAAAAAAAAAAAAAAAAACGGATTCTACTTCTGGCTTGTGATTCTCATTTTTGCAAAAGCTAATGAAACCCACCCAACGAGCATTAATTGCTCCAACCACCTGGTTTTTTAATTTTTTTGGCTCGTTTTTCCATGATTTTTTTCCGTTTACTTTGTATGTTCACAGTAACATCCAAGACCAAGAATCACAACAAAATAACATATTAGTATATTACAGCACAATCAATGAAACAAATTCAGAAAATCACAAGCAGCAACAAACCAAAGCATCGAATCACAAAAAAACACACACACAAAAACAAACAAACAAACAAAAAGAATATGTAGAGCAAATCAAAAGGTGATTGCCTAGTGGTGGACTAAACCAGTTGGCATGTATGGGCCATTTCGCTTAGAAAATCTTCAAGATTCTCAACGATAGCTTTCAATATTGTTCTGTTAGGAATCCGTCAGTGTCTTGAACAATGATAATTCGTCACCATTCAAAGAGAAATCACAAAACTAGAACAATAATCAAGCATCCATGTGGAATTGTCCTCGGTAACAAAACAAGGACCATTACTCCAAGTCGTGAAGGGGCTGCTGGATGATATCTTCCTCGGTAACAAGCATTGCATCTATGCTTTGCTGTGGAGATGGAAAATAATAAAAATATGAGTAAGATCATAGGAATCTTTGAGACTTCTAATAGAAGCTGCAGCTAGCATGTGTCACCAAGAAAATGGGAGTACATTGCTCAAATTTCTTTGTTATGTATTACTTTAAGTCTTGGTCACATCATGGTTCAATAGAATGATAGAAATTGATGTGGAATTTTGTTGTTTATATTATTTTCCATAATAAAGCCAAGCCGATTCTAGATATTTTTCTCTTTTTTTCTTTTGGTCCAATGATGGATCATGATTTATTGACTGAGCCAAAGAAAACGAAAAAGAATATTCCCACTAATTTCTCTATGCATGTCGTACTCATTTTCTACACAGCCACTTCAGTATTAATATCTTCTGCAGCACAAAATCTGGGAGAGGTTAAAATAAAATAAAAGATCAAGCCAAAATTGTTAATACTTAACCAAAAAGCCTAGGGGCATATTTTTTATTTTTTATTTTAATCATATCTATTAATATAGTCTGTTATGATTGATACATAAAAAAATGATATTAATGATGGACTCATATGAATGTAATGTTATTCCAATTACAATAAACCATGTCAACAATTATAAAATGATGCCCCTGACATTACACATACTTAATTGAAAACTAGAACTATGTTAGAACAAAAGTTGAAAAGTCAATAGAAAATTGTTACTGGAGAACTCACAGATGCAGATATAAATAGATGACCATCTACAGAATAATTGGAATCATATACTCACAATTATATTTTTTACAATTTTACAACTTCAATGGCTTTTCTTGCATGGCTAAAGGAAAGCTTCCAACCCTCCTTGTTCTTTGCATCCATTTTCCTAGTGGTGTTGCTAAAGATTTTCTTGAAGGAGAAATCAGGAAAAAAGAAAATACAATCTTCCACCAAACCCCACAAAGCTACCCATTATTGGTAACCTTCACCAACTTGGCAACATGCCTCATCAATCTCTCCAGTGTCTGGCTGAAAAGTTTGGACCAATCATTTTCTTACAACTTGGTGAGATCCCAACAGTGGTGGTTTCATCAGCTAGACTAGCCAAGGAAGTAATGAAAACCCATGATCTTGCACACTATCAAGCCGTCCACAAATCTTTTCAGCCAAACACCTTTTTTATGATTGCACTGATGTTGTGTTCTCACCAAATGGTGCTTATTGGAGGCATATTAGAAAAATTTGCATACTTGAACTACTAAGTGTTAAAAGGGTTCAATCATATAGCTTTGTTAGAGAAGAAGAAGTAGCTCGTTTGATAGGTCGAATTGGAGAGTCATATCCCAGCACCACCAATCTAACAAAGATGCTTGGACTATATGCAAATGATGTCCTTTGCCGGGTTGCATTTGGAAGGGATTTCTCAGCAGGAGGAGAATATGATCGCCATGGTTTCCAAAAGATGCTTGAGAGGAGGCTATGACATTCTTGTGTGGGCTTGGAGTTTTGAGTTTTGCTTCTAAACGCTTGTATTGGGCTGACCCAAGTCGAGTCCAAAATGAGACTTTAAAGCCCAAGTTTGTACTCTTCTCAAAATAAAAGAGAGGGATGAATGACATGATGACAGTAGGTCATGTGGCCCATGGTTCTTTTAAGCCTTTGCTGGACCTTGATAAATGATGGTGGATTTTTTAGTACAACTACCGACTCAACCATTTGATACAATTGGGCTTATTAGGCATTTCCACCAGAAAGTATTGCAGGATGAATATCTAGCCCAAACCTGATTCTTGGTTCACAAAGTGATGCTCATTCATTCACGAAAATAAGGCCTCCTTTCCTCAAAAAAAAAAAAAAAAAAAAAAAAAAAAGCTAACTTGAAAGTATACAAAGTTACAAACTTCTCTTCTCTTTTTTTAGCAAGAATAAACTAACCATAATTTTTCTAAATTATATCATATAATATACTATTTAATAAAAGTTGTGATTTACCAAGGGTTATCTCCTCTCTTGGATTTTTTTTTTTTTATGTCAAATGTATAGTCTTTGTGTCCCATTATTTTACAAACATAAGACTATTTAATCCCGAATAATAAAACAACCCTTACCACATTATAAGAATATTAAAGTTATTAAATTAATTCTACTCTAAGTGAAACTTTATTACTAAAGTTATGAAATGTTTAAATTATTGTTTAGATTAACATTACATTACTAAAAATTTTAGGGAATTTTTTTTATTTATTTTAAAATACTTTAAACATCTACCATAATTTTTTTTTGAAAAAAATTTGGTCTTGCACTATAGCCTATAGGTTTCCGTTTTATATCTTAAAGTAATTTTTTATTAATTATTTTATTGTTCAATAATTTTCTACACTTTGGAGGAAAAAAATAAAATAAAAAGCTTAATTAAACCCTGACCAACCATCTCAAATATCACAAAAACTACAACCCTACAAGCAAGAGTGTAGCTAGGATTTCATATTTAAGGGGGCTAGAGTGAATGAGTGATGTATTCATATGGGTTTCTAAACAAAATTTTATACACTGCCTTTTCATATTTATTTTCAAAGGGATTTTATAAAAAACTATAAAAACATATTTTAAAACCTCGGCAATAATGAGTCTTTTTTTTAGTTAATGGGGTTAGACGAGTTTAATTCTCATCTAAAGAAGATTAAAAAAAAAAATTAGTGGGGGCTAATACTTATTTTAGGGGGACTAACTCTAATTTTTGGAATAGAATATTTGAAAACATTTTACAAGTACCTATAATGTAAAAAAAAGAAGAAGTGGGGTCATAAGGTGCCTCTATCCCTACCTACAAGTGAAAATAGGAGCACACTTGACCCCCTATCCAAATAAAACCGAAGTTTTCAATCTTGATCAAAACTTTGATAGATTTTTGATCGATTTCTGTTAATCATTAAACAAAACAGAATATGGTGACTTTACTCGGCAAAGGCCAAGGGTTGGGTTGTATATATGCAACTAATGATCGTGTACCTTCTGGATAAATGTTAGGTTGTCTAAATGTATCAGAATGCAAAGATATTCATTAGTACGCAATTAACTCTAATTTATGCAAACCTTATTACAATAGGTGTATAGAACTTTTTTATTACATTTATATAAGATTCATATATAGACCTCATATTCATATGAGAGTGATATTGCATATACTCATTACATAAGATACCATCATCTCCTATTTATGCCATCCCTTGCTTGGGCTTTTTTCGACAAGAAAAGACATTTATACAACAACTAAATGAGCATAACAAAAGTCATCGAAGGAGCTTGTTGTAGGATCTTGTGGAAATGAGTAAAGATTAACCTAGTACGAGAAATGATTCAATATAATGAGAGGATGGTTACATGAATTTCCTAACCAAAAAAAAAAAAGTTGATTTTTATCAATTCTTAATTTTAGAGAACCACATAATTATTGAACGTAATGTGAGAATTGAATAATTTCTCACATATATACTACAAAGATATTAGGCTACTGAGTATTGATCCAACTTATTATGAGCCGCAGAGTTAGCTAATCTACTCACTCTAGAAAAATTACAACTAACAAAGGAGCTCCATCATCTCTTAACACTTAGAGATAAAATTCCACGTACGTGTTTCAACCACACCATTAAAGAAAGGATCAAGCAACAAGCAAGCATCCTTCAACCATAATTTCCTTCCACATCATCCTGCTAGCTACACCTAATATACCCATTTCACCATTAGATGGGGACAAAACGAGGCCATTGCATTAAGTGGACACAAAATAGAAGCATGATCGAGTCATAGAGATCACATGCAATGGTTAGAATAATATAGATGAGATCTCCATCGGTCCAACTATTATTAAAATGGAAGGAACTAATAAACCAGTGAGGGTCTGTCACTGTCCTTTGCAATGAGTGCAAAGACTTAATGCAGTAGGGTAAGCCTACAAGTCAAAATCCATAGCATGTTGCATCATTAAATGATTAGGGTGCCGTGCTATGGACCACGGTGAAAAGAATCACTCATGATCTAGATAAAAGCTGTCATCAGGTGGATCTCATGTGAGAGGTGTTGATTTACTTGTTAAAGATGTACCATTCATTTGGAGTTATTTCTTACAATTTAAGACGACAAAGACTTCTTTGATTAATGTAGGTCACATGTAAATATTTTAAAATAGATAGAGTTTACTTTCAAATAAGTTGCATTTAAAAAATTCCTCAAACTCCAACCTATTAAATGATAACTCAAAAGATGATTATCTACGTCTATTTTTAGTCACAAGATTTATTTAATTAATTGTGCCTTATTAGAGGTTAACTGATTACTTTTTGTAGAATAAAGTTAGCTACTACTTATAAAAAAAAAAAATCAACTAATCCTAATCAGAACAAGATCCTCTCCATTTTAATTCTATTTCACGATTAAGATTTTATTTCATGAATCTAATTAACATTATACATACTATCATGACTCACTTCATTTAAAAATAATTTTAACCATAAAATGAATCTATTTTAAATGGAGATAATCATTTTCGTCATGATCTAAGTTCCAATCTAATGCTTGTTTGGTAGATTTTTATTTTATGAGTTTAGAAAATTGGGATAATTACACTTTACCCATATATGATTTGAGGTGGGTTCATTTTGCCTACCTATAATTTCAAAAGTGACATTTCAGTAAAGTGAAATTATCTTTGATTTAGGGTGTGAGTAAAGTGTCACTTTTGAAATCACAAATAGACGAAGTGAATATATTCCCGAAACATAAATGGGTAAAATGTCATTTTTGAAACCACAAATATGCAAAGTAAATACACCCTAAAACACAAGTGGGTAAAATTTCTCTTTTGAAGACAAAGTGAATTGACACATTTGGTAAAGTGGGACAAAACTACAATTATACTATCTAGAAAAAGCAAATATTTAAAAAATTATAAATAAACTAAATAAGTTGATTAAACCGGGAAAAAAGATTCTTACAAACAAGCCCCTAGCCTATATATAACATACATATATAGCTTAGATGTACAGAGTTTATATAATCTAGCACTCTAGCCTCCATTTCGTCATGGCCTTTGGTCCGGCATAAGCTAGAGAGATACCCAAAGGATCCTGGTTTTCTCAATCTCAAGGTTTCACAATCACTTTTGTTAAATTTGGAGCATCTAACTTCAAAATTGCAATTGATAGCTCTAAGATCTTATATATAGAAATGTAATGTTTTTAAATGTCCGATATGAGACTTTGATTCTCAAGACGCCTCCTCACATATGGCTGGACAAACCAAACATGTGAACTAATTATATTGGATGACGTGGATCACGTGTGACCATCGGGTAAGACATGTGGATGAATTAACCGGCTCTATTACTATATTAACTTTGGAGCATTCAACCTCCAAACTAATTAATAATGAATAGAAATCCTCCCAAATCTTACATATAAAGATATAAAAAAAATTTATGAGACTTTGATTCTCAACAACTATTTTTGTCAATTACCTATTTCTTTTTAAAGTTGATCAAATTTGAGATGATTACTAAAAAATAGTTATTTACCAGCCGTCAATTTTGAGATGATTACCAGCCGTCAATATAGTGACAAACTCAAAGAATGTACTGTCTATAGAGAAAGAGCTCTGTGTAGAATTTAGAGTGCCGCAATGGCTAGGTATTATTGGGCTAGAGGAACATATAAATGTGCTGACATTACAGCCTGTCTTTCTTTTTGTCAAATTTCTTTGGGTTTTAATATTACACTCTGTCATACCCAGTTACCCACATGCTTCATGCTTGTAAAAAGGCTTGAGAGCTGGTTTGATTAGAAGAAGAGAGAGCTTATGGTCCCAACTTCCCACTCAGTTCATGAAGAAAGAGAAGGGACCACAAAGAACCCATAATGGATAACAAAAGATAATGATAATGATAATGCTGTTGGGCACGCCCTCTACGTTCTTGCAATTCCGTAAATTAACTTGTTTGATTGTTAGAAAAGAGCTTTTGGTCCCCCAATTTCCCATCCTATTCATGAATCATGAAGACCAGAAAGGACCACAAAACCCAGAATTGCTAACCCGAAATTGATAAAAGAGCCAGACCACAAAATCCAGAACTGCTAAACCCAAAATGATCCATATCCAGCCTGAAAATAGCCATTTAGAACTAGATGCAATTATGAACCCACAAGGTTGGCTATTTGGCACGTCTCCTTGCAATTCTGTGGACGGTATTCACATTTGCATTAAAGTGAGAAAATAATGTAATCTCAAATGTACATCCAGAAAATAGAGATGCTATTTATTATTATTTTTTTTTTACAAGGTTTATTTCCAACTTGATTTAGAGAAATCTTCCTTTAATTCACTATGTGGTAAGCAAATAGACCATACACATGTGTATTTGAAAAAGTCACATGACTTATTAAAAATGTTATCGGACTAAAAGTACACGTAGATAGTCTATTTACTTGCCACGTAGTGGGTTGGAGGTAAAATATTTTCTTTGGTTAGTAGATGCCAAATTTTAAGTCATTGTATTGCCAAGGGTATGATTTGTGGCATTCAACTTTTACTTAGGTAATTATGAGGCGAGTGGACATAACCTTGAGATAAATTTTGTCTAATTTGTATAGAAGCGTACCACCTTCTCCTTGTTATTCTTTTATAAGAAGCTATGCGCATAGATTTTTTTCTTTCAGTCACTTTTCACACCTTAAGGTGACTTTCTCATAAACTCATTTTGAAATCATTTTTATTTTGTCCACCAATCACAATTTGTTATTTGAGAGAGTTGTAGAAGATATACATCAACTTATCTATATTATAATGTAAAATCAAACCTTTGCCCTCACAATTTTACACCTTATTATTGTTTTTACTCATTTTTTAGTTTTAGTTTTAGTTTTTACTACATATACCCTTCTTCTCTTCACAACTATTTAGCCAGTAGAGAGAGTCTAAAGACCGTGTTTTTTAGAGTCTAATTCTGATAGCAGACTCGAATCGAAAAATCACATCTGGGGGCTTCAAGTTCAAACCCCAAACGGACTACCCTGGGCTTGACCCTCACTCTTCTCCTACCATCCCACTTAGTCGCTGAATACGGCACTGACACTGCCTTAGGCAGAGCCGATGACGCTTGAAACGACCTTAAAGGCCTTGAATAAAAGCATGTTTGATGTGTCTCAAGAAAATTCCATGTAATATCCAATGTTTGCTGGAGTGGGCTTCCAACTCACGCCTTTGCCCACCAAAGCTCCGTTCCTAAATACTATCCAGTCGTAAGCTTGAGTCATGTCTTGTGTCTAGACATGTGATAATAATTAGTGGAGTCTACGACATATATATATATATATATATATGGTTCTTGCTTCTATTTTGACACAAAGCTAGGCTATTTTTTAAAGATTTGCTGTGATGATTAGGGATGGCAATTTTGCACCGACCCGGCCCAACCCGCCCTGCCTCACATGGATTTTACCCGCCCTGTAGAGGTGGCGGGGCGGGAACAGGGCAAGACTTTTTCCCTGATCATTGGGGCGGGGCGGTAATGGGTATTGGCATTGACCCGCCCCGCCCCGCCCCGCACCTACTTTTAATAATATTACAAAAATATTGGTTTTTATTATTATGTGATCATAACATTTTAGGTAAAACCAATTCAAAACAAAGAATCTTTGTTTGTGTTTATTAAAGAGAACCCATGTTAGTTGAATTTTTGAGGTTTGGGTTTCATTTTAATTGAGGAGTATAAGTTTTTTTTTTTAAATTCGGGGCGGGGCGGGATGGTTCGGGGACGGGGTGGGGTAGGTTGCCAAAACCACCGGGGCGGGGCGGGGTCGGGTCACATGTTAATAGGTCGGGGCGGGTTAGGGTCACCCATGATCCGGTCCCGATCTGCCCCGTTGCCATCCCTAGTGATGATACTGGTACCTGAGACAAAAAGGCTTTGGTGGTTGTTTTGGGATTGAATACTATTTTGAGTCTCACTATTTTTAATGTAAATGCTATCTTTCTAAATCGTTGCAAATAGTATATTATTGGTCATTATAGTTACTAAGTTTATTGTGTGTTTATGCAAAGATTGTACCTTGAGATAGTTGAGTATTAATATGATCATTTTATGTGGTTCCTCCACTTCCATTGAAATTTGATTTGTCTCCTCATTTGTAGTTAAAACAAAATTATGATGATTGAAACAATCTCTCAATGAAAAAAAAAAAAAAAAAAAAAAAACTTAATTCTTTAGATTTTATTATTTATTATTTTATTTTTTGTAATTCGATAGTTAGGGAATAGAGGATTTGAATCTTGAATGTCTACATAGAAGAAATCATAAGGTATCAACCAATTGAAATAATTTTTAAAAGATTTCTTGTGCATCGCATGGAGAAAAAATAAACTATTTCTTTAGAATTTATTTTTTAAAAAAATATTGATAGTTGGGGAATGGAGGATTTGAATTGTGAATGTCTTTATTGGAGAAACCAGAAGATACCAATCAATTGAACTAATAAAAGCTTCTGTCCAAAATTGAGCAAAGATGTATAATAAGAGAATAATTTAGAATGGTCAAAAGGTTTGTAACTTAGTGATATTATCTGATTGTTAACTAGAAAACTTGGGTTCGAATCCCTCTTCTCTCACCTGAAGTGCAAAAAAAAAAAAAGACAAAAAATAATAATAATAAAAAAAAAAAAAAAACAACTTAGATAATGTAGGAGGCAATGTATTTTACGTTCTTTTCTTATGCATAATTAATGACTTTCTTCAAAATTTACTGTCTTTTGTTATAGGATGCATTTGCTACGGGCACTGACACTTCGTACATAGTCTTAGAATGGATAATGACAGAGATCTTAAGGCACCCGAAGATGATGAAAAGGGTGCAAAATGAAGTGAGAGGGATCATTGGCAATAGAAAGGACATAATAGAGGATGATTTGGATAAAATGCATTACTTAAAGGCAGTGATCAAAGAGACACTTCGCTTCCATCCTCCTATTCCACTGTTAATTCCTCAAAAATCGATTCAAGATGCCAAATACAGGGATATGATATTACAGCTGGAACTCAAGTTATGGGCAATTGGAAGGGACCTTACGTCATGGGATGAACCAAACGAGTTTCAACCTGAAAGGTTTTTGACTTCTTCTATAGATTTTAAGGGAAATGACTTCGAATTGATCCCATTTGGAGCGAGAAGGAGGGGTTGCCCAGGAATTTCCTTTTCCATAGCCATTATCGAGCTTGTTTTGGCAAATCTTGTGCACAACTTTGATTGGACATTACCCGGTGAAGCAAGGGGTGAGGATTTGGATACGACTGAATCTACTGGTCTAACCATTCATAGAAAATTTCCCTTTATAGCAGTTGCAACTCCATATTCTGGCTAGTTTATATAGAAGCATTACATATTAATAGTATTAAGAGTAGAAGCCCCCAAGTTCTATATATTGTTAATAGGTATTGGTAATCTTTGTATTTATTTTAAGTTTCATTTTTAACTATAACTAGTCGTGGACCCGTGCGATGCGCAAAAAAGTTGATTTATTTATTTTTAATGGAACATAATTGAAATCGTATATTATAGATTTTGTAATTTAAAAAATCTTTATGTGTTATTTGAAATTATGGGAGAATAACATTTTTTTTCTAATTTTTTTTTCTTTTCTAAAATTGATTGTAGGACTTACAATTTCAACATGGAAACCTCAAAAAAAAAAAATGCAAGTAGCTAGGAATCATGATTTTGATACACATTTTCAACGTTTAAATAGAAAAATGCTATTTTGTTAAAAAAAAAAATTCAATACACTAATAATTTGAATAACAATTATTAAAAATTATTTTTTAGCAAATACCTCTAAACATTATAAACCTTACCCCCAAAACAAAAAATAAATAAATAAATAAACATGTAATGCAAATAAAGCTAAGCACAAATAAAAATAAATAAACATGTAATGCAAATAAAGCTAAGCACAAATAATGCACATAGTCATAAACCAAGCCAGCCATGGGCCCATTGCCCACTACCACTAACCACAATCACGGTTAACCAACACCACAGATCAATTCCACATAATCGAACAAACTAAGCCACAACAAAAAGCAAACTCATTTCTGTCATTCACAATCACAAATGGAAGAAATCAGTCAAGCACAACACCAGAGAAAGAGACTAAGAGAGAAAGAGAGAAAGAGTGAGCAATTGAAAAAGAATAAGATCTGAGAAACTGAAAGAGTCAAAGAGAGAAAGAGAGCCGGTGAGAGTTAGAGACTCATATCGAGGCGGAGCTACTGGTGAGAGGAAATGCGATTGGTGGTGGTGAGGCGACATCGTAAGCCTCGCGGCGACGGAGAGATGCAAATGGTGTTTCGAGCTCTGCACTGGGTCAGGACTCAAGAGTTCGATCACGAACGGTGAGGGCAAAGATTTTTTTGTGAATTTCTTTGTTTTTATTTATGAAAAATTGGGAATTCAGATCAGATTTGTGTGGGTTAGGTTAAGAATTGGTGGGTTTTTTTATTAAAATTTGGAATGGGTTTTGGATTGGGCTAAATTTTGGAATGGGTCAGAGGCTTATCTACCTGTAACGGACCTTTTTGTGTTTTGCTTGTACATTGGTGAGTCCTGCGAGGTTGAGAGAGCCAAAGAGATTTCACAATCAGAGGCTTATCTACTTGACACAGACTTTTTTGTGTTTTGCTTGTGCGTTGGTGAGTCGTGCGAGGTTGAGAGAGCCAAAGAACAGTTGGAAATTTATATAAAAAATTGAATCAGTGGGTTTTAATTTCAAAGGGCAGAAAATTGAAGGCAAAAAATGGGAAGCAGAAGGGGCGTGAGAGAGAGCATTAGAGGAAGGCAGAAATGGTGGAAAATTTAAGGGAACAATGGGAAGCAGAAGGGGCATGAGAGAGAGCGTTAAAGGAGGAGGAAGGGCAGTCGTCAGATGGGCAAAAATCAGAGAGAAAATAGGATTGAAAAGTAGGAGTCAGATGGGCAAAAATCAGAGAGAAAATAGGATTGAAAAGTAGGAGTCAGATGGGCAAAAAATAGAGAGAGAAAAGAGGATTGAATTAAAGAGAGAGTTTAATGTGAATACACATGTGTGAGAGAGGCTTTAACGTGAGAAAGAATGAATCAGGGAGAAGCAAAGCTGACATGGCAATGTTTGGAGGAGTGTAAAAACTTTCTCTTTGCTTCAAGTTTTAATTTATAATAGTCGCAAACCCGCGCAACGCACGTAAAAATTTGACATGATAATTTTTTTTTTTGGACTTATAAGTGTTAGTCCTAAACCCACCTCAAAATAAGTATTTTGTAACTTAAGTGGTCTATATTTGTGATTTGAAAGTGTTTTAAATTTTTGTAACGTTTTTAACAGCAAGATATTTTGTAATAAATTTATAGTTAGATATGTATAAAAACGCAATGCAATAAAAAAATCTGGAGAATGTATAATTTTGATTAGAACATGCCATGGATCTTGATTATTTCATATGTTAGCTAACGTTATTTTGCATTTTTGGAAAATTTATTGAGCATTTTATAAAAGCTTGGTTTTCATTTTATTACATATAAGAACTATTAGAAAAGCTGTATCAATTTACTTTGATAATCGGTGAGCTAATATATGAAAATCAACTATTACAAAACTGTTTCTCCCCAAAACATATACTGATATTTTTTCCTTCCACAATTTAAATTTCATGAAAAACTAAGTAATCTAAATATGGAGTAGATCTTCTTTTTATTTTATTTTTTATTTTTTATCATAATATGGAGTAGATCTTAGGCAATCAATAACCCTTCCATCACATTCCTGAAACCTTTGCACCCAGATGGCCATTGTTGCTAACTCAACATTACAACACTTGGTCGTGTAAAGTGATTTGAGCTAATAGCATAAAATTCCAACATCTGAAAATGTTATGATAAACCACCAAATAAGCAGATGTGTGCACCTTGTCTCTCTTAAACAGGTGAAACTATTCAATGTACCTAAAGTATCAACATACATTTGATAAAATAAATGATTATGTCTAGCATTGGAGTTATGATTTGAGAATTTCTGGCAGATCACCTTCAACGTAGTTAATGCAGTGAGGATCCGACAAAGTGAAAGACAATCAATAGGTTAGCATAATCCCTGTAACAAAGAAACCCAAACTCAAATTAATACATTTTTTGGTATAAAAAAAATAGTATATAATTGATATTAACCCTTTGGTTGTTACCCCAATGTCACCAATTGCAGCAATACCAACTGTATATAGGTTGCCAATCCGAGAATACTCTGTTGGCCATTAGAAATTGAAAGTAGGAAAAAAAAAAAAAAAAAAAAAAAAATCATTTTGAAGCTTAGGTAAGCTAACTGATAAAGATTTCAAACTTACAATTGGAACAAAGAATTTAAAGAATGAAATTTGTGAATTTTCATTCTTCAAGTAACAACTCTCTCCTAGCATTCTTTCATTAACTAACAACATTCCTATAAGCATATAAATGAAAATTCTAAATTAGGCGAACACACTATAACCACTAAATTTTGAACATTTTATGTTGATTCTACTATTAATTATAAGCTTACCCATGGGCTCTAAGATCAGAATATATGCTTTCTCAGGTAATAATCACATTGGCAAAGGGTTAGAAGCGACATGATAACATCTTCAGTATAATCAGATACCTTTTTTCAAGCATGCTCCTCCAATTGTTAATGATCCTTATAAGTTGTGCACCCCTCACTAAATGTTGAAGTTCTCCTAATTTTATTTATTATTTTGATAGGTATAAAAAAGAAAAGAAAATGATTTAGAATAGCCACCAGATGGAAAAGTAAGTTCCTTAATGTCACTGGGAAGGTATATTGTATTGCATAAAGATATCAGAATCAAGTTAGAGCATATACATATGATATAACATAGAGGCATTTCATTTTGCCATATCTTATAAATCTAAATAATAATAAATTTGCATGCAAGCTTCAACCAAATTACAAAGAAATAACTGGAGTTATAAAACAAATTATCACATTGATACTGCAAGAGGGTATATAGTTACATAATACCAAAGCATATCCTTTTCAGGAATCCAAATGAGAATCCCTAAGGAGTCTGAATTCTAAAACAGACATTATTCCTATTTGTTCTACATGAACATGACCACAATTTTTTTTTAATCCTTCTTATAGGCATTTCATCAAACACGTGCAAAACATGGAGATACAAAGATTTGGATTATCTTTAGCAACAAAATAAAGATCAACAAAACACTTTGCTTGGCTACAATCCATAGTAAAAGAGGCCTCAATAAAAAACACTTAATGCTCCAATATATTTAGCATAAATTGAAACCAATAGAACTAAATAAATGGATACATGAAAACCAATAGCATTTCTATACATGAAAAACAATAGGAGGAAAAACTCGATTCTCAAAGGATGTTCAATTATGCCTTTAGTGTGCACAATAAGTAACAGCACACACAGCCACTGAAAGTTACCAAGTGCTCCTCTAGAAATCAATTTGCAAGCACACCATTCATTTGGAAATCTGATTGAAAGTTTAGCAGTTCACAAAAATCAAATTAGAAAAGAATAAGAAAGCACTCAGCTATTTTATCAAACAAATTGCATGCGTGTAACAAAAAGTTTCGGTAGTCCAATCCAAAATAATAATACATAATTGGAGGGAGAGAGAGAAGAGGGTGGTTTTCTGGAGTTTGTATACCCACATTCTCCAGATTATACTCGCAGGAAGAAAAATAAAAATAGAAACAACCTCACCTTGGGTTATTGTTGGGGCAGTGGTGTTGAATGGTTTAAATAAGAGAATGGGAAGAAAAGCAAAAACAGAGAAAAGGAAAGAGAGAGACTTTGAGGCAAAGTAACGGTAAGATTTAATGGATGAAGCCTAAATAAAGATTGATGACAGAGGAAAGGTTGTGAATTGCATATGCTGGAACAGTTAAAGGAACGAATAGCTATAATGGGAATAAATTCGTGGGTAATGCCTAGAAGAAGTGGGAAAACTTAACGGCTGAAGATGAGGGGTTGAGGGAGAGAGAGAAAATAGGGGCAAAGGCGGCTAGAAATGAAGGGGGGAGGGAGAGAAAGAAAAGAGGGGAGAGGGAGGTGAGGAGCTGTGCGTGAAACAAAGAGAGAGAGGGAGTGGAGAAACCTGTGAGAGAGAAAAGAGTGGAAAGTGAATAAAAGAGGGAGATGAGGAGGCGAGGGAGAGAGGAGGAGCGTTAGAGAATAATTTGAGGAGGCGTGTGAGAAATAGAGCGTTAAAATAAAGAGAAGAGCAATTAGGGTATAATTAAATGGTGAAGATAATAATAATAAAAGCCCAGCCCAAAAAAAAAAAAAAAGTGGGCCGGATTTGGAATGTTATGAGAGAATTGAGAGGCATGAGATTTGGATTGATGTGAGAAAAGTAAATCTAACATGGCAAGTTTGGAAGAAGACAAAAAAAAAATCCCTCAGCTTCACTTATTAGTTTATACTAGTCGTAAACCTGTGCGATGCACAAAAAATAAATTAAAATTAAATCTAAAAAATTATTGGTCTAACTATATTTTTATTGTCTTTTATATTTTATTTAAATAAAAGACATTTATTATTATTGTGTTTATATATAAAATATATTATAGTATTAGGCATTTATTATGATTGTGTTTATATATATGGAATAATATATTATTTCTATTAAAGAAAATATAATATGTCAAGATTCTAATGAGATGTTTAATTATAGAATAAAATTTAAATTCAATTAATATATATATATATATATAATATATAATGATAATGATATGTAAAATTGTGAGAACTCAAAAGCTTATGTGGCGCAATATTATGAAGTCAATCAAAAGTCAAAAAGCTTCGGTTTTATATTATAGTATAGATAATAGATTATAGATTTTCATTCTAGAGTGAAAAAAAAAATAAAATAAAAAATAATGCAAAGGGGTCATTCTACGGTACAAATGTGATGTAGTTACTATCATATGTGATGTTATTATTATCTAATGTGACATTAGTACTATCCAATTTTTTTATATATTAAATTTAAATAAATAGATGAATATTAGGATACCAACAATGTGATGGTAGGTAATATCAAATGTGGTGTTATTATCATCATATGTGATTTTAATACCATAAAAAATGATCTTTTACATATTACAGGTACCATTTATCATACCAACAAAAAAAAAGAAAAAAAAATGAATATTGTAGAATTGATGAAAGACATTATAATGGATGCACAATACATAAACATTTATGTAGTGAAATTAAATCAAGTGCCGAGACATATGCCTAAGCCTCACACGGTTATCATGACCAAAAACATGCTTCTGAGTAAAATATATCGAGTTGTTTGTTTGGAAGAAAAAAAATGTCCAAAAGATAGATATTAAGCAAATTAAACAAAGAAATGGCTGCTATTAACCTATTAGAGCCAAGTTGAAATAATTCATGCAAAGGAGCACAAACAGATACCCATACACCCAATACATGGAAAAAAAAGCCCAACAGTTAATAAAATAAAACTTTTGTTCTAGATCAAGAGCTCATTATTCTTCCATCCAGGGGCGGAGCTACGTTGCTCCTTGGCCCCCCCAAAATTTTAATTTTTCTTGACAGAGTATAGGACAATTAAAGTTAAGCCCCCCAAAAAATAATAATCAGCCCCCCCTTTTCAGAATGCACAATAACGTTTCTTCCCAAATAACATAAAGAACAGTATTTAAAACAACATTTAACTTTTTCTTTTGTTATTTTTTCGAAAATTGTAAATTTTAAACTATTACAATGTTATTTTTTGACTGCTACACTACACATTTGGACTGTATCTTACATCCTCATTAATTATTTCGGCTGCCATTGTACAAAATACAAGCTTCTCTTTTCCCTATGCTTAATTATTTCGGCTGCCACTACTTATTTTCTGATTTCTCTTTTCCCTATGCAGCTATGCTTATTTCTCTTCTCATTACAATTTACAAATCTCTCTTCAGACTCTTCTCTTCCCAAAGTGCCGGCTATTCTCTCTAGTCTTTTCTCTCTACTCTCTAGTCTTTTCTTCTTTTTCATTTCCCAAAGCACAAATTATTTTTTGTCTTTTTTTTCTTTGTCTCCTTGGACTCGTTTGAGCTTGCTAAGCTTCCTTTGGAAGCTTAGTCTTGCCACCCTTAAAAATAGCTTCAGCTGGACCAGTTTTGAGCAGAAAAAATCACTACTCTTTTGTACTCTCTTTTAGCCCCCCATAAAATAATTCCTGACTACGCCCCTGCTTCCATCAGAAGCTTGTAACCAATCCTATAGGAGGCATAGGCATCAATGCATGCATATTCAATTTGAGCTTCATTGAGCAACCTTGCTTCCCAATTACTCATGCTAATATCTTTAGGCTTTCTCATATTAAGCCCCACTATTTCCAAGGCAAGTTCTTTCAAGCTGGGCCCTTGAAACCGTCCTGGCCACAGCTTCTTTGCCACCTGACCAATGTCTGTGCTTTTGCTACAATTTAGCTCATACTCAAGGAGCTTGGCTATATCTCTAGAGACCTCAATTCCCACAAATGTGAAATTGGAGTCCATCAAAAAGTTCTTGAGGGATTGGGGGACATTATCCATATAAGAGAGTTGAACAATTAGACACCTCTCGCCTATGCAAAGCTGTAGGATTGCAGCTTTTTTACTTGGATGTAGACCCCATTCAGTGTCTATGCCTACTACAGTGGATGTTCCCGCATATATTGAAAGGATTTGGTGCACCTACTCATCAGCATTGCTAGCATTGTCAGTGACAATTGTTTCTATGCTTTTCCCAGCAAAGTTAACAGATTATTTTGAGGGGATATGATTGATAGCTATGTTGGGATTTGTGTCAAATACAGACATTGCTAGCTCTTTTTTATAACCTTGTGTTACCCAAATATCAACCTAAGAGGGGGGGTGATTTAGGTTGAGGCAAACTTTTTCGATTTAAATGTGGAATTAAAAACTATCTTCAAATAGCAAATGTTGATTTAGCAAATGTTTGATCACAATTCAATTGCAATATAGATATGATATGAAATCAAGCACAAGTATATATATAAGCAATTAAATATGTAAGAGATAGAGAGAGAAAATCAAACACGATGATTGTTATCGAGGTTCGGCTTCCGTGCCTACATCCCCGCCTCAAGAACACTTCTTGAAGATTCCCCAAATCCACTATTTGACAATCTTCTTTCGGGTGAAGATAAAACCGTTACAAATCTTCCTTACACAGTGAAGAGTAACCACCAAGTGAAAAATCCTTTTCACTCCTTAGGATTTATACCAAAACCCTAACAAAATACTCACAAGTTTCAACAAAGTATTTGTTGTACAAGATAAGGCTCTCTCAAAGAGTAATTGTACACAATATGCTCACTCTAATAGTATATTAAGGATTTGATCAATATGGCTCAAAAAGTGTTTAGAGAAATTTGATTTTTCAATCAAGGATTTTGAATGATATGAAAATATAAGCTTGAGAAGGATGGATTGATGTATAAGATGTTATCTTTTCTATCTTTGATTTCTCTTATATGCTATTTTGTTTAGAAATGAAGAAGGGATAGTATTTATAGCCATAATTGTTTTCTTCCCCTTATCATGTTGTCTTGCATTCTTCTTGATTTTCAATCAATCAAGTTGCTTTCTTTGAAAATTTTTCTTCTTAAGAGATTTTTCAATTGATATGGTTGTCTTATATTTGAATTTCAACCAATCAAGTTGTCTTTGAAAACTTTAAGAGATTTTTCAATTGATATGGTTGTCTTATATTTGAATTTCAACCAATCAAGTTGTCTTTGAAAACTTTAAGAGATTTTTCAATTGATATGGTTGTCTTGCATTTGAATTTCAATTAATCAAGTTGCTTTCTTTGAAAACTTTTCAAAATCAATTTAAGTTGGTTTTAAAGTTGAGCCATAAATATCAAATCTTAATAAACTTTACAAAACCTAACTCTTACTTCTCATATGTCTCGGATCATTATCTTTGAGCTTGATTTCTTTGTCTTGAGTCTTGATGACTTTGTTCTTCAATGGATTTGCTACTTGTCAACTTGCATTTGCTTGACATTTGAATTAGCCAATGTTGGTCCAATTAAATCAATAGTCAAAATTAAGCTTTAAAACATAAATCATTAGTTCATATGAAAATATCATTAATGAACAATTTAAAGTCATGGTTATCATCAAAACTACATGAATGTTCTTGGATTAATTAGCCAATTAATAGGTATTGAAACCTTGAGGCTAACAATCTCCCCCTTTTTGATGATGACACATATGATATGATATTTTGATACGATTTATGATTTTGAAGCTTTTCTTGAAAAGCTCCCCCTAAAATAATGCATATCTTTATATTAGAGATTTTTAAATCTCCCCCTATCTTTATGCATAGATCAATTTGTCATTTAAGTATTATCAAGCAATCAATATATATGCGTATTTTTACCAATTATTGCAAGATATGATAATTCAATAGATAAAAAATGTCATATCTTTCTCCCCCTTGGCATCATCAAAAATAAATATTATATTCAATATCTAACATCACTCAACATTTTAAACAAATAATTACCAATTCAACAATCAATATATACAACATATTTTTTCTCCCAATTATTGCAAGATATGATAATTCACCAATAATACAAAAATATCATATCTTTCTCCCCATTGGCATCATCAAAAAAATATTATATTCAATATCTCAAAACATCACTCAATATAAAAAAAATATTTCTCCTTTGATTTAGTTCAAAAATAGAACAACCAACTAATATAACATATTTCTCCCTTTTTGGTTTCTACCCCAACATATCATAAGATGCCGATGATTTAATTTGTAAAATTCTTCATCCTAATGGTTCGGTTCGATTGAGGGTTCGGTTGAAGATGCTGATGATTTAAGCAATCCGGGAAGGACATGGGATGATGCTCATATATTATGTACTCTCTCTCTTCTGTCATACAAAGCTTCAGGTGTATCAACATTTGTATGAACGGGATGATACGGATGAGGAAGATATATTTGGAGTGTATGCCAAAGATCTTCCCATCAGCCTGGTGTATGAGAGAGGTACTTCAACCGAGAAGCATGATCAATAATAATCTTGCTTCGTGGAAACTTGATCAATAATAATCTTGCTTCTATCTGAGAAGATCAAGTATTTGATTTTATGAATCTCTAAATGATGCTGCATCCTCTTAAAGTGTTATCTAAAGAATGAGAGAAAATATTATCTGAGAGGTGTGAGTATGTAGTGGAAAGGTGAACCGAATTTATAGGACAGACGCGTTGTTTGAAGGAATGGTTCAGATTTTGCTACGTGTCATAAGTGTGAATGAATGGTTCAGATTTTGCTACGTGTCATAAGTGTGAATGAATGGTTCAGAAGACGCTACGTGTCTGACTTATCCAATTACGCACGCCAGAGACACTGATAAATCAGGAAGTTTGAAAAAAATATCTGCTTTTTCAGAAAAAATATCTTGTCTACGCATCGATTTTTGAGTCAGTGATATTTCCGTATACGTTAAATCTCGAGATTTTAACGTTGAATTTTGAAGAAAAATCTCGGGAGTCGGATGATAGGTACAGGCTGGTGTTCAAAAATTTGAGATTTATTTAACACACACTAATTTTCGATGAACTTCATCCTTTTCAAACTTTTAGCTTAATCTCTTATTAGATTTTCTAGAATGGCTTCCTCTTCTTCTCAAAATAAACCAGAGGCAATTAATCTAAATGATACACCTAGCGTGATGCCAGAAGTCTGGCGTCCTTACTTCCTTTCACCTAATGGCCCTGTGTTAGTAACTGATTCAGTGATGTTGAATGGTGTGATTGCCACCGCAGTAGCTGCAGGTCTTTGTACTCCAGAGGATGCAAAGGTTTTAGCTAGGAGGACTGACCCACAAATAATAAATGACTCATTGGCACTCACGATTCAATTTGCTGCCACTGTTTCTAACATTGGACGTCGTCTTACTGTTAGGAATCTTGAAGTGAAAACGTTGCGTTCTCAAGTCACCATTTTACAAAGGTTGCTGAAGGAGAGTAAGAAGAAGGTAGGGGAGGTCAGGGAGGAGAACAAAAGGCTGAAGGCGCTTGTGGATTCTTATGCTGATGATTTAGTTGTCCGGTCCACAGAGCAGAGTAAGACCACTAATAAGCTACAGAAGTAGTACGAGAAGCTACTTACTGAGGTGAAGGAATTGACTTCTCACTCTATCCCCAAATAAATGTAGTGGGAAGTGTATTGGTTTTTCCTTTTGTAGTGGCTTCTCCTTTGTTACTTTCTTTTCAATAAACTTAAGTTTGTTTAAATGATGAGTTTTATTTCTTATTTTATGCATGAACATATACGCAAATATACATAGAACTGGGCATATAATTTAATGTTCAAACAATATAACTAGAAAGATATAAAATGAACAATTTTATGAACATGATATGCATAAAATCATTTTATATTCAATTCTTAAGGTATATATAGATTTAACATAATTGAATCAAATAGAAGGATAATAAGTTTAAGCTCATTTGATATCAACGTATCTAGCCATACCTATTTCACGTCGAATTGTGCAAAATCGTTCTTCAATGAGAGGTTTCGTGAGAATGTCCGCCCATTGACTATCGGTGCTCACAAATTCAAGTTCAATGTCCCCTTTTTGCACATGATCTCTTATGAAATGGTATCTAATTTCAATGTGCTTTGTGCGAGAGTGTTGGATAGGATTTTTACTTAAACTTATGGCACTTGTGTTATCACACCTTATGGGAATATGATCAAAAAGAATTTTAAAATCCTCTAGTTGTTGTTTTATGTAGAGAGATTGAGCACAACAACTACCGGCCGCTACATATTCGGCTTCCTGCCGTTGATAAGGCCACAGAATTTTGCTTTTTACTAAACCATGATACTAGTGAGTGTCCTAGAAAGTGACAAGTACCACTAGTGCTTTTGCGATCAATTTTGCAACCGGCAAAATCGGCATCCGTGTAGCTTATTAAGTCAAATGAATTTGACTTAGGGTACCATAATCCTAAATCAATGGTTCCAAGCAAATATCGAAATATTCGTTTGACCTGCAATTAAGTGTGATTCTTTAGGACAGGATTGAAACCGAGCGCAAAGACATACGCTAAACATTATATCGGGTCTACTTGCGGTTAAATAAAGTAAACTACCAATCATACCTCGATATAGCTTAACGTCCACCGGTTTACCTTTCTCATCTTTGTCAAGCTTTGTTGAAGGACTCATGGGAGTTCCATATGCTTTAGCATTTGCCAATCCAAATCTTTTTAGTAAGTCTATGACATATTTGGATTGATTTAAGAATATCCTTCTTCGGTTTGCTTTATTTGAAGTCCGAGAAAGAATTTTAGCTCACCCATCATACTCATTTCGAATTCATCCTGCATAGTCTTAGAGAATTCTTTGCACAAGTTTTCATTAGTAGAACCAAATATAATATCATCAACATAGATTTGCACAATAAGCATGTCTTTTCCATCAAACATTAGAAATAATGTTGTGTCAAGTTTTCCACGTGTAAAACCCTTTTCAATAAGGAAACCACTTAGTCGTTCATACCAAGCTCTTGGAAGCTTGTTTTAAACCATATAAAGCTTTTGATAATTTAAAAACGTGGTTTGGAAATTCATGATTTTCAAATCCGGGAGGTTGTTCTACATAAACTTCTTCGGCAATAAAACCATTTAAAAAGGCACTTTTGACATCCATTTGAAATAATTTAAAATTTTTAAAACATGCAAAAGCAAGTAACATGCGTATAAGCTTCTAATCTAGCAACTGGAGCATAAGTCTCTCCATAATCAATACCTTCTTCTTGATTATAACCTTGAGCGACTAACCTTGCTTTGTTCCTTACTATTATACCTTCTTCATCCTTTTTGTTTCGGAATACCCATTTTGTACCAATGACGGAGTGGTCCTTGGGTCTAGGTGCAAGAGTCCATACCTTGTTTCTTTCAAATTGGTTTAGCTCTTCTTGCATTGCCAAGATCCATGATTCATCTTCAATAGCTTCATTTATGTTCTTTGGTTCAATCTGTGAGAGAAACGCCATGTTGTTGCAGATGTTCTTGAGCTTTGATCTTGTGCTTACTCCACGTTCAACTTCACCAATGATTAATTCTTTAGGATGACTATGGACTACGTTCCAACTTTTTGGTAATTCTTCATTTTTGGTTAGAGGAAGTGCTTTTTCTTCATCTTGTGGTTCATCTACTTGATCTTTGACTTTTTCACTTGAATCAACTTGGTTAGATGAACTAGCTTTATTATCAAGAGAGATTGGCTCATCATCATAATTATTTTTTATATGAAATGGATTAGTCTCACCAAAAACAACATGCATAGATTCATTAACAACCATGGTTCGTTGAACACTCTATATGCTTTACTATTTGAAGAATAGCCAAGGAATATACCTTCATCGGATTTAGCATCGAATTTACCAAGATTATCTCTATCATTCAATACAAAGCACTTACATCCAAAAACTTTGAAATATCCAATGTTAGGTTTTCGATTATTCCATAGTTCATAAGGAGTTTTATTTAAAGTGTTTCTAATGATGGTTCTATTTATAACATAGCAAGCGGTGTTAACAGCTTTGGCCCAAAAGTATTGAGGTAAATTATGTTCATTAAGCATAGTTCTAGACATTTCTTGAAGTGATCTATTTTTACGTTCTACTACTCCATTTTGTTGAGGAGTACGAGATGCTGAAAAATTGTGTCCAAAACCATTTTGATCACAATATAGTTCAATATCTTGATTATCAAACTCTCTACCTCTATCACTTCTAACATTGTTAATTGTATAACCTTTTTCATTTTGAATTCTTCTACAATGTTTAACAAATGCTTTATGAACTTCATTTTTATGAGCAAGAAATAATACCCATGTATAGCGAGAGTAATCATCAACAATTACAAAAGCATACAATTTACCACTTAAACTAGCGGTTCTAATAGGACCAAATAAATCCATATGCAAGAGTTCTAAAGGTCTTGAAGTAGAAATGACTTTCTTTTTCTTAAATGATGATTTAGTTTGTTTACCTAGTTGACATGCATCACATATTTTATCTTTAACAAATTTAGTAACCGGCAAGCCTTTTACTAAATCAAGTTTAGACAATTTTGAGAGTAATTCCATATTGGTATGTCCTAATCTTCTATGCAACAACCAACTATTATTTATGGCAGCAAGGCAAATTGATTCTTTTGAAGTCATATTATCAAGATCAATAGTGTAGACATTTTCATTTCTAAATGCCACAAATAGAACTTGATTATCAATTTCATTTACTATAATGCACATGATTGATTTGAATATTACATTATAGCCTTTATCACACAATTGGCTAATACTTAGCAAGTTATGTTTCAAGCCATCAACCAAGAGAACATCTTCAATAATAAGAGAATGTGTTTTACCAATATTACCTATACCGATGATCTTTCCTTTTGAGTTATCACCGAATTTGACATTTCCTCCATCTTTTAGATTAAGAGAGGTAAATTTGTTTTTGTCACCTGTCATATGCCTTGAACATCCACTATCGAGAAACCACTTCTCCTTGGTAGATTTGGATATCAAGCATACCTACAAAACAATTTTAAGTAACTTTCTTTGGTACCCAAATCTTCTTGGGTCCTCTTGGGTTAGTTGGTGGTGTGGTTCCTTTAATAATCCAAATCACATTTTTCATGGGACATGTATGAATATTATGCCATATTTTTCCACAATGCTTACATATAGGAGATTTCAAGAGGTTTTCATTAATGAAAAATTTTTGATAATGTTTTTCTTTTATTTTCGGGTTATATCCAATACCCGCTTTGTCAAAAACACATCTTTGACTACCCAACAAATTATCCAAATTTTTCTTTCCATTTGTAAAGTTAGTCAAAATTTTGGTTAGGTTTTCAACCTTGAGTTTTAGTTCTTTATTTTCATTAATCAAAATATTTGAATTATGAACAATTTGTGATGATGTTTCCACATCATTTATTTTCATTTTCTCAATAAAATTTTGTGGCTTAATTTCCAACTTAATTATTTCTTCTTCTAAAAACAGATTTTTATCATTCAAAGAATTAATTTGTTTTTCTAAAATTTCATTTTTGTTTTTCAAATCATTTAATTCATTTGAAAGAGATGTGACTTTCTTTTTAAAAACTTTATTTTTCAAAATATTCTTCTCAAATTCTTCAACCAATTTTTCAAAAGCATTTTGTAATTCATCATAGCTATAAGATTCATCTTCTAAAGAATTAAGTTTAGAAGTTACCTCATCTCTATGTGCCATTAAGCAAAGATCTTTGGTGGCGCTTTCATCGTCATTAAATGCTAGTGGACAAAAGCTCGCATGCTCATCCTCACTTATGTTGGATTCATTTATGTATCCCAAAAGACAAAGATTTGCCACTTCATTGTCACTTGAGTTGTTATCCGAATCACTTTCATCGGAGTCATCCCAAGTTACCTTTAGAGCTTTCTTTTTGTACTTCATTTTCTCTTTGTTTACTTGAGGACACTCATTTTTGTAATGCCCCTGCTTCTTGCATTTGTAGCAGGTAGGAGTTTTAATTTTGCTTGATTCTCCTTTATTTTCTCCTTTCTTAGGGAATCTTCTTCCAAACCCCTTTTTCTTCTTTAAGAACTTTTTGAAGTTTCTAGTCATCAGGGCAATTTCTTCTTCTTCGTCTCTTTCCTCTTCACTATTGTCATGGTCATGATGAGAGGATTTGAGGGCGAAGTTTTTCTTTGGTTTGACTTCTTCTTCCTCCACTTTACTATTCATTTCAAGCTCATACGTCATAAGTGATCCGAATAGTTCCTCTAAGGTCAACACCTTAAGATCTCTAGCTTCAGAAATTGCTGTCATCTTTGCTTCTCATCTCTTTGGTAATGACCTGAGAATTTTTCTCACATTTTCTTGGTTAGTATAAATTTTTCCAAGGGCCTTCAAGCTATTCACAATATTAGTAAACCTAGTAGACATTTCACTAATATTTTCATCTTTCTTCATAACAAACAATTCATATTCATGAACAAGCATGTTCATTTTAGATTCCTTAACTTAATTAGTTCCTTCATAAGTAACTTCAAGTTTGTCCCAAATTTCTTTAGCCGAGTCACAACCCGAGACTCTATTGTATTCAATTGGGTCAAGAGCACAATATAAAGTACTCATAGCTTTACAATTTAATTCAATGAGTTTTACATCAGTCTCATTCCATTCACTTTCTAATTTTACTAAGGTTGCTCCTTCCACAGTTTTTGTGGGAATATGAGGACCATTTGCAATGATTCTCCAAACATGATAGTCTTGACCCTTAATATACATGATCATTCTATTTTTCCAATAGCCATAATCACTACCAATGAATAAAGGTGGTCTATGAGTAGATTGACCTTCAAGCATTTGAGGTCTAGGTGTGTTTGCCATGATCTTAACTCTAAGATTGTTAAATCTATATGTAGAGTCTTGGCTCTGATACCAATTGTTACCCAAATATCAACCTAAGAGGGGGGGTGATTTAGGTTGAGGCAAACTTTTTCGATTTAAATGCGGAATTAAAAACTATCTTCAAATAGCAAATGTTGATTTAGCAAATGTTTGATCACAATTCAATTGCAATATAGATATGATATGAAATCAAGCACAAGTATATATATAAGCAATTAAATATGTAAGAGATAGAGAGAGAGAAAATCAAACACGATGATTGTTATCGAGGTTCGACTTTCGTGCCTACGTCCCCGCCTCAAGAACACTTCTTAAGGATTCCCCAAATCCACTATTTGACAATCTTCTTTCGGGTGAAGATAAAACCGTTACAAATCTTCCTTACACAGTGAAGAGTAACCACCGAGTGAAAAATCCTTTTCACTCCTTAGGATTTATACCAAAACCCTAACAAAATACTCACAGGTTTTAACAAAGTATTTGTTGTGCAAAATAAGGCTCTCTCAAAGAGTAATTGTACATAATATGCTCACTCTAATAGTATATCAAGGATTTGATCAATATGGCTCAAAAAGTGTTTAGAGAAATTTGATTTTTCAATCAAGGATTTTGAATGATATGAAAATATAAGCTTGAGAAGGATGGATTGATGTATAAGATGTTATCTTTTCTATCTTTGATTTCTCTTGTATGCTATTTTGTTTAGAAATGAAGAAGGGATAGTATTTATAGCCATAATTGTTTTCTTCCCCTTATCATGTTGTCTTGCATTCTTCTTGATTTTCAATCAATCAAGTTGCTTTCTTTGAAAATTTTTCTTCTTAAGAGATTTTTCAATTGATATGGTTGTCTTATATTTGAATTTCAATCAATCAAGTTGTCTTTGAAAACTTTAAGAGATTTTTCAATTGATATGGTTGTCTTATATTTGAATTTCAACCAATCAAGTTGTCTTTGAAAACTTTAAGAGATTTTTCAATTGATATGGTTGTCTTGCATTTGAATTTCAATTAATCAAGTTGCTTTCTTTGAAAACTTTTCAAAATCAATTTAAGTTGGTTTTAAAATTGAGCCATAAATATCAAATCTTAATAAACCTTACAAAACCTAACTCTTACTTCTCATATGTCTCGGATCATTGTCTTTGACCTTGATTTCTTTGTCTTGAGTCTTGATGACTTTGTTCTTCAAGGGATTTGCTACTTGTCAACTTGCATTTGCTTGACATTTGAATTAGCCAATGTTGGTCCAATTAAATCAATAGTCAAAATTAAGCTTTAAAACATAAATCATTAGTTCATATGAAAATATCATTAATGAAAAATTTAAAGTCATGGTTATCATCAAAACTACATGAATGTTCTTGGATTAATTAGCCAATTAATAGGTATTGAAACCTTGAGGCTAACACCTTGGGTGTCTGGGCCAGCGTTCTATAGATACGCGCACCTCGACTAATCCCAGGGGCACATGCAACACCCTACTAGCACGTGTACCACAATAGACGCAAGGCTTTGCCTTGGGTAGGTGGCCCTGAGGAGACTCAAACTAGTGACCATTGGGGAGCACACCCAAGGCCGGGCCAGTTGAGCTACCCCTCAGGGTTGACATTGCTAGCTCTTAATGAGACATGAGAGTGAAAATCTGAATATTTATAGAGCTTAAACCAATGGGACTTTTGAATACGTTTTTGTTCCAATTCAAAAACTTCCTTATTTATTTTTATTTTTTTAGCAATATCAAATTATAAATATGGTTTGCCACATTAATCTGACCCTTTGTATGAGATTTGGGCCATTTAAAGAAAACCTTAATAACCCGCAACGTGTGGGGAAGTCATTGTTTCAATCGCTTATGATAAATATTCAATTTTAGTAATAAATATTATTTGTATATTTTATAATTAAGAAAACAGCTGGTCTAATTAAAAATATATCATTTTATTTGAGAAAAAAATTGTAGGATTAGGTTATCTTGAATTAAAGAAATTTCATTTAAATTTTTTTTTTAGAAATTTAATTAAAGTAAACACAAAAGGATATAAAAATAAAGAGTAATACTAGAGATACAATCAATTTTACAACTAAACCTTTACAAAGTGGCATATTAGGTGGAGGGTGCCACATCATTAATTTAACATTTAAATTTACAAGTCATTAATTCTTTATTAAATAAAAAAGAAAATAAAAAGAAAAAAAACTCCAACCCAACCGTTCCCTTCCTCCTTCCCCATCTCAGATCCACAACTTTGCTGTCACCACCACCATCGTATGAAACCCTAAGTATGCTGTCGCCACTAGTCACCACCTATCATAATCCATGTGAGGCCATCGATTTAAGTTAGATCCACTTCAAAAAATGAAAACCCAATCGACCCTCCATCTAAATCCACCGTGGCAAGCAGCGTTAACAAAGGAATGCGTAGATGATGATGTAGACAATATTAGTCCGCGGCTTAAGGTTAACATAACATTGCTGATATTTGACAAATCATCCAAGAACCATATGCTATGTTCGTCGGCATGTATATATCAAAATTAAAAGATCAATCTTGCTGAATGTTGAACTAATGAAAGCCAATTTCCAATTGCTTTGCTAATCCTCCATTTATTTCCTCTCTGAATCAAAAAGAGAAAAGAAAAGCCTTTAATTGCTGGATAATTATTATTGTTAGGGAGCCAAATAGGACGTAAATGAAAAGGATGTTGGAGAAGTAAAGAAAAGTGAAGTAAAGGTAATAAGCTTAGTTTACTCAGACAAGAGTTGATGCGCTTTAAGCTTGTCAAGGACGCGTTTCCTCAAGCTGCGTATTGCGCTCTTGTCCTCATCATCATCTACTGCTCTGTTTACAAAGCTTGCCGCCAGCGGTGGATTTGGGTGTAGTGTCGATTGGGTTTTTATTTTTTGGAGTGGATCTAGCTTAATCGTCAGCATTCCGGTAAGTGGTTGCGACTGCGTACTTAGGGTTTCATCTGGTGGTGGTGGTGACGGCAGAGTTGTGGATCTGAGATGGGGAAGGAGGAAGGGAACGGTTGCGTTGGAGTTTTTTTCTTTTTATTTTCTTTTTTATTTTATAAAGAATTAATGACTTGAAAATTTAAATGTTAAATTAATGATGTGACACCCTCCATCTAATATGCCATGTAAGTTTGTAAAGGTTTAGTTGTAAAATTGATTGTATTTCTGACATTATTTAAATGTTTAGTTGTAAAATTGTCTGTATCTCTAGCATGGAAAATGCTAGGGATACAACTTATTTTACAACTAAATGGTTACAAACTGACATGGCGCTGAGATGGCATATAGCCACATTAGCCCTTAAAACAATAATTATACAATCAGATTAGTTAAATAAATAAAATTAAAAATACAAATCACAAATTCCTCTCTCTCTCTCACGTTGAAATCCCACGTACTGCCTTCTCAGCCACACCTCCGCCCCCTCCACCACGACGCCGCCACTCTCTACCACGACGCCGCCACTCTCTACCACGACGCCGCCACTCTCTCCACTCTCTACCACGAAGCCGCCCCCTGTCACGTTGAAATCTCCAGGCCTCCAAGCCACTGCCTTCTCCTCCACGCCGCCGCCCCCTCCACCACGACGTCGCCACTCTCTCCACACTGCACCGCTGCCACCATTGCTGCCTCCAACGTCTCTCTCCTTCAAACCCCAACTGAAACCCCAGCTTCCCCTCCCCAAACTGTGGTTAAGGTTTGTCTTTCTTTCTTTTTATTGATATATCATTGTGATATGTCCTGGATAAACAGAAATCAAGTAATTGTTTATGTTATTTATTTTATTTTTTTTTAGTTATGCAAATTTATCTTCTGTAATTTTGATACTGATTATGTGCTTAAAGCAACTCAAATTCATATCAAAATGTAAAAAGATACACCCCAAAAAGTCATTGTTGCAACAGATAATTAATTTTTTAATAGTATTGTGAAATATAGTATTGTGAAATTAATTTTGTTCATGAATTGTGTTTTCAGGTTTCACTTGTTTTTGCTGTTGTGTTTGAGTGGTGGTTTAATCAAAACTATGACTGAGAACGATTCTCTCACATTGCTTTCTAATGCTTCTCAGTCCTCTAGTTCTGGTATATTTTATAGACTTATTTAAATTTAGTTTGACATCAATAACATAGATAAAGTTTATAGCCTTTAAAATCTTCATTTATATATATTTTTTTATCCTTTTTGAGAATTAAATAGTATTTTATATCATTGTCAGACAATGAAGACACTATGTCTTCAGATGAAGAAATTGTCATCAATAAGGAAGAAAATGAGCAAGAGTTAGAGGTTGAAAATAATGAAGAAAATGAGAATAAGATTGAAGAGCTTTTAAATGAAAATCAAATTACTGAAGAACCAAAGGTTGGAATGATGTTTAATTCAGAAGAAGATGTTAGAGCATATTATACCCGCTATGCTAAGCAAAAGGGTTTTGGTGTGTTGAGGAGAACCTCTAAACTTGGAGATGATGGGAAGAGCGTGAAATACTTTACTCTTTCATGTGTTTGTCAAGGCAAGGCAAAAAGTAGGGCAGCTAATCCTCTTAAACCACAACCAAAACAGAATCTCGGGTGTAAGGCCAAAATTAATGCCTCTCGATGTCTTGATGGAAGATTTATGGTGTCTACTGTTTTGCTTGAGCATAACCATATTTTGAGCCCAGGAAAAGCAAGATATTTTAGATGCCACAAAAATATGAATCCTTATGTGAAAAGAAGGTTAGAATTATTAGATAAAACTGGAGTTCGTGCGAGTAAGAACTACCAGTCTCTTGTTATTGAGGCAGGGGGATTTGAGAAGCTTCCATTTGGGGAGAAAGATGCTAGAAATCACATTGATAAAGCGAGACAACTTCGACTTGGGGTAGGAGGTGCTGAAGCACTTCGTAACTATTTTGCTAGAATGCAGGAGAAGGATGATCGGTTTTACTATGTCATGGATTTGGATGATAAATGTCGATTGAGAAATGTGTTTTGGGCAGATGCAAGAAGTAGAGCCACATATGAATATTTTGGGGATGTCATATCATTTGACACAACATACTTGACAAATACACATAAAATGCCATTTGCTCCATTTGTAGGAGTGAATCATCATGGTCAATCAATACTTCTTGGGTGTGGACTACTATCAAATGAGGATACAAATACTTTTATTTGGTTGTTTGAGTCATGGTTAAAGTGTATGTCGGGACGAGCTCCAAATGCAATTATAACAGATCAAGATAAAGCTATGCAAAAGGCGATTGAAATACTATTCCCTAAAACTAAACATAGGTTTTGTTTATGGCATATAATGGAAAAACTTCCTCACAAATTTAGTGAGCATTCTCAATATAAGGCGATCAAGAAGAATATACAACATGCTGTATATGATTCCTTGACTCGTGATGAATTTGAAGAAAGTTGGCAAAGACTACTTGAGATGCATAATCTTCAACAAAATGAATGGTTGCAATGGTTGTATGATGAGTGGTATCATTGGAAACCCGCATATGTCAAAAACACATTTTGGGCAGGAATGTCTACTACGCAATGTAGTGAGAGTACGAATGCCTTTTTTGATGGTTATGTGGGCCCGAAGACCACATTGAAGCAATTTGTTGATCAATATGACAATGCCTTGAGAAGTAAGGCTGAAAAGGAGAATGCACAAGATCATGATTCTTTTAAGTCAATGCATCCATTTATAACCCGTTATGCCATCGAGAAACAATTTCAAGAAGCTTACACCAATAAAAAGTTTAAGGAGGTTCAGGATGAATTTAGGAATCAAATGTATTGTTATTCTTCCCTTCTTAAACAAGAAGGTGCAATTTCTACATATCAAGTTGATGATGAGATAACAATTTATGATGATATGATCAAAGAAGTAAGATTCCACATGTATTTTAATGAAGAAGAATGTGAGGTACAATGCACTTGCAGCTTGTTTGAATTTAAAGGAATACTTTGTAGACATGCTCTTTATGTGCTCACCATGATGAAGAAAGTAAAGATATTGCCATCAAAGTATATTATTCCACGATGGAGGAAGGACTTAAAAAGGAATTATAAATATGTTATAAGTAGTTATGACGACTTAAGTGGAAATCCTGAAGCACAACGTTATGATAAATTATGTGCTTCTTTTTCTGAAGTTGCATCAATGGCATCGAAGACTGAGAAAAGTTGTATGATTGTGATGACATGTATTGATAAGTTAAAGGAAAAGTTGCATCTCAATGAGTCAAGTAGTGAAAATGGTCAAATATCTCTTCATACACCAGGTGCATTGACAATATCTAATGAAGTTGTTAATGGCACATCAATGGAATGTAATAAGGTGTTTAGTCCTGCAGTGGTTCGAAGTAAAGGACGACCATCTTCAAAACGAAAGGAGTCTAAAGTAGACAATGTAGTTAGAAAATTGAAAAGGAAGAGGCAACAAAGTCCGAAAACTAGCAAAAAGAAAAAAGAAAAATCAATACAGGTACTTGTTTATATTTATTTTAATTATCCGTAATCATATTTATTTGTTTGTAATATAGTTAATTATATATGTGAACTCATTATAAATTTTTTTAATGTAAGACTTCTCAAGTGGCATAAGAAGTTGAAGTTGATGTAAGCAAGATTGGTTTACCTACTTCAAGTATTCCATACCAAGCTTATGGAATGGGAGATAGATTTGTTGGGTTAAATTCAACAAATTCTAATTTCAATGGAAACCAATTTCAGGTATAATATGATTACGTATTTTATTGTTTGAATATTTTTTATGTTATTTTGTATATTCTATTTATGAGATAAATTTTCAATTGCACATAGTGTCATCCAAGTCAACTTTCGGGTGGTGGATATACTATGACATATTTTGACACTCCTACTTTCCCTGGACACCAAATGCAGTATATGGTTCAATTTAACAAGCTAATCTCATGAGAAGCCCAAACAATCTGATAGAAAAGGAAGCAGCTTAAATTTTGTTTCCAATTTTTTATTTTACAAAACTATTAAATTACCTGTTGAAATACAGTGGTTTGCGGATCCTCTTAAGTCTGCACTCAGACTCCAACATTACCTGACAATCCCAATTTGACCATGTAACCACTGCGAAATTGGTATGTATAATCCCTTTCCCCTCAAGCCACTTATCATGCAGAAGTACAGCTTCACTCAGAAGAACACCTTTGTCCACCTAGAACCACCAGATCAGTGTGAAAATTGACAAGCTTCATGTCTATAGTGCATCAGAGGTAAGAATTGATTCAGCCAAGCATCAATGTATTACGGTGACAACAATCAGTGCAAAAAATAAATAAACAACCATATTAGGATGATTACAGTTGCTGAAACAGATACGTAAATGACAACAATTATATATATTTCAATTCCAATGTTTATGTACTTTCACAAACAAGATTACTCCTTTCCAAATTCAAATGCAATAAATTCTCAAGGGTAATTAAAACCCAAAGTTTTGACTTTTTGGGGTGTATCTTTTTACATTTTGATATGAATTTGACTTGCTTTAAGCACATAATCGGTATTTCAAAATTACATGAAGCTTTCACAAACAAGATTACTCCTTTCGCAAATCAAATGCAATAAATTAAAAAGATCAAAATATAAAAAAAAAATTCGCATAAGTAAAAAAAAAATTAGTATAACCAATACTTGATTTCTGTTTATCTAGGACATATCACAATGAGATGTCAATAAGAAGAAAGAAAGACAAACCTTAACCACAGTTTGGGGAGGGGAAGCAGGGGTTTCAGTTGGGGTTTGAAGGAGAGAGACGTTGGAAGCAGCAATGGAGGCGGCGGTGGCGGCGTGGAGAGAGCAGCGACGTCGTGGTGGAGGGGGCGACGGCGTGGAGGAGAAGGCAGTGGCTTGGAGGCCTAGAGATTTCAACGTGACAGGGGGCGGCTTCGTGGTAGAGAGTGGAGAGAGTGGCGGTGTCGTGGTGGAGGGGGCAGCGTCATGGTGGAGGGGGCTGCTTCGTGGTGGAGGGGGCGGAGGTGTGGAGGAGAAGGCAATACGTGGGATTTCAATGTGTGAGAGAGAGAGAGGAATTTGTTATTTGTATTTTTAATTTTTAATTTTATTTATTTAACTAATCTGATTGTATAATTATTGTTTTAAGGACTGATGTGGCGATATGCCATCTCAGGACCATGTCAGTTTGTAACCATTTAGTTGTAAAATAAGTTGTATCCCTAGCACTACTCCTCTAGCATTACTCTAAAAATAAAATAAATCTTTAAGATAAATGAATTGAATACTAGATGATAACATTATTATTATTTAGTATTGATCAGTGTTTTCCTCAAAAAAATAAAAAATAGTATTAAATGTGGAACTTTAGAATATTTGAGAAGTCAAATTTAAGTCATTTAGTAGTCTTTCAAACGCCAAAACAACCAAATGATGTAATAAATTTATTTTATGTAAGTTTTTTTATCTAATCTAATACTATTAAGAGGATTCATGCCTTCATGTCCACTTTAATGTACTGTAAAAAATATCTCTCACATCTTCTTATATTTCTAATTTAATCAATGACTTCAAATAATGTGTGTTAGAAAAAAGGGTATAATAGTCGCATCCAAATATAGAAAAATGTCCACTTTAGTGCACAGACTAAAATACCCTCACACATTAACTTTAGATAACTTGAAATAATTGAGACAAATAAGGAAAATATTAATTTTTCAAAATCCTAAAATTTAGGGTCCATTTTAAAAGGAATCCAAAAATTAGCACCATTATCCTCATTTGAAAAAAAAAATAATAATAAATAAATAAATAAAATCACGTAGAAAAATAAAATCATCACGTTCCTTCTTCTTCTTCTTTTTTCCTCTCATTTTAATTAAAAATCATTAATATTTATCTTATCACATGCAATTTAAAGATAAGAATGATCTAAAATACTCTTAGATTTACTATTCAATTAAAAAGTAGCACACAAAAGATATATATGTAAAAAAAATAAAATAAAATAAAGAACTCTCTTAAACCATTCTCCCATATATCCAAACATGTCTCCACTATCTCATGTTTAATTTTTAAGTTTTGAAGTTTTAAAACTTTTAATTGCTTTTAACTTCTTATCCTTATCCATTTTATTTATCTATTATTATTATTTAAGAATTCTCTCTTATCAGACTTTCTTTACTTCATTTGTTCCATGTTTCCAAGTTTCTTTTTCTTTTTTTCCTTAATTTCATCTCCATCTCCTTTTCTATACATGGTGATTTTACGTTATTTTATTTAAATTTTAAAATTTTCTGCTTCTCAAATATTTCTTTTTTTCTATGAACTGTTATAATTTAATGTTTTCATGCAATGAAAATAGCTTGCATCAAATTGGAGGGTGACAACCAACGTCCAGGGCACTTCAAGTATCTCTCTCTCTTTTTTTTTTTTTTTTTTTTCGGTTGTAAAACTTAATATGGGAATAATTCTTTTCATTTTTTTGGCGATGGTGTTTTGTATAAGAATAGGCAATAGCAATGCTTTTGGATATCATGGGTGAGTTAATGCATAAAATTGGTATTCAAATGATTGAAATATGAATTGGTATTCAACTGGTTGAAATCTAAATTCTTATATTCTGATTTGCTGCTAATTTGGGATGCCTATCCACATTTGATTTTGAAGCCCTCCAAACTACAACAAGGTTTGACCTTTTTAATGGGCTCCAAATTTTTACATCAGTGTATAAGTGTATTCTTCTTAAGAAATGTAGCATTAGCAGCAGATGTACAATTTAGTAGTAGTACACTTTTCTTTTTCTTTTTTTGCTAAGCGGTGGCTAAAATTTATAAAAGTTTGCTGTAATTTGAGTTAAAAAAATGCCTTTACTCTATACTCTATAGTAAATCTGTTTTGAAAGTTGTGATTGATTTGCAAGTTTATATTGATGAATAAATGGCCCATTATGGTTTTCAATTGATCTTGGATTAGTTAAATTATAAAAAAGTGTGCAATTTATGTGAATATTGGCCTTGTGCAAGCAAAAGTGTTCACTTAACTGGCAAGTGGTTTTCGATGTTTATTTCAATAAATGACACAAACATGTTATATGATAAAAGTCATATTGTGTGATAAGATTACCATAAAAATAAATAAATAAAATAATAATAATAATAATAATAATAAAAATAATAATAATAATAATAATAATAATAATAAATAATAATAATAAAAATAAAAAGAATCAAATAAATCCGGTTAAGAATGTAGAGTTCTAATTCAAATAGAATTCTTTAATTATTGTATAAATTAGCTAAGTGTAAAATGTGAAAAAAAAAAAATAAATAAAGAAAAACTTCCAACTAATTAAGTGTTTGTTAATGATTTTATTTTTATTAAATTTTTTTGCGTAAAAAAAAAAATTGATAAAAATAGGTTATTGAAAATCAATTACAAATTATGATTTTTTTTTCTTTCGTTTTTGGGTTTTTTTATTTTTTTTTATTTTATTTTATTATTATTATTTATTTTTATGGCCAATCAAATCTAACAATTCTTTTCCACTTTTGTTTAAAAACATTTTTGGAAATGCATTAATTGATTGTTGTATTTATAGTAACTCGACAGACTTCAAAGTCTTTTTTTTTTTTAATTTTAAATCTTTCTGCAAAGTAATATCTGGCATTGGCCAGCGGATCAAGATCTTCTTAGGATATTTTACTATGTAGAGTTCTTTAAATCTTCACATTTCACTTATACTAGTCGCAAACCTGTGCGATGCACAGAAAATGAATTAAAATTAAATCTAAAAAATTATTAGTCTAACTATGATTTTTATTGTCTTTTATATTTTATTTAAATATGAAAATTGATAATTATTAAAAGACATTTATTATTATTGTGTTTATATATAAAATATATTATAGTATTAGGCATTTATTATGATTGTGTTTATATATATGGAATAATATATTATTTCTATTAAAGAAAATATAATATGTCAAGATTCTAATGAGATGTTTAATTATAGAATAAAATTTAAATTCAATATATATATATATATTAAAATAATGAGGTGTAAAATTGTGAGAACTCAAAAACTTATGTGACACAATATAATGAGGTCAACCAAAAGTCAAAAAGTTTCGATTTTACATTATTGTATAGATAATTAAAGGATAAGATTTTGTCAAGTAATTATTCCACTAATAAAACCCTAAAAATAACTTTGAGGGATATTCAATTGATCTGGTCTCGGGTGTACTCTCCAATAGTCACTAGTTCAAGTATTCTCAAAGCCACTTACTCAAGAAAAAACCTTACGCCTATCAAGGTACACGTGGCTAGTAGGGTGTTACATGTCCCCTTGAGATTAGTCAAAGTGCACGTATTTACAGAACGCTTGCCTGGACACTCAATATTATAAAAAATAAAAATAAAAAACCTTAATAAAAAACCCTAAAAATAATTATTAGAATAAAAAAAATTAAGCTTTATCATTTTTACATTACACCAAACAACTTTAAAATTACTTGGCAATTCACTACACCATGTTGAATTGTCCTCGGTAACAAGACACCAACACCATATGTTGAATTCAAGCTTAATTTGCCCTGAATATCAACCATATCTTCTGATCTTGTAAGACACCAACACCATTTCTTGTTGTACAAATGATAAGCTTGAATTTTTTTTATTCTAGTAATCATTTTTAGGGTTTATTTATTTATTTATTTTTATTTTTAACCTTGGGTGACTCAACTCCTTAAATCCAATTCAACACACCAGAGAGTTACACACATAACCAATGAATCTTAGGTAGTGTTTGGATCCTCTACTTAAAATTGATTTATCGGATTTCAATGCATAAAATATGAGGTGTTTGGTTGAGATTTTGGAAAATGTAAAATACATTCTGCCTGCATTTTACAAATTCTCATTTCTAGAGCAAAAGAAAAAAAAAAAAAAAAAAAAAAAAAAAAAAAAAAAAAAAGATTCTGATTCTGGCTTGTGATTCTCATTTTTGCTAAAGTAAATAAGACCCACCCAACAGGAGCATTAATTGCTCCAACCACTCGGTTTTTTTATTTTTTTGGACTCGTTTTTCCGTTGATTTTTTTTCCGTTCACTTTGTATGTTCACAGTAACATCCAAGACCAAGAATCACAACAAAATAACACATCACAGCACAGTCAATGAAACAAATTCAGAAAATCACAAGCAGCAACAAACTGGAGCATCGAATCACAAAAAAAACACACACACACACACACACAAAAACAAACAAACAAAAAACACAAAGAAAAGAATATGTAGAGCAACACAATAAAAAATAAAAAATTCACCACTAACAGATCCACTTCTACTAGATCTCTAGATCTAGAATCACAAATAAAATAAAAAACACACAATCACAAACGTGATGAAGAAAGAACAAACAAAGAACAAACAAATAAAATAAATAAATAAAGGGGGAAAGAGAGACGTGAGGGGGGTTGAGGCCAGAGGGGAAAAGAAAGAAAAGAAAAGAAAAGAAAAACAGAGAAATAGGGGAGGGGTATGAACTGTGAGGAGGAAATGAGAGTAAAAAATGAGATGGGTGAGGTGAGGGGGGGATGTATGTGAATGGTGGGTGAGAAGTAAAAAGAAAGGGAGCGGGGTATGTGGGTGGTGGGGAAAAAATAGGAAAGAAAAAAGAAAAAAGAAATGAGGAGGTGTGGTACATGGGTGGTGGCGAAAAAAGGAAAGAAAAAAGAAATGGGGAAGGGGGTGTATGGTGGGAAAAAAATGGGAGGGGGAAAAGAAAGAAAAGAAAAAAAAAATTGAAAGGGAGAAAATTAAATTAATTTTATTTGTTTGTTCACTTTGTTTGATGCAAAGTATAGAATTGTGAAAATTTGTTTAGAAGAAGTCTACGATATATTTTATCATAAATGGTTTTTGTATATCTCTATTGCACACACAATGCACATTTGTCTATATGTTTTTATTACATTGTTCAAATTTTGTAAAAGTGTGCAAGAGGACATGCACAAATTATGACATTTTTTTTTTATTATTATTAGACATTAATTTAAATCACAACGTAAATTTTTATTTTTTGGGATTATTTTTCGTTGTTGATGATTTTTTTTTTTTGTTAATTTTGTATTGGTAGTAAATGTATTTTTAGCCTTGTATTGAGATATTTAAAAAAAAAAATGTTAATTACATTATGTATCCTAATAATATATTATTTAATAGGAAGAATGCATTCTTTAAAATACCAATCAAACACAATTCCTTTCAGTATAATAACTTATTAGAAATAATTTCAGTATTTGACCAAACGCAATATTTTTTGCAAAATGCATTCTAGAGAATGCATTCCCAAAGTAGAGAATCCAAACGCAGCCTTAGACCCCAAGGATTAGGATCCTCTTCATTTCAAAAACTCTCCATTTCATGGTTAAGATTTATTTGAAATAAATTTATGGCTCAGATGTGCCACCTCATTTAAAAGCAGTAATTAATGCAAATCAAAACTTAACAAGGTAATGCTAGCGTTAAGTTTATGGAGAGAAACAAATATTCAACAACTTGAAACAAAACAAATAATAAGGAATACCATAAGACAGTCATGCTGGGGTTTTTTTTTTTTGCAGAATACAGCTGTGCTAGTTTGAATCTACGACGGTAGATACTGATATAAGCATAGGATTGAGACAAAGCTAAAGTATTAGGATAATGGTTCGGTTTGTTAAGGATTGCAATCTTCCTGTTATCCTTATCATTACCCTATAATTTGGACACAGCTTTTGGGAAAAATGTGATTCAAAGGAACAATAGATCTGCAATTGATAATAAAAAATAATGTTGCCCATGGACCCCATTTTTCATTCATCAGCCAGAAGAACACCAAAAAGAGAAAAAAGATTAATTGCAAGTGAGCGGCCGAGTCTCTTCCCTTCTGGCCTTCTATAGATCCCCAAGAAATTTCCTTTCTGCAGTTTTCCTTACTTTTCTTAACCAACCACCCAGATTTGTTTCATGGAATTTTTTTTTTTTGTCCAGCGGTGAACAATTTGTTTTGATTGTGTCCTTATGCTTGTCTCAATCCTCTGCTCTTAGTATCAATAGCCATATCTACCTCCATAGATTCAAACCAATAATATCAAACTAGCATCACTGTTTTTTTTTGGTATTCCTTTCTTTGTTTTGTTTTAAGTTTTTAGAATTTTTTTTTCTCCTTTCCATAAACTTTTTTTTTTAGAAGATATTTCCATAAACTTAACGAAAGTATTACTCTGTTAAGTTTTATTTGCATTAATTACTGTTTTTAAATCAGGTAGCACATCTGAGCCATAGATTTATTTCAAATAAATCCTAACCACGAAATAGAGAGTCTCCGATCCAAAATGGAAATGAAGTGTTAATTGAACTATAACTTATTGGCATCACAAGAAAGAATGATGAAAAACAAGAACGTTTTACGGTTTTGGTGAACTATCAAATGAAACTGACTTGATTTGCAATCCTCTTATTGCATGATTTATTGACAACGACAATCACTACAAAAAAATCAGTATATAGAAGCAGTTTTGAAAAGCTCAAAATCGCCTCAATAGACTATCAAACCACCTCAATAGACATGAATGTTCTATAGAAAACCGCCTCTAAAAATTTCAAAACCACCTCTAGAGATCATTTGTAACCACCTTTATAAGTAATATGGTCTATAGAGGAGGTTTTCAAACTGCCTCTAATAGGTTTTAAAATCGCTTTGGATTTATCTATATAACCGCCTCTATAGATAAAATATATTTTTTTTAAATCTATTTTTGAAAGTTGTCTATTGAGGTAGTTTGAAAATTGCCTCTAATAGGTTTTAAAATCGCCTTGGATTTATCTATTGAGGCAGTTATATATAAAATATTTTTTCAAAAAAATCTATTTTGAAAGTTGTCTATTAAGGCGGTTTGAAAACCGCCTCTATAGATCTTCTTCTTCTTCTTTTTTTATTTATTTATTTTTTTAATTTGCTTTTGCACTGATTTGATTCTTCTAATACACGATACAAAATTCCAAAATATAACAGAACAAATATCTATAATACCATCATCATATATGTATAACACAAATAAGGTATTGTCTAAAGAGTCTTCAAAACAATGGACAAACTAAGACAATATTACAAAATTAAAAGTTTCAAATTGTTTGATAATTTCAATACAACACTTCACTTGAACATAAATGTTTCAAAAACTAATTAGTACAACTAATCCTTAAAACTAGAATTCTCCCAAGTTTTCTGATTGATGAGATGCAACAAATGATCTTTGGCCAGTTGGAGATTATTGATCCGGAACACCAACATTGCCCTTCATACAAATTAAGAGAGTTTATAAGTTCCTATAATAGTAAAAAAGGACAACACAATGAAATTGACCTATCAATTGAAATTCAAACATATTTAAAGTCAGGTAATCTTAAATATTTAAACTTACCGGAGTAATTACTATGCTATAACGTGACCAAATAATTCCAGTGCAAGTAATAGCTGTGCAACAAATAGTAAGAATGAGAAAAATATAAGACTTGTGTAACTAATGTAACTCAATGCATAGCAAAGAATGCTTAAACTACTAATAGAATATTGACTTGATCTTGTATACACTGCAGTGTGTGCATATATGTTTTAGATCGTGTGTGTGTATGTGTCTATAAGGAAGAGAGATATTTACATATGCACATCATGATAATATATAAAAGCATGCGCATTCATATTCATACTTATTTGCTGAGGATACAAAAGTTTTTCAGGTGGTTTGGTGAAGTCGACAATATTGGCTTTGCTGATGCCCCATTTAAAAGTTGGTGCCCAAAAGTGAACTGCAACAACAGAGCAATTGACAAATGAATTAACATTGGCTATTGGTACATTGAAACCCACATTTCAATTAAAAAAAAAAAGGCTCAAGGGACAATTTAAACAATTCACCTATCAAACTCATCCTACACAACACACGTACTGAAAACTAATCAAATAGCACTAAAAAGACATTCAGCTTTAAATAATCAAATTGCACTAAAAAGACATTCAGATTTTTGAGTAACAGAGTAATAGATTTTACTATAATAATATAAGTAACTCTCAAATAAGGAAACTTTGTCCATAGACAAAAAATCACATGGAATAGAAAAATGCTTTGAATCCAAGTACTTTCCTTGCATCATTGTTGATTTACTCAGTACAAATATGGCACTAATGGCACAAAGTCATATAAGTTTATTTTCAATGAAAATGTAGAGGATTATACCTTTGTACTACCGATAAAAGTGAGTGACAAAAATGACAAGCTACATAACATGAAAATGCATTTTTCCAGTATATAATGTATGGAACTCCCTGCAAAAGACAAACGTTGAAATCTAAAAATTAAAAATAAATAAATTAAAAAAAAAAACTCAAGGACAAGACATTAAAATTTACATATGCATTTTTCTTTAGCTTATATTTCATACATTAAAATATAATGTATGAAATTTCTAACTGACAAACACAGAATCTGCCAAATTGATAGATTTGTACAGTTTTCTTGTAAAATCACAAATAATAATCAAACAATCTTGTTTTCAAGTGAAATTTAATATATGGGCAATAGACATGTGATATAATAAGCTAGAGAAAACCGTTTCTTAATTGCTCTTCTTAGAAATTCCAGAATTTTACAAACCCAAACATATTTACTGATTTCACCTCAAATCCACCTCTAATGGCACATTCAAGCATAGATTAATAACATGCAATTCTTGAATTAAAATAGAACACCAAACCCACATAGCAACATAAAATCCCAATAACTACCATTAACAAAACTCACGGATTAAAACCCAAATAATTTCAGCATCACATACTCATTGAAACAATTAATCAAACACTTGGAGTACAACAAATTCATGCCCATTTAATTGATTGATTCAAATATCAAGACATCCAAATTAGAAATCAAACTTCAAAATATAAACACAAACCACATAGTTTCAATCATACAAAAATACCAAGGATGAAACCATAGTACCAAAATACACACCCACATCTCTCCCATAACAACTTCCATTGACAAAACTTAAAGATTAAACTCCCAAATCAAAATCCCTAACTTAATTTCATCAATTCTTACCTCAATTGATTCTCAATCTTGTTCTTGATGAAAAGTTGATTTCATTAAGATGATAATGGAGATTTGGAGCAAGGGATTTTCGGGTGAGATTGAGAGAGAATCGGGTGAGAGAGAGCTAGAGAGAACCGAGTGAGAAATTGAGAAAGAGAAAGGGGGCGGGGGGGTTAAGGTGTGATTCAAATGGAAAAAGGGAGGCTACGTGGGATTCATTTGGAATGAGAGAATAGTGACTCATCACTATTTAGTAAAATTATGCAATAGCCATTTTAACCCAATTATAAATAATTATACGTAAACACTTATTTATGTAATATATATATCCAAAGTTCCCATAATTTAATTAATGGGTTTTATAAAATATAGTTTTACGCACACCCATGTAATAATAAGAAAACTCAATCACCTTATAAATAAGATTAATTATATAATACGCATAATTAATCACATATTTGGGTCGGAATATCACAGAGGTACTAAAAAAAAAAAAAAAAAATTTAGGCTAAATACACTGTTGGTCCCTAACGTTTAAAATGAGTAGAAATGGTCCCTAACGTTTCAAAATCATGCACTATTGATCATTCCGTTAACTTTGTATATATGTGGCTAACGGATTGATGACGTGGCCAATTTTTAATTGAGTTGACATTTTTTTTTTTTTTTTTTTTTTTTTTTTTTTTTTTTTTTTTTTTTTTTTATTATTTACAATTAAGATTTGACATGGCATGCCCATTTAAAAATCAAATAAAACCCACCCAACCTACCCAACCCGATTCTAATTTAAAAACTCAATTACTTGAATTAAATTAAAACCTAACATTTAACCTATGCATCTCTCTTCTCCCTCTTCCTCTCTCTCTTGCCTCACACCCCCAACCTCGAGAAATTATTCAGTCCACCGGGTGAACCACGTCATCCATCCACCATTCCAATAATTAAATGACACGTGTGATAATTAATACAATCAGCTTGGGGCTATTTGGTCATTTTAAAAGTATGGGGTTAATGGTTAAAAACTGACTGTATTAATTATCAGATGTGTCATTTAATTATTGGAATGGTGAACGGGTGAATCACGTCAGCCGGTGGACTGAATAATTTCTCACCAACCTCATACGGTGGTGACAAATTGCATTAATCACAATTACTCCTGAAATTTAAAAATACACTGCTTTTTGTGAATGTTGATGACAAGTGGTATTTTTTTACTTAAATTCCAATTAGCAAACAATTCTAATCTAAAAAGTTACAGAATTATACTGCGTGTACAGCCCTGAACTTAGAGAGTTCTAGTAGAATGACAATATAAAAGAGATCAGATAGACATCTCATGTACGCCTCCAGTGAAGCCTTGGGTAGCAAATGTATGATAATCTTTAAGCAAGCCAAGAGCTATGCACTACTTTTTATGAATGCCAATGACAAGCGGTAATTAATCTCAATCTTTTCCTATGAAATATCTCTATGTATTAGACTCTTGAAAGAGAAACATTGACATCGTTTCTGTCTTATTGTTGTACTAAAATTGAAAACCTCTGTGCTCATAAGGTGAAACCCAGATGCAACTGTCTTTAACTCATCACAGCTCTATGGAACACCAAGTTACTGGGTGCAATGTTTTTCACAGATTCAGAGTGGAGCAATTGTGGTTTGGGGGTGTGAGAGAGGCTAGAGAGAGAGAGAGGAAGAGGGAGAAGAGAGATGCACATGTTAAATGTTAGGGTTTAATTAAATTTGGGTATGTAATTGGGTTTTTTTTAATTAGAATCGGATTAGGCAGATTGGGTTAGGTTTATTTGATTTTAAATGGGTATGTCATATTAGATCTTAATTGTACATGAAAATAGATGTCACCTCAATTAAAAATTGGCTACGCCATCAATCCGTTAGCCACGTATATACAAAGTTAACGGAGACTAACGGAAGGATCAATGGTGCATGGTTTTGAAATGTTATGGACCATTTCTACCCGTTTTAAACGTTAGAGACCAAACGTGCAACTTGGGTAAACGTTAGGGACTAACAGTGTATTTAACCCAAAAGTTTAATATCTATTATAGCGATTTTATGCAGCTAGTGAGGCGGTTTTTATTTCCACGCCTCTATATAATAATAATATAGAGGTGTAATATCGGAAGGATCATCTTGTTTTACCAAATCAAAAGGCGATTGCCTAGTGGACTAAACTAGTTGGCATGTATGGGCCATTTGGCTTAGAAAATCTTCAAGATTCTCAACGATAGCTTTCAATATTGTTCTGTTAGGAATCCGTCAGTGTCTTGAACAAAGATAATTTGTCACCATTCAAAGAGAAATCACAAAACTAGATCAATAATCAAACATCCATGTTGAACTGTCCTCGGAAACAAGACAAGGACAATTACTCCAAGTCGTGATGGGGCTGCTGGATGATATCTTCCTCGGTAACAAGCATTGCATCTGTGCTTTGCTGTCGAGATGGAAAATAATAAAAATATCAGTAAGATCATAGGAATCTTTGAGACTTCCAATAGAAGCTGCAGCTAGCATGTGTCACGAAGAAAATGGGAGTAAATTGCTCAAATTTCTTTGTTATGTATTACTTTAAGTCTTGGCCACATCATGGTTCAATAGAATGATAGAAATTGATGTGTTTCACCAAAAAAAAAAAAAAGAATGATAGAAATTGGTGTGGAATTTTGTTTTATTTTCCATAATAAAGTCAAGCCGATTCTAGATATTTTTCTCTTTTTTTCTTTTAATCCAATGATGGATCATGATTTATTGACTGAGCCAAAGAATACGAAAAAGAATAATTAAGCTCGTTTTTCCCACTAATTTCTCTATGCATGTCGTACTCATTTTCTACACAGCCACTTCAGTACTAATATCTTCTGCAGCACAAAATCTGGGAGAGGTTAAAATAAAATAAAAGATCAAGCCAAAATTGTTAATACTTAATCAAAAATCCTAGGGGCATTTTTTTTTTTTTAATCATATCTATTAATATAGTATGTTATGATTGATACATAAAAAATAAAAAATAAAAAAATGATTATTAATGATGGACTCATATGAAAATGATGTTATTCCAATTACAATAAATCATGTCTAACAATTATAAATTGGTGCCCTTGACATTACACATACTTAATGGAAAACTAGAACTATGTTAGAACAAAAGTTGAAAAGTCGATAGAAAATTGTTACTGGAGAACTCACAGTTGCAAATATAAATAGATGACCATCTAAAGAATAATTGGAATCATATACTCACAATTATATTTTTTACAATTTTACAACTTCAATGGCTTTTCTTGCATGGCTAAAGGAAAGCTTCCAACCCTCCTTGTTCTTTGCATCCATTTTCCTAGTGGTGTTGCTAAAGATTTTCTTGAAGGAGAAATCAGGAAAAAGAAAATACAATCTTCCACCAAACCCCCCAAAGCTACCCATTATTGGTAATCTTCACCAACTTGGCAACATGCCTCATCAATCTCTCCAGTGTCTGGCTGAAAAGTTTGGACCAATCATTTTCTTACAACTTGGTGAGATCCCAACAGTGGTGGTTTCATCAGCTAGACTAGCCAAGGAAGTAATGAAAACCCATGATCTTGCACTATCAAGCCGTCCACAAATCTTTTCAGCCAAACACCTCTTTTATGATTGCACTGATGTTGCGTTCTCACCATATGGTGCTTATTGGAGGCATATTAGAAAAATTTGCACACTTGAACTACTAAGTGTCAAAAGGGTTCAATCATATAGCTTTGTTAGAGAAGAAGAAGTAGCTCGTTTGATAGGTCGAATTGGAGAGTCATATCCCAGCACCACCAATCTAACAAAGATGCTTGGACTATATGCAAATGATGTCCTTTGCCGGGTTGCATTTGGAAGGGATTTCTCAGGAGGAGGAGAATATGATCGCCATGGTTTCCAAAAGATGCTTGAGGAGTATCAAGTATTGCTTGGGGGATTTAGCATCGGGGATTTCTTCCCTTCCATGGAGTTTATACACACCTTAACAGGCATGAAATCAAGGCTTCAGAACACTTTTCAACGCTTTGATAAACTCTTTGACCAGTTGCTAATTGAGCATCAAAATCCCAAAAGAGAAAAAGAGGTGCATAAGGATCTTGTGGATGTTTTGCTTGATATACAGAAGAATGGCTCTGATGAAATGCCACTCACCACAGATAATATTAAAGCTATCATCTTGGTCAGTGACACTTTCATTTCCCTCATTGCTATAAAGTTTCAACTAACAAATTGCTGTCGAATAGTTTTGAGTACGGCAGGGCAAAAAAAGTTTTGCAATTTTTTTTCACAATTGCTGACATGGAAAAATGTCACCAGAATAACATCACCTCAACATTGGCACACTTGCAACACTTTTATTAGTACCAATCACAATATTTCACCTTATTAATTGTAAGAAAAAAAAAAATTGTGTCCGTAGATTTAATGGTAAGTTTTATTGTGCAGATTACACTGATTAGTATCATTACTGCAAGTGCAGGACATGTTTGCTGCAGGAACTGATACAACGTTTATCACCCTTGACTGGGGAATGACAGAACTTATCATGAACCCCAAAGTCATGGAAAGAGCACAAGCTGAAGTACGAAGCATCGTCGGAGAGAGAAGAGTTGTTTTGGAGAGTGATTTGCCTCAGATGCACTACATAAAAGCTGTCATCAAAGAGATCTTTCGATTGCATCCTCCTGCACCAGTATTAGTCCCAAGAGAATCCATGGAAGATGTGAAAATTGATGGGTACAATATTCCAGCCAAAACACGTTTTTTTGTCAATGCTTGGGCAATAGGGAGAGACCCAGAATCTTGGGAAAATCCGGATGTATTTGAACCAGAAAGATTTATGGGTAGCACTGTTGATTTCAAGGGACAGCATTACGAGCTGATACCTTTTGGTGCTGGTAGAAGAAGCTGCCCAGCTATCACATTTGGGACAGCAAGTGTTGAGCTTGCTCTAGCTCAACTTCTCCACAGCTTTGATTGGGAGCTTCCCCCTGGTATTGCAGCTAAAGATTTAGATATGACAGAGGTTTTTGGCATCACAATGCACAGGATAGCTGATCTGATTGTCATTGCTAAACCCTGCTTTCCCTTGGGCAAATGAGAATCCAAAGATTTAGTCATCCACCTAGCACTATTCATCCATGCCAAAACAGTAAAAAGACGACCAAAAAAAAAAAAACGATGTAATGTCTTAATCTTTGGCTCAAACAAGAGGTTGGTAAGACTTGCCTGATCAGTAATTTAGAGTAAGTGGAACAGGTACAACAGCTACCCCACAATTGTAATAAAAAGATCTAATGTCTTAATCTTATATAATGCATTTTGTGTGTTGAAATTGTGTAATAGGTGTCATCCTTAGCTTGCATCTGCATATGAACCTGAGGGTCTGAAGAATCAAATTTCTTTGGCTCAGGAAAGTAAAAGCCTCTGTTCACTCCCCCCCACCAAAAAATGAAGAAGCCAATGGCATTGAAAGATTAGCAATTCCCTGATCAAGAAAGGGATGGAAGTTGCAGGCAGCAAAAGGCTGATAAAATGAGAGAGAGAGGGAGAGAGGGAACAAGTTCCAGAATTGTCTGGAATGTAACTAACAAAACAAGGTTGCATAATTAGCCATAGAACTTAGAGAATGTACACATTGCAATTTACAAGGCAGTAGAAATGTTACCCTTTAGGGACTGTATAGCTGGAACTTCTTTTTACAAGTAACAAGCCATAATGATTTTAACATAATTTGAGAGATTAATTCCGCAACAGCACGTGGTAGAAATATGCTCAAATGCAACAAAACTGAAAAGCAGATATAAAATAAAAATGCACGGTTGTCATCCACCTAACACTATTCGTCCACGCCAAATGAGGAGAAAGACAAAGTAATTTGCCAAACAGGAGGTTTGTAAGACTTTCCTGATCAATAATTTAGAGCGAGTGGAACAACTTGAAATAAAAAATGTTAATGTCTTAATCTTATATATATATATATATATGTGTGTGTAAGGTTTCAATTTTGGACTAGGAGATACAGATTGAACGATGAGATATGAGAGATTGAGATTTAGCCTAAGAACCACAGACATGACATGACACACGGCTGTCATGTTGTGGTGACAAAACAATTCTTAAAAAATATGGACCATGGGAATACCTACATTAACTAGTCCAAACCCGTGTGATGCACAGAAAACTATTAATATGATATTAAAAATCACTCAAAAAAAGAATTTTGGAATTCAAATGAATATCTCTACGGAATTAATTTTTATTTTATTATTATTTTTTTAATAGTCTTCCTATTATATTTTGATAGGTCATGTCTATAAATAGAGTTATAGTTTTAATAATATTTCTTGATATGCCATTTTTCTTTTTTAATCAGTTTTACGTTTTCCATTTAGCAAACAAAGGTGGATTAATAGATAGTAGAGTTTTATTTAAAGTCTAGTCACATTAAAAGATCAAATTACACCTAAAAGTGGATTAATAGATTTTAAAAAATAGAATTTTGCACTAATAATAGATATTAAAAACTAGAGTTTTAGTTATATTCTAGTATCAATGGTGGCATTAATGGATAAAATTAGACAAAAGTTGGTAGAGTTTTAGTTAAACACCATAATAATAATTACTTATCATATGATTTTTTATTTTGTTTCAGTCAAGGATATGCCATATTGATTTTTATTTTATTTTTGGTTGAGTAAAATGTCATATGATTTAAAACAGAGTAAATACTAAATAGTAGTCAATATGTAACAAATTTTACATCCATAGTCACTCACGGGATTATCTCCAGAATTCCAAGGACAAACAAAATTAATGACAGATCAATGATGCAATAAGATCATCATCATCCCGACCCAAAAATACTCTGAACAAAAAATCCTCCATTCCTGTTACTCTCCGTGTGTAATTGTAAATCCCATTCCTAAACCTTCATTTTGAAGCTCTCTCTAATCTTTATCTCATACCAAAATAAAAATAAAAATAATAAAACTGAACTCTCTCATAGAGACAACACACAGATAAAATTTCATTTTTCAGATTTTGTCAAAGACAGGCGACCCAACCCTTAGGACCTCATCTATCTCTTTCTCTGTAAGTAATGCCATAAATGTTATTCAAGGGACGACTGGGTGCACAACGAGTGAAGTAGTGAAGGACATCAAGGGATTTCATTTTTTTGTACCTGATTGGAACCCTCGTGGCCAAGAAATCCTTCCTTATCTCCCATGATTTCATCAACAATTTCCTTCAGCTCATTCTCAATCTTCAGGGTTTAGGCCAAGACAGAGAAAGTCTGAGAGAGGGGGAGTTCGAAGAGGCAGATTTGGGGTGAAATAGCATAGAGGAGGCAGATTTGGAGTGAAATAGCTGGGAGGTTGGAAAGAAAGACCCATAGAGGCAGAGCAAAGAGAGGTTGGGAAAGATAAAGAAAATGGATAAAACTTAGTTGCAGTTGCTTAGGTTAGGTATATTAGATTTTTCAATTAAATTCAAGCACATGGTTGCATTAATCAATGAAACACAAACAATGTTATCTTTTCCAAAACTATTTAAATTCAATGTATTTGAATTCAACTAGGAATCTAATGTACTTAATCTAAGGAACTGTATCTAAGTTTTATCCAAAGAAAATAGACATAGAGCAAAGAGAGGAATAATCATGTCTGGGTGAGAGAAAGAAGTGGGTCGGGTTAGGAAAATAGATTTAGTAAGGGTTAAAAAATAATGAAAAAAATAAAAATAACATGTAAACTCGTGACAGCTGAAATGCTGATGTGTCAAAATTTTATAAAGCCAACAAAAAAATAAAAAGTCAAAAAAGTTTTGGTTTTACATTATAGTATAGATTAATTAATTAATTAATATATCTTTAGATATATTTTATTTATTTATAGGCTTATTTTATGTTTATTTTAAGTTTTTAACATAAATAACAACTATCAAAATCTTTAAAAACATATTTAAAATCAAAGGAAACATTTTTAAATAAACAAATATTTTTTCTCTTTCAACACAATGTGGACACACATGCATGAGTGTTCCCAATGTGTCTTACACAGAAACGTGTTGGACATGGACACGCCAGGGGTTTTGAAGTGTCCGTGCTTCTTAGGATTTAGCAAGTATACAATATTGTGTGAATGACCATTTAAACAAAAAAAAGTTTCATATACTATTTTCTCATCTACAAATTTATTTGTTTTGTCTAGTTATCTCTTTTATTTTATAACAAATCATTGATTGTTTCATCTCCCTCAACTAACCTCCTAGCCTCCAAGAGATAGAGAGAGAGGGAACAAGTTCTAGAATTGTCTAGAATGTAAACTAACCAAACAAGGATGCATAACAAGGGACATAGAACTTAGAGAATGTACACATTACATTGCAGTAAAAATGTTATCTTTTCGCAATTGCTTAGCTAGAATTTCTTTTCACAAGCCAACTATAGCTAGAATTTCTTTTAGCAATTGCAGTATTTTTTTTAGAATGCATTTTATGTATTGAAATCCAAGATAATTGTTTTGAGTAGAGGATCCAAACACCACCTTAGTGTGCCAACCAGCAAGCTTTTCATGATTCAGAATAGGGATGGCAACGGGGCGGATCGGGACCGGATCATGGGTGACCCGAACCCGCCCCGACTTATAAATATGTGACCCGAACCCGCCCCGCCCCGATGGTCGGGGCAACCTACCCCGCCCCGTCCCCGAACCGCCCCGCCCCGCCTTGCCCCGCCCCGCCCCGAATTTAAAAAAAAAAACTTATACTTCTCAATTAAAATAAAACCTAAACCTCAAAAATTCAACTAACATAGATTCTCTTTAATAAACATAAACAAATATTCTTTGTTTTGAATTGGTTTTACCTAAAATGTTATGATCACATAATAATAAAAACTAATATTTTTGTAATATTATTAAAAGTAGGTGCGGGTCGGGTCGGGTCGGGGCGGGCTAATCGGGGCGGGTCGGGTCGGGTCAATGCCAATACCCATTACCGCCCCGCCCCGGTGATCGGGGCAAAAGTCTTGCCCCGTTCCCGCCCCGCCACCTCTACGGGGCGGGTAAAATCCGTGCGGGGCGGGGCGGTTCGGGGCGGGTCGGGTCGGGTCGGTGCAAAATTGCCATCCCTAATTCAGAACGAGTACAACATTGGTTTGGTAATAATGCCAAATCCAATCCACAGACAATTACTGGATAATGCATCTGAAGACAATCTAAAGATCTGCAGTGGCTACTAGCTAGTGTTGACATCATTTTTTGGGAAATTATTAGATAATCCCAGAGTACAAGGTCAGTACTCCAAACCAGTAGAAATAAGCCACCTCATTAAAAATACATTAAATAAGCCTACTACTGCCATGTCACCCTCATATCTCTCAGCCATTCCAACGTCTGTTAACTCCGTCAAACATTTAAAGCAAATTCAAATTTTAGATTTAGAATGGGCGGATCAATGAAAAATACATATCTCACTCTCACTATTTATCCTCGTGATTCGTGCCACCTCTCTCTGCACTCCCTCACTTTTCTTAAACCTCCATACATACCTCTCTTTTTCTCTCTCTCTTGCTGTGGGTTTAGTGTTTAAGATGTGTCCAGCAATTCAATCCCAAGCCCAAGCTGGCCATGGCGTTCGTCACTTGTTGATTCTGTTTCCTGAGAGATGGTTTGTGCTAAAAAGGTTTGATTTTTCCTTCTAACTCCTTTTTTTGTTGTTAGGTTAATTTTTACTTGTCAGCTAGTACTGTGGAAATCTCTGCTTTTGATGCTTGTTGGGTTTCTGATTTTGACATTGCTTTGTTGTGTTTTGGATCATTGGATGCTATGACCCTTAATGCTTTTTTGATTTATGTGGATTTGGGCCCTTCTGCAATGTGTACATTGAGTCTGCTCTAAGATTTTATCAAGCAGACAAGATTATTTGGTATACACTTTACAGGAGATTTACTTTGATTTATGCAATAAAACCTTAATCCCTGTAATCCCAAAGAACATTGATACAGTTATTATGTTAAAGTGAGTAAATTGGAGAAAAGCAAGTAGAAGAGAGAAGAACAGTAACACTTTCCATAGATTATAGGGAAAATTATTAGGTAGTCCTGGAGCACAAGGTCAGGTTGTGCTCCAGGACTACCTAATAATTTCCCGAGACGGTCTCGCATGAATAGCAGAGAAGAGTTGGTATGTATATTAATATATATTCGTGAGTATGTTACATTTGGATAGTAATGAACAATCTGTTTGTTACAAGGCTCTGTATTTCTTTTCACAAGCCAACTATAGCTAGAATTTTTTTTAGCAATTGCAGTATTTTTTTTAGAATGCATTTTATGTTAAAAATCAAGCACCGCCTCTCTCTCTCTCTAGAATCTTCTAGAGTTTTCTAGAAATTTCTCTCTCTATCTAGAGATTTCTAGAAATGTCTATAAGTCTCTAGAAGCTTCTCTCTAGAGCTTTCTGGAGTTTTCTCCTTCTCTCTAGAAATTTCTAGAACCTTCTCTATCTCTCTAGAAGTCTCTACAAGATACAATTATCTAGAGACTTCCACACACAAGAATGTGCTAGAAGCTTGGTGAAGAGTTGATTTTGCCATTATGCAAGAATGTCCTAGAAGCTCTCAAGCTAGTATAAATAGGAAGCAATGGATCCCATTTTGTATTGTAGAGTGAAGTAGTGAAGTACTAATCAAGGAGTGAAAGTCCTATATGTAGTGTTAGTCTTGAGTGATTGAGGAGTGAAAGTCTTGTATGTAGTTTTAGTCTTGAGTGTTGAGTGTTTGTGAAAGTTGAGAGCTTTCTTTGTAATATTTTCAGTTCAATAAAGTCTTTTGTTGTGTCTCCAATTTTAAGTGAATTTCTTCTTTGAGAGATAGAAAAATTTAGAGTTGTATATTCTAAATTTTTTCTCAACAATTGGTATCAGAGCGGGACGGTCAGGGATTGTTCTTGGTGGAGCTATCTTGAGTCGTGAGGAGTTTAGTACTCTACAAGTTTGTTAGTCAAGCTTGTTCGATATAGTCGAAGTCTTGATCGACACGATGGGTGACCTTCAAGTAGTTGGAGGAATCAAGAAGCTCAACAACAAAAACTACAACACGTGGGCAACATGTATAGAGTCTTACCTACAAGGTCAGGACCTTTGGGAGGTTGTTGGTGGTAGTGAAGTTACACAACCGGCGGTAGAAGATGCCAGTGGCACCTTGCGAAAGTGGAAAATTAAAGCAGGCAAAGCAATGTTTGCTTTAAAGACCACAATTGAAGAAGAAATGTTGGAGCACATCCAGGATGCCAAAACACCAAAGGAAGCATGGGACACTTTTGTTACACTCTTTTCAAAGAAGAATGATACAAGACTACAACTTCTCGAGAACGAGCTGCTATCAATGGCGCAACGTGACATGACGATTGCCCAATATTTTCACAAGGTGAAGGCGATATGCCGCGAAATTTCACAGTTAGATCCGACAGCTCCTATTGGGGAATCCAGGATAAAGAGAATAATTATCCATGGTTTGCGACCCGAATATCGAGGGTTCGTTACTGCTATACAGGGATGGTCGACACAACCATCACTTGTTGAGTTTGAAAATTTGCTTGCAGATCAGGAATCTATGGCTAAGCAAATGGGAGGAGTCTCGCTGAAGGGTGAGGAGGAAGCGCTCTACACTAGCAAAACTAGAGGCACTTTCAAGCGGAACACCGGTAGTGAATCTAAAAAGGATGGTGACAAGGTGAAAAGTCACCAAGGAAAGGGAGGCTCTCATCCAGGGGGAGTTTCGAAGAATCGAGGTAATAGTAGAAAGTTCGATGGCAAGTGTTACAATTGCGGGAAAATGGGCCACATGGCGAAAGATTGTTGGACCAAGAAAAAGCCTGTTGAAAGTAATACTGCTACTTCCAGTTCTAAGGAGAATAGTGAAGATGGTTGGGATGCCGAAGCATTATTCGCTATGGAGGAAGAAGAATTAGCTCTCACGGTAACAACACCAGAACAGATCGACTACAAGAATGACTGGATCGTAGATTCCGGCTGCTCAAATCATATGACAGGTGATAAACATAAGTTGCAAAACCTGTCTGAGTACAAAGGAGGCCGTGTGGTGGTGACAGCCGACAACTCAAGGTTACCGATAGCTCACATCGGTAAGACTATAGTAACGCCTCGATATAATTCTAACCAGGTGCCACTTCAAGATGTTTATCATGTCCCAGGAATGAAGGAAAAATTTGCTATCTGTCGCTCAATT